>OY992540.1:23915379-24312209 GCA_963921195.1 Pegoplata infirma
GGTAAAAACTTTCCTTTGATAAGGATCACAACGTCATCAGCGTAGGCAACCACCTTGATATCCATTTCGCTTAGTGCCTCTAGGATCTTATTTATAACTAGGTTCCACTAAGAAGAGATATCGTTCCCTCCTTTTTTTTTAATGAATGAAGTGTCCCTTGTTATGACATTCCTTGCTTCACCTTCATATCTTCGAGTTAATTGCTCTGCTTTCCAGCATGTTACCCGTCCATTGAGTAATCTGTGCGTCCATGCCCGTATTTTTCAAGGCTTGATTGATGATATTTTGATATTATTGAACGCACCTTCCACGTCCGAAATTATGCCAAAACGTACTTTATGTGAAAAGAGTCCTCAATCAACCAGGCAACGTCACTTAAAGCCGTCTTCACAGACCTACCCATAAAAAGGCATATTGGGCTTTGCTAAAGTTTCACAGAGAAAACAGATGGTTCGATTGCGACAACCGGAATTTTTCGTTGCGATTACCAAAAATTGATTACAACAACTTAACTTTTGTTGGTACAAATAAATTTCGGTAATCGAAACCGAAAATTTCGGTTGTTGCAATCGAACCAATTAGTTGGCTCTATATTCGACTGCCACAACCAATCTGTCTTCTTTGTGTGTCTGATGTAAGGGTCATTTTCCTCTCTTACCTATCTCCATTCAGGTGATATATATCGCGATGCCAGGCAACCCATAATTATCCCGATTATCCCGAGGGGCTCCTGCAAGAGTGCTCGAAATATCCCATCAGTCCCTGCTGATTTGTAGGGCTTTAAGGAACTGACCGCCCATGTTATCATGTTCGTCTTCGTTGGTACATCATTTTTCTGTACATCATTAATCAGAATTGTATTCAGTGATAGTGTACCCAAAGAAGTATCACTCTTCACCTCGTCTCTGCAACGCGGGAAATGGGAATCTATCCGAAGTTCAATGATTTCCTGACTGCTTTCTGCTAAAATATCCATAGGGCTTAATGAAGATTTCTGGTTAGGGGTCAAGCCGCTTTCGTAGTTCCTTCTTATTCTACACAGAAGTTAGGCCAAGATTCTCTTATAGTCTTCCGGATTTCCTTTAAAAGCATTAAAACTAAGACGATAATTCTCCAAGTCCTCCAATCTTTTGTACAGGACATCTACAATTTTTATCAGGTTCTGAGACCAGATTGTTGATAAAACTTTTGAGAGTCCGGCAAATCTACTTTAGTTCAAAGTATTTATAATTTATAATAAACAGGAATTTTTCTATACGAAAAATATCTTAAAATCTATATATTTTCGATACGAAAACGTCTCAGAATCTGAGAAACCATCAGACAATTTTTCTTTTCAAAAATATCTTCGAATTTGTCTATCTCAGAACCTGAGAAAATTTCTGTAAGAAAATGTCCGACAAAATGAGAAATACTCTATGCGAAAAATATTTTTGAATCTGAAAAAAATTCTGTAAATTTCTTAGGATGTGAGAATTTTTCTAAATGGAAAGTGTTTTAGGCTACGTTCACACTACAAAAACTCACCATGGTAAGTTGAGATGATTTAATGAATTTTCTTTATGCTAGTACAATTTGAGATGATTTGGTAAATCGATATGTGATTTTGTTCAATGAAAAATCATATAGTGAATTAAAAATCACGTATCTTCTACTAGAATCTAAGAATCTTAAAATAATATATAAAAACGTGCGGGTACGTGTTACTAAAACTCTATATTAGTTTAGTCTGGACCCAGATTTCTCTTAAGTTTAACTCCGATAGGTTAAACTGAAGGATTTGTCTGAAATTCACAAAATATATTTATTAAACAAATACAAGTTTTCTGATAAAATTTGGAGCCGGTAGATGGCGCTAGGGTGAAGTTATTAATAAAAATGTTAATTTCAGTGAAATTTGCGGCACTTTAGAATGTATGTTTCGTCATGAGAAAATTGTGCATGTATAAATGACGCTGGGGAGCAGTTTTTTAGCTATTAATAATTACATAAGTCGACCTGGGCCACGCCGGGACCTTCGGTTAGTATGATAAAAAAAACTATTTCAAAACCTGTAATATTTTTTGGATTACAAACGTTTAGAACCATTTCCCTTCTGTAAAATGTTGTGTATAATTACGAGAAATTTATTTACAACAAATTGTGATGGGAATTGCGTATGAAAATATTCATTCACATCAGCGGATGTTCTTATAGGTAACACCGTGGTGCTGGCAAAATAATATGCTACAACAATTTCAACATTTTTATGCTTGATTGAAAATAAAAAATTATTATAGAAATTATTATTATTATCATATTTTAGCATTTGCGAAATACTTGACGTAAATTTTTGCCAAATAATTGTAATTAAAAATTTCGAAATTTCACAAAAAATTATATTTAAAAATTTTAGTTTTGTAATTAATTAATTTTAATATGCATATTTGTATGTTTTAGCAAAAACATACAAATATTTTATTACCAATTTGTTGAAAATTTGAAAATTTTTCATATTCTGCCATCACAAGAAATAATAATAATAGCTAAACCACTGCCAAGGTTTGTGAAAAATTTTTTTATACATTGTAATTTTTGTTATTAATTTTTTTTTTAGTTTTATAATTTATTAAATATAAAATAATAATAATTTTATTTGTGTAATTTAATTTTTTTTGGCTATTTTGCCAATTAATGTAGGTGTCACCTCTTAAATATTTTTAGAAAATAACATATTAAAATTTTGTACTTTTAGTAAATTTCACTACAAATTCATAAGTGATGAATTGCTATAATAAATTATAAATACATACTATAAAATTCAATTTTTCAATATTTTAAAAATGAATTACAAATTTTATTAATTTCAAATTGAGTTTCTTTTTGTAAAAATTTTCAACGTTTAACATTTTGTAAAAAAAAAACGTTCCAGAAAGAACAATAACAATAGAATCTCTGCAAATAACAATATAAGACTGCTAAGGCAGCAGAATCATATACATACCCCCAAATTTTAAGGTTCTTGGATCAAAAATTTCTAAAAGTATTTTTCGGAATTTTTTTTCTTTCGATAGAGGCTTACACACTGAGAAAAATAAAATTTTAAAATTAAGCATGAACAACTTTAAATTAAATATAAAACAGTGACAAAACAGAACAAAGTTTGTTTATTTTTAATTTAAATATGTTCCTAGTTGTTTTTAACATGATTTAGTAGGCAACATTTTGAAATTAAGATTAATAAATATTGTTTTAAAAGTTTGTCATGATTAGTTCAAATATATAACACATTTTGATTTAAAGTTGATCTGTGTTAATTTAAATATGTAGGATTTTAAATTAATAATGGTACGTTTTTCTGCAGCTTATTACTTGCAATGAAAAACAACATTATTTTTGTTTGTTTTTATACTCTAGACTGGCATTTTTTTCTATGGTAAAAAAGTTTTTTTGCGATTTTGAACGTCAAATTTTTATTCTCCTAGGCCTAAAACTTATGTGGTACAAATAGGATAAAACTAACCAGTGGTGTCATTTGATCAAAGTTTTTTTTTTTTTTTTTTTTAATTTTTACCACACCATTCTAAGAATTGATCGAATGGCGCCACTCTAAGCATTTTGATCGAAGCTTCTGGAGGGTTGTTTGTATGGGGGTTACAAAAGGAACTGGTCCGATTCCTTTCAAATTTGGAATACAAAACACGTTTACCTGCCTAATTTCGAAAGGATTTAAGGGGACGTTTGTATGGAAGCTAAACAGGGACCGATGTTTTCGATGTTCTATAGGATTTGTCCTTAGACCAATAGAAGCTTAAAATTTCAAATTTCAGGTCAGTCGATTAAAACTTGCGACCTGTATCGCTTTTAAGCCGTTTACATGGACAGACGGACAGACAGACGAACAATAAGTGATTGTAAGTCGATCGGTATAAAAAGTGGGTCTACGGCCAATATTTCTTGTAATTACAAACATCAGCACAAACTCAAAATACCCTGTACCACAGAGTGGTGTAGGGTATAAAAATAGACAGGAACGGGGGATTTTTTTTGTGGGGCAAGGGGCATCACTGTAAGGCAGCCTCATCCGCACTATTGCTGCGCCTGACGACAGGAGCAGTTGACTTGGTTTTTATCCAAGAGCCCTGGGTGCGGGGTGGCAGGGTTTGCGGATTGAAGACCCCTGGGTTTAAGTTGGTGGTTGCCAAAGGTGAGGGCTCACCAAGAGCCTGCATCTTGGCAAAAAATGGCTTAAATATATTCTTTTTATCAACTTTTAGTGATATGGATGTTACAGCGGCTAGCTTAGAGCTTCATGGGAAGTCTATTTGGCTCGCCTCTGCGTATTTTCCTAATCCGGGGTCAATACCCCCGGAGAAGGTTGTCGGTCTAATTCGGGAGTCTGAATCTAGGGGACACCAGTTAGTAGTGTGTTGTGATGCTAATGCACATCATTCGATATGGGGAAGTACAGACACAAATGATAGAGGCGAATCACTTTTGGAGTTTTTGTTAAGCACTAACCTCTATATTTGTAACAAGGGTGGTGAACCAACTTTCGTTACAAGTACGCGGCAAGAGGTTCTTGACGTAACACTTGTATCAGATACATTGTCTGATAGAATTGATGACTGGAGAGTTTTGGAAGAGCATTCTTTCTCAGATCATCGCTACATTGAGTTTTTACTCTGGGAGCGTGCCCCGGTTGAGACAGTCTCTAGAAATCTGAGGAGAACAAACTGGGTGAAATATAGGGAGACTTTTTCTTTGCTTTTGGATGAAGTACCCTTATCTAAACCACATAGTTTGGCGCAAATTGACTGTCTGGTTGACCATATAACAAATGTTTGTAATAGGTGCCTGGATGCGTCTTGCCCTTCTGCAAAGCCTAGAGGGAAAAAAAAGCCACCTTGGTGGTCAAATGAGTTGCAGACGAGCAGAGATTCCTGCAGAAAGCTCTTTAATAAGGCTAAATTTTCAAGAGCGGACGAGGACTGGTCTGCATACAGGCTGCAACTTAAGAGTTATAAAAAGATGATCAGAAATGCAAAATGTGATTCTTGGAAAAACTTCTGTGGAAACATAGAAGACGTTTCTGAAGCATCCAGGCTGCGCAAGGTTCTGGCTTCTTCTCCTTGCACCCTGGGATACCTGAAAGATCCTAATGAAAGATCCTCCAGTGGAGAGTCGCTGGATCTCCTTTTAAACACGCATTTTCCGGGCAATTCCATGACGCCGTTTCAAGCTTTGGAACGTTCTGACGCCCAAGCAT
The DNA here is from genome assembly GCA_963921195.1 of Pegoplata infirma. Taxonomy (NCBI): domain Eukaryota; kingdom Metazoa; phylum Arthropoda; class Insecta; order Diptera; family Anthomyiidae; genus Pegoplata; species Pegoplata infirma. Next base: position 23,920,628 of record OY992540.1, read on the forward strand.
CTGAAATTGCTTCGGAAATAATAAATATGCCAACATTAATCTGGGCGATAAAAAGCTTCAGGCCCTATAAATCCCCGGGACCTGATGGTATAATCCCGGCTGAGTTGCAGCAAGTGTCGGACTATATAGCCCCGTTGCTGTATAATCTATACACAGCATGCATCAACTGGTCGTACATTCCTTTAAAATGGAGGGATACCAGAGTCGTATTTATCCCGAAGGCTGGGAAAAGTTCCCACACAGCTCCGAAGGATTTCAGACCAATTAGTCTGTCTTCTTTTTTGTTAAAGACAATGGAACGAATGATAGACTCATATTTGCGTAGAGTGATTGACCCGAGGTTGCTTTCGACAAAGCAACATGCATACAGCAAGGGACGATCAACGGAAACAGCTCTTCATGAGCTCGTTGGTACCATCGAGAGATCGCTTTCGGTAAAGGAGTACACTATGGTGGCCTTTCTTGATGTTGAGGGGGCTTTTAATAATGTCATCCCAGAATCGATAATATTGGCATTGTCTGATCTGGGAGTAAAGCGTGAAATCGTTTTAATGGTGGAAAGCCTACTTGCCAGTAGACGTATAACGTCTGAATTGGGAGCGTCCGTCATATCTCGATTTGTCAATAGGGGCACACCACAAGGAGGTGTTCTTTCGCCGATTCTTTGGAACCTGGCACTGAATTCAATGCTACTATCTCTAGAAGCACGTGGTTGTCATGTTGTCGCATATGCTGACGATGTCGCGATAGCGGTAAAGGGGAAGCATCTGCCAACATGGCGGGACATTCTTCAGGGTTCTCTGAAAGATCTGTCTAAATGGGCAAGAGACTGTGGTCTAGGAGTTAATCCTAGTAAAACAGAGCTTGTTTTATTTACAAGGAAAAATAAGATTCCTGCTTTTGATCCTATTTCTCTGGACGGTACTGAAATCACCTTCTCAGATGGAGCCAAGTATCTTGGAGTATTTCTAGATAGGAAGCTGAATTTCAGGCGTAATATTGAGGAACGGGTGAGAAAAGCAACGATTGCTTTGTATTCCTGTAAAAGGGCCATTGGAAAACGATGGGGTTTTAGCCCTCAAGTCGTTCATTGGATCTATACAGCAGTGGTGCGTCCAATTTTGCTGTATGGAATCATTGTCTGGTGGCCTGCTTTAGAAACAAAATCGAACTGTGTCTTTATCACGAAGGTACAGAGAATGGCGCCAATGTGCATCACTGGTGCTCTTCGTACTACACCTACGGCTGCATTAGAAATCCTCCTTCACCTGATACCCTTGGACATATTGGGTAGGCAGTATGCAGCTGCGTCGGCAATTCGACTTAATAGCACGCTGCAATGGAGGAGCAGCGATTGTGGCCATAGCGCGATCTTGAAAAAGATAACAATACCACAAAATGTGGATTGTGCTCCCTCTCTGAGCCTCTTTGAGCGCCACTTTACCACTATGATACCATCCAGGGAGTCTTGGATGGGGGATACTCCGGGAAGTGGAGCTACCATAAATTTTTACACAGATGGATCGAGGCTGCACGAACAAGTGGGCTTTGGGGTCTATTCGGAAGAGCTTGGATTGAGCCTGGCTCGTAGATTGCCAGATCATTGCAGTGTCTACCAGGCAGAGATGCTGGCAATAAAGGAAGTGGCTGACTGGTTGAGCTGCAATGTCTTGTCTACAACCGCAGTCAACATCAATACTGACAGTCAAGCCGCGGTCAAGTCCCTGGATTCAATGTTTCTGAAAACAAGATCTGCCCTTAACTGCCGCACGTCTTTAAATGAGATGGCCAAGCAGTTTAACATACGACTCATATGGGTCCCAGGGCACAGAGACATTCCAGGGAATTGCAAAGCCGATGAGCTTGCAAGACTAGGAACTACCTTACAGGTTCCAACAGAATTGGAATGTGTTGATATGCCTCTAGAAACTTGCAAGCAAAACCTACGGCTTTGTTCTGCGACGGAGACTAATCAAAGATGGGCAAATGGATGGACGTGTGAGACAACACGACTGATTTGGCCTTCTCTTAATCAGGGGCGCACAAGTGAGCTGATATCGCTTCCAAGAGGAGAGATTTCAACGGTGGTTTCTATAATTACCGGACACTGTCTTATAGGGAAGCACGCAGAGCGGTTAAATGTGCCGTCGAATGACTTTTGCCGAAGTTGCATGGATGAAGAGGAGTTGGAAACTATCGAACACTTTATTTGCCATTGCCCGGCACTTTCTGGTCAGCGACTTGCTTCACTGGGATCTAGGGAGCTGTACGATCTTTCAGATTTGTCGGATGTCAAAATTCAACATCTAAGGAGTTTCATAAGAAGCTCAAACTGGTTTAACGACAGGGACTAGTAGGGAAACCTATTACGATCCCGTGGTATCACAATGGACCTCAGAGTCTACGTGTGTTGACGTAAAACGTCAGCAGCCACTTACAACCTAACAAACTAACCTAAGGGGCACCTCTCCATAAATGTTTAAATCGTTGCCTACGGTGATGACATTGTGATCCTAATAAAAGGTAAGTTTTTACCAACGATTAGCGAACTCATGGAGTCAGAGCTTAAGATACTTTCAACGTGGGCAAAGAACAATGGTCTAGGAGTTAAGGACTAAGATAGACACGTTTGTTCTTTCCAAATTAGTTGGAATCACCCTTGAACTATCTAATGAGGCGAAATACCTGGGCGCAGACTAATACAGACTCGACATAAGTGACAGGTGTCAAAAAAGTATTCTTTAACCATATGGTTAATATTTTCAAATTATTGTACGAATTAGGTTAGAAAGAAAAAACTGATATAACGCACCATAAGAAAAATTAATGCCAGATCGGTTTTTGTTGTTTCACTCACTCCTAAGTCGTAGAAAGTGTTGCCATGTTAGCGTAAAACGGACTAAAAACCGCTGTGTTTTCTCCTAAAATCGCTTAGTTTCCCCCCATTTTTTTCTTATAAAACTCTACTGTCGAGTCTGTATATAGTCTGTGACCTGGGTGTGATCCTGGACTCAAAGCTTTCTTGGAAAAGCAATGCAGAGGAAGGAATGAAAAAGTCGTTATTAGCTTTTTACACATGCAGAAGAACTTTTGGAAGAATGTGGGGTCTAAAACCGTATATTATCCACTGGATATATGGTGCGATAATTAGACCAAGAAACCTATGGTGCCCCTGTGCGGTGGAGAGCAGTGGATAAGAAATCATATCTCTGCAATCTACAAAGGTACAACGACTGTCGTGTGTGGGTATCGCAGGTGCTATTAGATCAGCACCCCAGGCCGGCCTGTAAGTGATGCTAAACACTCAGCTCGTAGATATTTACGTCAAGAGCACAGCAGCAAAATCGGCTCTCAGGTTAAGAAAGTCACAAATTCTTAAGCAACGCTCTTGGGGACACTCGACCATATTAAGCACGATGGGCGGGCGGGAACTGGAACAGAAAACTGACCATATCTCACCACAGACGAACCTTGACAGAACCTTCGAAAACCAAATACCGACTAGGGAAGACTGGGCGGCAAACTCGTCCGTCTTTACGGACGGATCAAAAATGGAGATGGGTTCGGGAGTGTACTCGGAATGCCCTGAAATAGGGGCCACACTGAGACTTCCGGATAGGTGTAATGTTTTCCAGGCTGAGGTACTTGCATGTCCTGGCGCCCGCCTAATGTCCTGGCGCCATTAACATTTTTTTCGATAGTCGCGCGGCTCTAAAGGCCTTAGAATCAAACACTGTAAAATCGGGAATTGTTAGGAATTGTATGCGATCTCTTCGTCGAATCAGTCAGCACACAGTCAAGATAATCAGGGTCCCTGGACATAGTGGGGTCGCTGGGAACGAATTGGCTGATGATTGTGGAAGAAAAAACTCGGAATCGGTGGGGGAACCTGTAGAACCTGACTTCTCGGTGCCTATAGTGGAATTGATGAACGAAATTGAAAGGACGTCTGAGAATAGAATGAGAGATAGGTGGATATCACTGACTACGTGCAGGATATCGCGAAAGATGTGGCCATTGCCAAATCCTGAGAGGACAATACGTTTTCTTACTTTTGGCAAACAGACGATTAGCCTATTAGTAGGAGTACTTACAGGACACTATATAATTGGCCAAATGGCCGTGCGTATGAGTATTTCTGACAAGGACTATTGTAGAAGTTGTGGGGAAGTGGAAGAGGAGGAGTTAGTGAAGCACTTGCTATGTGAATGTCCGGATCTGATGAGAAACCTTAAGAATTTGGGGCAAAGATTTTTCGATGACATAGATTGCTTGAACGGTGTTTAATTGGCATCTCTAGCCGAATATCTTAGAGAATCGGGGTGGTTCAAAAAGTAACAAAGTTTTTGTATCAGAGGGGAGTAGCGAAATGATAATTAGGGGAATCACAATGGCCCTTATGGCCTCCAAATGAATTCCCCAAATTGGCGGACGCCCATCCAACCTAACCTAACCATGATACTTCACCTTAAGGGCGGATTACTCAAGGTCCAGTTATCTGCTAACTGTCGATTGTATGAAAAAGGTAAATTTAACGAAAAGTTATTTTATAACGAAGCATTGAACAATCCAGCCTAAGTAATACAATTTTATCGTCATTTTCTATAATCAAGCCCCCAAAAGGCGGCGGACCGACAAAACCACATTTTCGGTCCTCTTGGAACACGAAAAAATATGTATTTATAAAAAAGTATGCAAAAAATATGCAACTACAAAACAAGGCTATGTTATTGCAAATAAATTGACTGTGATATTTATAACTCCGTCCGACAAAAAGGATAAAAGTCGTTAAGCAGGAACTGGATAATATAGGTTTGCAATTATAGACTAAAAGTACTTTAACTGCATTTACAGTTTTTCATTTCGTGATCCTGTTTCCTTTTAAAAGAACTTCAAGGTTTTAGAGGATTACTTTTGATTTTTTTTAATTTGTGCTTGTTCTAGGATGCCACACAAACGAAAGAGGACGGTTTCCGCTAATTTTTCCATTTTATTATTCTGATATATCAGGAAAAACGGAGGTAAGTAATGTTCTTTCAAAATTTATACTTCAATATCATTTAAAATTTTTAACAAAATATTTTGATAAAGTTTCGCATTATTTTTCCTGATATGTCAAAATAAAAAAAATGGAAAAAGTAGCAAAGGTTCTTCTTATTCAATTGCCATCAATAGTGACATTATAAGACAAGTACAAATATTAAAAAAAAAATAAAAATCAAAATGTAATCCTTTAAAACTTTGAAGTTCTTTTAAAAGGAAACAGGGTCACGAAATGAAAAACTGTACTTGCAGTTTTACTCCAATCTCTTAATTCATACGTATATCATTCGATTCATGTTTAATATTGGCTTTCAAACGGTGTACCGATTAAGAATATCCATTTTCATGAAATTCCTTGCCCTGCTGGTCATTGTACTCTTTACTCGTGTTAAACTCATAAAAAAAGCCGTATCTGATTAATTTAATACAAATGACAAAGTGTCAAATACCTATAAAAAACGTACAAAAATCAAAATTCTTTAACAAAATATTAAATTAAATTAAAAATGCTCATACGCCGAGTAAAACAATGATATTATTTATAGCCTTGAACTTTTAAAAAATCATGTTCCTCTTATTTTTTTCGAATTAAGAAAATATGCACTTAACAAAGGCAGGAATTTACACATTCACATAAAAATATTACAAATATGCATGTCTTTCGACAGCTTAATAAAATAAATATCAGCTAATAATATTTAAAGCCAATAAGTCTAAAAAAATTAATGAGTTTTAAATGATCATTTTCGTTTAATTCAAAATAAAATCTTTTGTAAGAAAAGTAAGAAAATGCATTAATTTTTCAACAAATTGGGGGAAAAAGTAAAAATTTTGAGTTCATTGTCTTTTATGCATTTCTTATTCTAATTACTTTTGTGTTTTGTTCATTTTATACTAATATAAAATTAATAAACAATTATTTTTTTTTGTTCGTTTAAAACATTTTAATGACAAATAACATAATGCAATTTGGCATTAAGAGTACAGCTGTTTACAATATGTTTAAGATTTGTGGGTGCAATTGTATTTTTGGTGACTATTTTAGAATTAGAGCGTAATTTTTTTCAACTTTTAAATTTCCTAAGTGTACGGGCAATTTTTTGTACTTCTAGGCCTTAAACATATGTATGTGGTACAAATTTGAACCCAATCGGAATAAATTAACCCGTGACGTCCGGCGATCTTAGTTCTGGGTTTTGAACACGAATATCAAAAAAATGGTGGGGGTTTTCTACGTTGACGAAATTATTTGATTTATTTTGTTTTTTTTTTTAATTATTGTTTGATGAAAAGAAAAAAAAATTTTGATGAAAAAAAAAATATTGATAAAAAAAATTAAAAAAATGTTTGATAAAAAAATGTTTATGAAAAAAAAAATTTGGATAAAAAAATGGAAAAAAAATTTTGGGCAAAACAAGTAGAAAAGTTAAATTCGACTCCCAGTTGGAAAATGTGTCACTGAGGAAATTTCCACAGTGATTCCTTGAGGAAATGTCTTCAGGTTCTGACAAATCATAGGCAATCCTTGATGACATGTCCTAACATTGTCAGCACTGAATGTTTGCTTTAAGAGTGTGGACAATTCCTCTAAGACGTCTAAAAGGAAATGTCTTCAGAATAGCAGTATATTAAATTAGAATTTTAAATCTGGGCAACTCTTCAATTTCCAAGAAAAAGATGGCAATATTATCGACTTTATTAAAATAAAATCAAAATCTAACAAGTAGAATAAAAGTAATAAATAGACAAACAATTTTAAAAATAAAGTTTAGAACAAGTGGTTAGGTGTGTGACTAGTAAACTGGAGGTTCCAGGTTTAAATCCAGTTGGGACTAAAAAAGGCGAAAAGTTTTTTCTAAATATGAGAAAGATAATTTATAAAGGAAAATGGATAAAAGTAAAAACTAAAGGAAATACGAAAATTTTTTGTATTTTCGCATGACCTATGTCAGACATTTCTCCAAGGAAGTCTTAGGTGAAATGTCCCCAGAATTTCAGCCCTGACCACTGCTGACTTTGAGTGAGGACATTTTGAAAATTTGTATGAAACTGTCCTCAACCCAGTACATAGAGATGTCTTGTGGATGTCAGGTGTGACTCTGACATGTCATCGCTCCGTCACTGAGGATGGCTCGAGGACGTTGCCAACTGGGCTTGGCCGAATCCGTGAATACCCTCCACAATGCCCTTTTTAGGTGATAGTAAATTTTCTAACGTGCAAAAAAATAAAATTTTTGATTAGAAATATTTTATTTTGTGCAAAAAAAACTTTTTTTTTAAGAAATTTTTGAAAAAAAAAAATAATTTACTAAATTTTTTTTGAGTGTAAAATTTTTTTCGAGTGTATTTTTTTTTTTGTTAAGTTTTTTTGAATCATTGGGCCGATTTCGCTGGATTGCAATACCAACCTGACCAGGTAAATGTTCAACATATATGCCAAATTTCAGGAGCCTCCGTAAAGTCTTTCAAAAGTTAGGGTGTTTTCAACAGACAGACAGACGGACGGACGGATGGACATCGCTAGATCGTCTTAAAATCGATCGAGGATCGTTAGTAAAAAAATTGAATGAAAAAAATTGATTTTGAGGAAGAGACAAAATTTTGATGAAAAAAAATATTGAGAAAAAAAAGTTTTTTGTTGAAAAAGAAAATTTTTGAAAAAGAATTTTTGTTGAAAAAAAAAAATTATGAAAAACAAATTTGGAAAAAAATGTTTTTGATAATTTTTTTTTTTTTTTTTCATGAAAAAAAATAATGAAAAAAGATTTTAATGAAAAGACAAAATTTTGATGAAAAATATATTGAGAAAAAAATTTTTGTTGAAAAAAAATTTATGAAAAAAAAAAAATTTCATGAAAAATAATTATGTAACGATTTATTCATCTGGTGAACACCAGCCTAAAAACATTATTATGTTAAAAAATCTCAAAAATGTTTTCCTTTGACCCTTCATAGAGCTTGAGATGGAATTTGACTAAAATTGAGTCAAATCCCATAATTTTAACTTGAGGCGATAAAAATTTCGATAAAAATTTAGGATTTTTAAAAAACTTTTGGAAAATTTAAAACATTGATCGAAAAGCTCTTAGGGCTTAATTAATCTGATTTGGCGTAAATCAATATTAAATGAAAGTTTGTCTCGATTTGTTAAAAAAAATGTCTTACAAAAAATTTTTGATGTAAATAATAATGTTACGTTTTATTCACCAGCTTGTGAAAATTTTTGTATTCACCAGCAGGTGAATTATTATCCAAGTTACAAACCTTTTTGGTTTCAAGAAAATAGGAACAATAATTCTTATTTTCTTTTTTTCACTTGTAAGTTTGTATAGTCAAACTGAGATGGAGCCCTGTGTCACTTTTAAAATTAGACACTAGCCTAAAAATATTATCGTGTTAAAAAATCGTTGTGGTCGGACAAAGTGTTTTGCCTAAAAAATTACCTCAAAAAAATGTTTGATACTGTTTGGAGGCTGACTGTAATTTTTATACCCTCCAACCACAGTATGGGGGTATACTCACTTTGTCATTCCGTTTATGACGCATCGAAATATCGGTCGGGGACCCCATAAAGTATATATATTATTGATCCATGATCAATTCTAAGACATTCTATGAATGTCCGTCTGTCCGTCCGCCCGTCTGTCTATAGATAACACATTTCAGTCCAAAACATAACAGCTAGACTCCTGAAGTTTGGCACAAATATGTCTCATGTTCATAGGCAGGCTAAGTTCGTGAATGGGCAAAATCGGGCCAGGGAGAAAAAAACGTTTCCTCTTGAAGAACTGAACTAACCTATAAAAAATACACCCTTTTTACATGTTTTTTTGTAATTTTGTGAAATAAATTAAACATTTGGTATATTTGTCGCGATGGGAAGGTGCTCTCAACGTCCCCTACTGATGAAAACGAAAATTTTTCATCAGTATGAAAACGAAAATTTAATTTCAAATCAATTTTGCTTAAATTTAACTCCTACATTTTTCATCAACCCCTAATTACAAATCAAATAAATATTTACAACTGATATTGACTTAATTGCTCTTTTGATCTTATTGTATTTCTTTTTGTAAAAATAAAACGGATTTTTACAAACGAAAAAAAATGTTTTATAAACAATTACATTTTAATACACCATTTCCACTACACTCTAAAATATACAAACTTATAACGGACAGATTATAATTTTCTTACCTGTTTTTATTGAACTCAGAAAAATGTTGCAGTAAGCTCACGACAGTTTTATTTTTATTTTTTTTATTTTATTTTATTTTATTTTATTTTATTTTATTTTATTTTATTTTATTTTATTTTATTTTATTTATTTTATTTATTTTATTTTATTTTATTTATTTTATTTTATTTTATTTTATTTTATTTTATTTATTTTATTTTATTTTATTTTATTTTATTTTATTTTATTTTATTTTATTTTATTTTTATTTTATTAAGAATTACCATATAATTACAAATAATTTACTAATTTTACTTAACCGAGAACTGATAACAATGACCTTCGTCTCGTTCTAGCAAAACAGACCAAGGCCCCTGGTGGGAATCGAAACCCCGACCCCCAGACTCATATGCCAGCACGCTACCAACTAGCCTACTGGGGCACTTGGCTCACGACAGCTGTTTTTGTAGTAAGTACCAGTTGTTGTTTTTAACTATAAATTCAGTTGCCTTTGAAATAAAATTTGCAAACAAAAAAATACTACATTGAAGTAACAGTTGTTTTAGGTAGTTGATTTTAGTTTATTCAAAAATATTTTTCAATTATGAACTGTAAGAAAGTACTACATTGCTGAAGTTTTTTAAGTAGTTGTTTTCAAAATTATTTCATTTAAAAGAAAAAGTTGTCAAACGTGCAGATAATTTTATTTTTTAATTTTTTACCAAACCATTCGTGGTTTTAACTGATTTTTTTAAACAAAATATAAAAAAAAACAGGAGTAAAACGTGGAGAGTTATTTTTTTTATTATTTTTTTCATCAAACCATACAGGGTTTTTGTTTCTCCAAAGATACCTAACATTTGCAGTAAAAACAACTGTTAATAAACATTATCTACATTATCTGTAGTTTTTTGCACAGGTTGTTTTTAACGTTTTTTTGTTAAAACAGCAACACATTTAGTTGATTTTATTGCAGCATTTTGAACGAACAAATTTAGTTGTTTTAACTGTGTTGTGTAGTTAATTTTGCCAGCAAAACAATTTTGAGTGTGTTTTACTCATTCATGAGAAAGTAAAAGAGTTGCCGTATTTTGTTAAACTTAAATGATAATCGCTTTTTCTTTCCCTAAAAACTTTTTCGTCGCTTTATTTTATTCTACAACGCTGATTTGCGATATCGAATTGTATTTCAAAACGTGGTCATAGCACTTTTTGACAAATGTCAATTAAATTTATTTCAACTGAATACAGAAATGGTGTAGTAGCCAATACCAATTAAATTGCTTAAATCAAATAAACACAAGTAATTTGAAAATAACAAAAAAAAAACTTAAATAAAATTTTGAATTCAAAAAAAAAATATGTCAGCAGCAAGTAAACAACAAAAACAATCAATAAAATTCATTATTGGAGGTTATTTTTAAAGCTTGTTTATTAATATTTTTCTCGATCATAAATTTTTTGACACTTCTCACAAAAAAAAAATGGTCAATTAAAAATGACACATAAAATTTTGAAAAAATATAAAAAACAAACTGAAACGCATCATTCAAAATTTGCGTTTGTTTTTTTTATTAAACAAACGACATCAGCAGCAGCAGTGATGGCAATTAACTTACAGATGCATGACAAATGTCATGCATTTTAAACATTTTGATGCTTAATTCTATATAAATTTTCAATATAATGAGGGAAAGATATCAAAAAAAAAAATACAACAGCAGCAAAACCATCAGCATCACAATCGCTATCAAAATCTTAACTGATAATGATCATTAATTGTCATTATGATGATCATCATCATAATAAATAAGAATTTATATGATTTTTCAACGCATGAGGTGTGAAAACATTCAAGTTGTGTTGTTTGTTTTTGACATTTGTTTATTTGTTTGTTTATTGAATGTTTTTGAAAAATTAATCGAAAAATATCAAACAAATATTAAAATAAAAATATTATTTTTGATTACTTTTTAAGTAGCATTAAAAAAAATTAGCTTTGAATTAATTACACCGTTTTGGAAATTTTGGAATTTTGGATAAACGGTCTACTTCCCTACATACAAATCGACGCCCTCTAAGAATGAGTTTGTACCGCTTAAAAAAAAAATACGTGTCGAATTAATTTTCGTTCTGAACAACATAACCAAATTTCATGAAGATCGGAGGGTGACACCAGTAAAACTCTCCATGTGTGTGTAAGAAATTTTTCGTACTAATTAATTAACAGATTCTGAATTCTAAGACTGTACAGAAAAGTTATCTGATCTGTTATTTTAATGTTTAACAAAAAAAAAATTTAAATGATTTTAAACTTTAAAATATTTCTGCAACAAATGGTGTAATTATACCCTACACCACTATGTGGTACTATGTGAGTTTGTGCTGATGTTTGTAACTACCCGAAATATTGGTCCTAGACATACCTCCAAGTATACCGATCGACTCAGAATTACTTTTTGAGTCGATTTAGCGATGTCCGTCCGTCCGCAATTTTCAATCAATTGACTTGAAATTTGAAACTTAAGCATCTTTTGGCCCAAGGACGAAGCCTATTGAAATTGGAAAACATCGGTTCATGTTAAGCCCTAGCCCCCATACAAACGCCCCTTTTGGATTCGGCTTAATGACTCTAATGACCGTATTATAATAGATATCGCTTTGAAATTTAGCAGGTAATTAAATTTTTTTTAACATGATAATGTTTTTAGGCTGGTGTCTAATTTTAAAAAAGTTGCAGGACACCACTTCAGTTTGACTATATAAGCTCTTAAAACAAAAAATTTTAATAACTTGGGTTTGTAACTTGGATAATAATTCACCTCGTGGTGAATAAAACCGATTTTCTCCAGGTGGTGAATAAAAAAAAAATTTTTCATAAATTTTTTTTTTTTTTATTTTTTTTCATCAATTTTTTTTTGTTATCAAATTTCTTTTACATAAACTTTCATCAAACTTTTTTTTCATCAATTTTTTTTTTTTTTTTTCATCAAACTTTTTTTATGAATTTTTTTTTTTAAAATTTTTTTCCATCAATTTTTTTTTTATCATTTTTTTTTTTATCAAATTTTTGTTTTTTATCAAATTATTTTTTTTTTATTATTTTTTTTTATCAAATTTTTTTTCCTCCATTTTTTTTTTTCATTAATTTTTTTTCATAATTTTTTTTTTATCATATTTTTTTTCGTCAAAAAAATTTATCAAAAACTTTTTTCATCAAAATTTTTTTTCACCAAAAATTTTGGGTTCATTAATTTTTTTTAACATAATTTTGTTTTTCGTGAAAAAAAGAAATATTTTTTTTTACCAAAACTACTTTTTTACCAATTCTAAGCTTTTCGCATAAAAATTTTCCATTTGTTTATCAAATGTACATAAAACAAGTAAGAGTGTTATATTCTTTGGTGCCGAATCTTTTATACTCTCCAAAATGTAAAAAAACTTTTTTTAACTTATTTTTGCACTCACTTACCAAATGTACAACACTTTTGGTTTTTTAATGTGGTCCTCGAGTGATATTTCAATTCGTTTTGCATGAAATAGCAAAGTAATATAACATTATTTATTCTAAAAAAAAAACTTTGCTTTGGCAAGTACACCCAAATCTTCCGCAAAACATTATCATGATTTAATGTTTTGGGCAAGAGTACAAAATTCGCAGTCATTTTTATGCATTAATCATCATTACAAATTTCAAAGGAATTGGTTCAGTCCTTCTGGTAGTCCCCATACAAGCCACCCTCCCGATATTCACATAATTCCCTCAAAATTCAAAAAAATGAAAATATTTGATAAAAATTTTATTTTTAGGAGTTAAACGTGTACACTCAAAGAATTATGTAGGTAAATTCCAGTGAATATTCACTTATAACAAATGAAATTTTATTTAAAAACCATTCCACTGTTTTTTCATTTAAAATAAAAACACATTACAGTCAATTTTAAATGTTAATTTAATGACTAACCAAAACATTAAAAAACTAGTGAATATTCAGTTATTTTGTATTGAAAAACAGTAAAACTATAGAAGAAATTTTTTACTGCCGAAATTAAATGTAACAGAAAATTCGTTTTTAATACAGTAAATTATTTTTTTTAAACTACAGAAACAGTAAAAAAATTAAATCATTTATAAAATAAGTGATTTTTCTTTTAAAATGACTTTACTGATTACTTTTTAAAATAACTTACAAACAGTTAATGACATAATTTTCTTAGTGTACTTTAGTTACCTAATCAAATCGGAATATAATTGGACCATTTTTGGACTAAGTCCCCCACATAAAAATTTCGACCGATATTCAGTTAAATCGGTATATTGACAAAAAAAAAATAAACCAATTCCACTAAAATTTTATCTGTGTGTGTTTTCTACACTAAATAAAGATCTAACAAAAGACAGATCCAATCGGTCCATGCTTGGACTTGGGACCCATTTTCCGGAAAACACTGGTGTAGGGTATCATATGGTCGGGCTTGACCGACTATAACTTTCTTGTTTAAATTTATTTTCTTTGGATTAAATTGCTTTCGTTTTAGTGGTAAAAATCGCGATTTTTCTCATAATTTATTGATTTTGCTCCATTTTTTGCAACTTCGTAAATAATTTCAAGACCTAATCTAATTTATGTAAATAGACTAATTTAAGTTATTAGTTTATGGAAAAAAAAAATTACATACATGTACCATTTTTTGCAAATCGCGAAAAATTATTTTTTTATAATGACAGCATCCCTTTAAAATGGGATGTATTGCTTCATATTTTGGTGTAATATGTAAGCATGTCTAAAACCGTTATGTTTAAAATTTCAAGCAAAAAAGTTAATATTTGCAAAAGTTTTCTTAACAAAAACTGGTTAAAAATACCGTATTTAACAAAATTTGTATATTTATTGCTAACAAAACAAAAAAATATAACATAATTTTAGGGATTTTACAAAAAAGGTACTTTAAAACCAGTTTTTGTTAAGAAAACTTTTGCAAAAATAAACTTTTTTGCTTGAAATTTTAAACATAAGGTTTTTAGGCATGCTTATATATTATACTTTAAGATGAAGTAATACATCCCATTTTGAGAGGATGCTGCCATTATAAAAAAATTATTTTTCGCAATTTGCAAAAAAAGTTAGATGCACCATTTTTTTTGCATAATGTTAAATAATGTTGCATAAATTAAAAACACATATAAGTATTTTTACATAAATTAGATCAGGTCTTGAAATTATTTTCAGAGTTGCAAAAAATAGCACAAAATCAATAAATTATGAGAAAATTCGCTATATTTACCACTAAAACGAAAGCAATTTAATCCAAATTCGAACTTAGTATATTGCTATGGGTCTAATCCACATTTCATGCCTTGATTATGTAGAAATGATGGTCAGACCTCTTGACACAAAAATGTTTAATTTAACAGAGTGTTATTAATAGTGTTTCCAATTCGGTTAATCGATTCCTCGATTAATCTCCTCTATTTTGGTTAATGTCGAAACAAATAATTTAAAACGCAAATAATTATTCGACCCAATTAATCGGTTAAAATGGTTTGATTAACCGGTTAATATTATTATCTCTATATTCTACTATAATTTGTTTGAAACACTTCCTCTTTTTTACAAACACCTGCGAAAAAAGTCAAAACTACAGAAAAAAATATTCAGAAACCAGCATTTAACAGTTTAGAAAGCAAAATTAAAAATTTTATCATATAAAACTCAGAAATCCTAATTAAAGTTTCCAAACGTCATATTGAAAATCCCAATTAAAATTCAGAAAATCCCAATTGAAATTCAGAAAAGCTAATTCAAATTCAGAAATCCCAATTGAAATTCAGAAACGCCCAATTAAAATTTACGAAAGCTTAATCCAAATTCAGAAAAGTTTATTGAAATTTAGAAATCCTAATTGATATTTAGAAACTCCCAATTTCAAAAAATTTAAATTTACAGAAGCCTACTGAAATTAAGAAATATCAATTGAAATTTAGAAAAACAAAATTGAAATTTTAAAATTCTAAATGAAATTTAGAAAAGATAATTCAGTTTCTGAAGATCTAATAAAATTCAAAAATCTCAATTGAAATTCCAATTTAAATTTAGAAAAGTGAAATCAAATTATATAAATCCAAATTAATATTTAGAAGACACCAATTAAAATTCTGAAAAGCACAATTAAAATTCAAAAATCCCAATTGAAATTAAGAAATACCAATTGAAATTGAGAAAACCATTTGAAATTCACAAATCTGAATTGATATTCATAGGCCTCTGTCTTTCACAACTTTTCAATTCACATGAAAATTTCCGAATCACATGAAATCAAGTTTAGTGTTTTGTTGATAACGTTTTTATTCGAAGTTGAAATCGAATAATTTAAATTTAAAAAATTAAAAGGAAAAAAGTGCATTCGTTTTATTTTCACCAAATTTTATATATGAGAAACAAAACGAAAAAGAAATTCGGATGTGAAATCTAGAACACCAAAAAAAATCGGAAATTTTCATTTTCACATTTTTTATGTGAATTACTTTTTTTGTAACAGCGGCCATAGTTTAGAAAATCAAAATTTAAATTTAAAAATTACAATTATAAGTAAATTGAAATTTTAAAATTCTAATTGAAAAACGGAAATGTCAATTGGCCATTTCTCAGAAATCCCGAAAATTGCAAATAAAATTTAGGAATTTTTATTACATCTAAATTTCAATTAGATGCGTTCCCCTTTAAATTTTTTAATTTTTTTTTAATTAAAAATTTTAAAAAGTTTTTGTTTTTAATAATTTTTTTAATTGATATGATAAAATTTTTTAATAGATTTCGAAAATTTCCGTGAATTGAGAATAAATGCAATTTGTGATACTAAACTTTTACAAATTTTAGTAATTAATAATATTACTTTCGTGATAGGAGCAAAATCAATTTAAATAGTAATTGAAACTCATTCTATAAGGGTTCAAGTTGAAAAAATGCAGAAGTAAAATTGAATTTCTAAAAATTATAGACATTTCTGGTATTTCCTATACCAATTTCAAACACCCCAGTTAGTGTCATCATCAGTAGGATTTTAAATGTCGGTTTGTCTTGTTAATGAAAACTGTTTTTTATATATGTGAATATTTTTAGTTTCTACAGAATAAATTTTGACAGTTTCCAACACTACAATTCTATTTCTAGCAATCTCAACCTCACTTCATACTTTCTTTCAACTTTTTTGTCTCTTACATTATTTCGCAAGGGTTACCAACATGATCTAATTTTTGTGTGTGTGTGTGTGTATAAAGACTGAAAGTGAAATTTTACTTAAAATACTTTTATTTTTTGTTACATTACTTTTAAAAAATCGTTTCAAATTAATTTTTAATTGTTTTTGACGATTAATCGATTAATCGCCACTTTTTCCGATTAATCGACCCGAATAACCGATTAACCAATTTTCGTCAATTTTCGAATAATGCCCTAACCGGTTAACCGGCAGGGTCGAATAATTGGAAACACTAGTTATTAAGAAAATTGTTTAATACCAAATTTATTTTTAACAAAAATTAATCTTGAAATGATTTTTAATTTTAAAATATTTCTGCAATAAATGGTGTAATTTAAAATTTATTTTCAATTCACACTTTATTATAATTGTTGCTCCAAATTTCTTTTTTTTTTTGTTTTTATATACATAATTAATTTTTCCAATTTAATTCTCTAAAGGAAACACTGAATTTAAATATAATTAAATATCTACAAAATTTTATTTGTACAAATATTTTTCTTTAATTTATTTGTTTAATCGTGTAAGTCTTTAGATATTATTTTTTGTTAACAAAATCACGAGTTTAAATAAATAAATAACATTTGATTTTTCTAATTTTTAATCTTTTATGTGTTAATTAGGCTTTTTTGTGGTGTATGTATTTTTAAGCTTTAAAAAAATAATTTTTCTACGTTTTTATTTTTTTGAATATTCCAATTTGGTTTTCATTATTTAGTACAATTGCTCTTTATGATTTTAATTGTCTGGCTGTAAACATAAATCATGTTTATTTTTTGTAGGTGAAATATTTATTTTACTAGACTAGACGTTTATGAAAAAGAAAAAAACGCGAACCGCCACTGACCGCCTTTTGGGTGGTAAATTTTTATGACCATGTAAAAAGATTTATGAATTGTGGGAGAAAAGATCATTACGATATTTTTATTATTAACAGAAACATTTTTTGATCATGTTTAAGAAATTTAAAATTTTTTTCTATAGGACAAATGTCTTAAAATCTGAGAATTGTTTATAGAAAATATTGCTCACAAGGGAAGTATCTCATCCCTTATGAACCGATTTGCACGAAACGTAAAATATATATAAAAGAGACAATTCTAAGGTTGGGGTGTGTCGGCCTATCGGCCATATCGCGGATTTAGGGGTTCAAAACATGGGTCAAAAAATGGCGAAAAAAATCGTTTTTTTGATTTTTCAGCCATTTCTTTCTAAGAAACTATATGGGCAAGGCCACCGTCAGTAACGTGACGCTCGTTTACATATTTTGGTCAATATCTTCATAAAATACAATTATTTCTCCCAACTTGAGAGCGGCATATGAAAGTTCTCGTCATAACTGTTGTTTCGTACGCAGACAATTTTGCTGTATCTCGTTTTGTTGTGAAGTTATGACCATTTTAAGTCGTCAGTAACGTGACGTGATTTTTCCAAAATCCGGTCACGTTACTGACGACTTAAAATGTTCATAACTTCACAACAAAACGAGATACAGCAAAATTGTCTGCGTACGAAACAACAGTTATGACGAGAACTTTCATATGCCGCTCTCAAGTTGGGAGAAATAATTGTATTTTATGAAGATATTGACCAAAATATGTAAACGAGCGTCACGTTACTGACGGTGGCCTTGCCCATATGATGTTTATATATGAGAAGAAAGGTTTTTTAATGCCTATCCAACGGTGGCATAACCTTGTAAAAGCTTGGTTTCGTTAAATGCTTTTTTCATGAAAATGTGAAAATTTTGGGGGGTATTTATATGAAGACATAGAGCTACGATGTCCATATGAATACGAAATAATCTTTATTAAATTTAAGTCGACACGTATTTTCGCTCTAGAGGATAGTCCTGTTAGTTCGTGAGTTATCGAAATTTTCCCGGAGGTCCATATGGTTTCATAAGGGGACAACGAAATTTTGAAACACTAATATGGCCGAAAAGCCGAGACACCCCAACCTTAAAATCGTCCCATTTATATATATTTTAAGTTTCAGGCAAATCGGTTCATAAGGGTTGAGATACTTCCCTTGTCAGAATTTGAATTTTGCTGTGGAAAAAAACTTCTCAATATCTAAGAATCTTTACACGCATTTGAAGTTGATGAACTATTATTATAATTACTTAAAAACTATATTAAATGCGTGTTTTAAAGAAAACTGTCGGATTCTGAATAATTTTTCGTATAGAAAAGATCTCAGATTCTGAGATATGTTTTGTATAGAAAAAGTATCAAATTCTGAGATATTTTTCTTAAAGAAAAAGTACCAGATTCGGAAATTTCGGATTTTTCGTTTAAAGTCTCAAATTTTGAGACAATTTTCATATAAAAAATGCCTGCGAATTTTGTACTCTTGCCCAAAACATTAAATCATGGTAATGTTTTGCGGAAGATTTGGGTGTACTTGCCAAAGCAAAGTTTTTTTAGAAAAAATAATGTTATATTACTTTGCTATTCCATGTAAATCGAATTGAAATATCAGTCGAGGACCCCATTAAAAACCAAAAGAGCTGTACATTTCGTAAGTGAGAGCAAAAATAAGTGCAAAAAAGTGTTTTTACATTTTGAGAAAGTATAAAAGATTCAGCACCAAAGAATATGTATAACACTCTAACTTGTTTTATGTACAGTTGATAAACAAATGGAAAATTTTTATGCGAAAAGCTCAGAAATGGTGAAAAAGTAGTTTTGGTAAAAAAAAAATATTTTTTTTACGATAAACAAAATTATGTTAAAAAAAATTAATGAATCCAAAATCTTTGGTGAAAAAAAATTTTGATGAAAAAAAAATAATAAAAAATTTGATAAAAAAAAAAAAATTTTGGTGAGAAAAAAAATGATAATAAAAAATTTGATGAAAAAAAATTGATTAAAAAAAATATGATAAAAAAAAATTTATAAAAAAAAATTAATGAAAAAACATAAAATTGATAAAAAAAAAATGTTCATGAAAAAAAAATTTGATGAAAAAAAAAAAATTAATGAAAAAAAAAATTTTTGATGAAAAAAAAAATTTGATGAAAAAAATAATGAATGAAAACAAATTTGATGAAAAAAAAAACTTTGGTGAAAAAAAAATTTGATGAAAAAAAAAACTTTGGTGAAAAAAAAATTGATAAAAAAACGATGAAAAAAAGAGTTTGATGAAAAAAAAAAATAAAAATTGATGAAAAAAAGATTTTGATGGAAAAAAAAATTTGATGGAAAGAAAAATTGATGAAAAAAAAAAAATTTTGTTGAAAAATAATTTTGTTACTTTTTATTCACCAGCTGGTGAAAAACAGGTTTATTCACCACTAGGAGAATGATTATCCAAGAAGGCCACAGATTCTGAGACATTTTTCGTATAGAAAAATTCTAAAATTCTGAGAAATTTTCCGTATAGAAAAATTCTCAGATTCTGAGACATTTTTCGTATGGTTAAAATGCAATCTGCAAATTTTCCATACGTATAGAAAAATTCTCAGACTCTGAGACATTTTTCATTTTTATTATAGAAAAATTCTTAGATTCTAAGACATTTTTCGTATAGAAAAAATTTCAGATTCTAAGGCATTTTCCGCATAGAAAAATTCTCAGATTTTAAGACATTTTTCGTACAGAAAAATTTTCAGATTTCGAGATATTTTTTGTATAGAAAAATTCTCAGATTCCAAAAAATTTTTTGTATAAAAATATCTCAGGTTCTAAGAAATTTTTCATATAGAAAAAGTCTGAGATTCTGAGACATTTTTCGTAAAGAAAAATTTTCAGATTCTGAGACATTTTTTGTAAAGAAAAATTCTCAGATTCTGAGACATTTTTTGTATAGAAAAATTCTCAGATTCCGAGACATTTCGTATAGAAAAATTATCAGATTCTGAGACATTTTTTTTTTTTTAAATTCAAAAAAATACCGAACATTTAAAATCGGAAGAAAAAATGTTCTGTTAAAATGAGAAAATTTTTCTACTATAAATTTGGTAAATTTCAACACATTCTAGTTATGACTAAGTACTTAAAATTGGGTAAATTTCAAGAAATATTAATTAAAATTACACAATTTGTTGGTGGCCTGAGTTGGTCATACAAGGTAACGGAACTGATCGCCTTTAACTTGGTAAAGTCCAGAACCAATCCTTGTTTTTTTGTAACCAACTAAGAAGACTCACTACCTCCGACCCTCAGGGGCAGGTGGACACCGGGCAATGGTTTTGTAACATCCGTTATGAAACTAGCAAATGTGAGGAACGTTGAACGTCGGACTGGAGACTAAAAGTTGGCAGCCCCAACACCAGCCTAGGATGCTGTTGGCCAATCACCTACTCATCTGAAATCCAATGATTACTGAAACCATATGGCCCTATGTTCCAACTAGTAATTTTAAAGGACTAAATATATAATTTGTTGAAACTTAACTAATTTATTGTAGAAAATGTTCCTACTATAAATAGAATCAATTTTAAAAAATTCTAGTTATGACTACTTTAAATTAAATAAATTTCAACAAATATTAATTAAAATTACGAAATTTGTTGAAATTTACCCAATTTATAGTAAAAAACTGTTCTCATTTTATTTCAAGGTTGGTTACCGAAACGAATAACGGTAAGGGTAACGGTAACGGTATTTAATTTTTATTTATTTCGGTAAAGGTAACGGTAAGTATTTTCAAATTGTTTCGGTAACGGTATGTACCGGTACCGAACCAACCAAACCGGTACGTACCGGTATTATTAATTTAGTAAAAAATTTGAAAAAAGATAGAAATGAAAGCTAAAAATATTTTATAGACCCAAAAACCAGTATAGATTTGATATGATTATTATTTTTGTCATTTATATTATGATAATTTGCAAATTATAAATTTAAAATTATGTTATCAATTTGATTTTATTTTTTTGTTCGTTAAAATCTCGTTAAAATCCCTTGAATACCGGTACAATACCGGTAACTTCTAATAATTATAACGGTAACGGTAAGGGTAACGGTATTTTAAAAATATTTTTAGCGGTATCGGTAACGGTATTCGATTTGAAAGGGTTTTGAATCGGTAACGGTATAATAAGGGTAACGGTAACCAACCATGTTTTATTTAGAGTAGGTTTTTACAAAATAATTTATAAAAAATTTAACTTTTTCAAAACAAAAAAATTATTTTTTTTTTTAATAAAAAAAATTCAAAAAAAATTATATAAAATTATTTAATGCGCATATTTTTGAAAAAAAAATTAATAAATTGTCACACATGTCGTGTAAGTTTTCTATAATAAACTATAACAAATTTGCTTACATTAATTGTATTTAGTAATTATTTCAAAATTATTTCAAAAGTTGCTAAAATAATTAACATTGAACAATTTCAATAATTTAACAAATTCTCATATGTTCATAATAAAATAAAAATAATTTTATACACTTGATTTCATGGCAAAAATCACGTAACAACTGCATGTGTTGATTTATGCTAAATTTTCAAATATGTCAATATCTTGTACATTGTCATTTTGAAATTTTATTGATCATTTTTAGTGGAACAAATTTTTAATTTTAAAAGAAAATTAAATTTAAAATTCAATTTAATCCACAACAAATATTACGCTACAGCAAAATATTCCAACTTTCTGGTATTCTCATATATTTTATTTAACGTACATCATAACGTATGAGTTATAATTGAAGACCGTATTGCTCATACGTTATGATATTTGAAGAATAAAATATTTCAAAATGTTGGGTGATTTTTTACTACTCAGATTTCAGACAAACCCATGAAAATTTTTTGGAACAGATTCCTTTTACAATAGATTCTTGAATATATTCTACGGTAATCACAACAAAATTTTCTATGTAAAATTATTTTTCAAAAAAACTACTTGTTCTAAAAAACGATTGCTTTCGGGACAATTTCAAACAAAAATCATTGATTCTGGAATGTTAAGTAGAACCGGTTGCAAGGTAATATGATGCGTTCT
This sequence comes from Pegoplata infirma, assembly GCA_963921195.1. Lineage (NCBI taxonomy): Eukaryota > Metazoa > Arthropoda > Insecta > Diptera > Anthomyiidae > Pegoplata > Pegoplata infirma. The sequence goes on from OY992540.1 coordinate 23,943,064, forward strand.
GGAACCGATTATTTGGAACGGAAAATTTAGCTGGAAAATTATCATTATCCAGTTTGAAATCCAAAATGGGGAATTATAATAAATATTTACCCAAAATTCAAAAAATATTTTGCTTTTAACTTGTGTAGGGTATTCCATCCGTTAGTAATGAAACAAAAAAAAACGTTAAATTTATATATTTTCATTAAACCATGAAGGTTTTTAATTTTTCAATATTATATTTTATTTAACATAGCTTGTATGTATTTACAAACGATTTGTCATGAATGTATCTGTATGTATATTAAATTGACAAATCGAATACTACTTAAATTTACCATGAATTTTAAAGAAAAATAAATAACCTTGAAATTATTTATTAGTAATGAAATAATTGAATGATCCCCAATTTTAGCTATTTTTGCTTTAACACATTTAGTTAAGCTTTAAAAGGCAGGTTTCGTTTTTTTTTCAATAAATTTCATATAAAAATGGATTTTTGGGAAATTACAGCGATGATCACCAAGTTTTGCTATTCTGAGTCTTGCGCCTCTAATTTAGCCATAAAATGCAAGTAAATTTTTTAAGAAAAAAAATTATAACACAAAAATGGATTTTTAGAAATTTTTACGGATAATCCAGAATTTTAGCTATTTTCATTTCAAAAAGCTATAAATAAAATGTATATAATTTTTTTTTTAGAAAAAAAAATTATATAAAAATAGATTTTTGTATAAATTTATAGCTATTATCTTAAAATTTTGTTATTTTCGCTCTAGCACTTCTAGTTAAGCCATAAAAATGTATGTAAAAAAATACATTTTGAAAATTTATAGTGATGATCTCCAATTTCAGTTATTTATATGAATTTTAGGAAATAACGATGTTTTCTAATTTTTGCTATTTTCGCTCTATTACCTTTAGTTAAGCAATTAAATGCAAGATAAGTTTTCTAGAAAAATTCACATAAAAATAGATTTTCGGAAATTTGTAGGAATGATCACCATTTTCAGCAGTTTTCGCTCAAGCAGCTCTCTTTAGCCATAAAATGTTCTTTTCGCTCTAGCACCTTTAGTTAAGATGATCTTCAACTTCAGTTATTTTTTATAGATTTTCAGAAATTGATAGCGTGATAATAAAATGCAAATATTTTTTTTAGAAAAAAAAAGCATACAAAAAAAAAATTTTGGTATAAATTATTATGATCCCAAATTTTTATTATTTTCATTCTAGCACCTGTAGTTAATCCAAAAAAAATTAATGTAAAAAAAAAGATTTCAAAATTTATAGGATTGATCTCCAATTTCAATTATTTTATATGGATTTTTAGAAATTAGTAGCGATGTATTCTAATTTTTGCTATTTTCGCTTCAGCACCTCTAGTTAAGGCATTAAATATAAGTTAAGTTTTCTAGAAAAAATTCACTTAAAAATATATTTTTAGAAATTTGTAAGGATGATCACCAAATTTAACAGTTTTCGCTCCAACAGCTCCATTTAGCCAAAAATGCATCATTCGCTCTAGGATTTTTGTATATTTTTAGGGATAATTCATAATTTCAGCTATTTTCGCCCCAGAAAACTATAAAATGCAAGTTTATTATTTTCTTTTTAATTATATAATTGCATCCAAAATTAAGCAAAATCTAGCAACTCTCGGTAAGCCATAATCTCTAACTTCAGTTATTTTATATGAATTTTTCTAAATGGCGATGTTTCAAAATTTTTGCTATTTTCGCTTTTTCACCTTTAGCTAAGCAATTAAATACAAGTTAAGTTTTTTAGAAAAAATTCACATAAAAATATATTTTTAGAAATTTGTAAGGATGATCACTAAATTTAGCAGTTTTCGCTCTAGCAGCTCTATTTAGCCATAAAATGCACTATTCGCTCTAGCACCTTTAGTGAAGATGATCTTCAATTTTAGTTATTTTATATAGATTTTCAGAAATGGATAACGATGATTCCAAATTGTTCGCAATTTTCTCTCTAGCACCTCTAGTAAAGCTATTCAAAATTATATAGGAAATTTATAGCGATGATCTCTAATTTTTACTATTTACATTCTAACGCCTCTAGTTTAGTCATAAAATGTTTTTTTTTTGTACATTTTTAGGTATAATTCATAATTTCAGCTTTTTTCGCCCCAGAAAGCTATAAAATGCAAGTTTTTTATTTGGAAAATTTTTAGTAGTGATCTCCAATTTCAGTTATTTTGTATGGATTTTGAGAAATAGCGATGTTTTCTAATTTTTGTTATTTTCTCTCTAGCACCTTTAGTTAAGCCGTTAAATTCAAGTTAAGTTTTCTACAAAAATTTACATAAAAATTGATTTTTAGAAATTTGTAGGGATGATCACCAATTTCAACAGTTTTCGTTCCAGCTGTTGAAATTACATTTTTCGCAATTTTCTCTCTAGCACCTCTAGTAAAGCCATTAAAAATTATGTTGGAAATTTATAGCGATGATCTCCAATTTTTATTCTAGATACTCTAGTTTAGCCATAAAATGCAGGTAATTTTTTTTAAGAAAAAAAATCATACAAAAATGGACATTTGGAAATTTTTACAGATAATCCACAATTTTATCTATTTTTGCTCCAGAAAGTTTAGCCATAAAATGAAAATATTTTTTTTTTAAAGCATATAAAAATAAATTTTTGTATAAATTATTAACTATCATCCCAAAATTTAGTTATTTTCAATCAAGCACCTCTAGTTAAGCCATAAAAACTCATGAAAAAAAAAAAAAATCAAAATTTATTGGGATGATTTTATTTATTTTTTATGGATTTTTAGAAATTAATAATGTTTTATAATTTTTGCTATTTTCGCTCTAGCTTAAAAATTCATATACAAAAAGTTTGAAAATTTATAGGGATGATCTCCAATTTCAGTTATTTTTTTGGATTTTTAGAATTTAATAGAAATAATTGTTTTCAATTTTTTTCTATTTTTGTTTTAGCTCCTCTAGAGCCATTAAGTGCAAGTTAAGTTTTCAAAAAAAAATTCATAAAAAAATTGATTTTTGGAAATTTGGAGGGATGATGACCAACTTCAGCAGCTCCATTTAGCCCTAAAATGCTCGTTAGCTCTAGCACCTTTAGTTAAGATGATTTACAATTTCAGTTATTTTATATGGACTTTCAGAAATTGATAGCGATGATTCCAATTTTTTTGCAGTTTTCTCTCTAGCACCTCTAGTAAAGCCATTTAATGCAAGATAACTTTTCTAAAAAAATTCACATAAAAATTGATTTTTAGCAATTTTATTAGTTATCGCTCTAGCGGCTTTATTTAGCCTTAAAATCTAATTTTCGCTTTAGCATCATTATTTAAATGCAATCGAAGTTTTTTAAAAAAAAATTATGAAAAAATTATTTATAGGGATGATAACCAATTTCAGTATTTTTTTTTTCTACCAACTCTAGTTATGGATTAAATTGCAATTAAAGTTAAAAAAAAAAAAAATCACTTGAAAATCTATTTTTGGAAATTTATAGCGATGATTACAAATGTTGCCTATTTTTGCTCTAGAACCTTTAGTTAGGTCATTAAAATTCATTTAAAAATCAATTTTTAAAAATTTAAAGTTAAAAAAAAAAATCTTATAAAAATTGATTTTTTCTATTTTGGCTTAGGCAACTCTATGCAAGTTAAGGTTGTTAGAAAAAATTCACATAAAAATAGATTTTCGGAAATGTTTACGGATAATCATGTAAAAATTAATTTTTGGTAATTTATAAAGGTGATCCCCAATTTGAGCTTTTTTGCTCTATCACCTTTATTTAACTTATAAAAGGCAAGAAAAGTTTTAAAGAAAAAAATCATATAAAACGGATTTTTGGAAATTTTTAGGGATGATTTTTCATTTCAGGTATTTCGCTCTAGCAATTCTAGTTAAAGATTTAATTGCAATTGAAGTTTTTTAGAAAAAAAAATTATATAAAAATGGATTTTTAGAAATTAATAGCGATGATCCTCAATTATTAATATTTTATGGCTCGTAAAATCCAAGTTCTTCTAAAAGAAAAACTTTTTTTTTTGGAAATTTGATCACCAATTCCAATTTCGGCAGTTTTTGCTCAAGAAGCTATATTTAGCCGATTTTTTTTTCGAATCCATTCCAGTTTTTGATATTTTTGGACAATTTAAATATACATTTGGACAATTTTAAAAATTTATTTGGAAAATTTTAAAATACATTTGGAAAATTTTTAAATACAATATTGGAAATGGTGTAGTTCAAATTTAAGTTAAATTTACATGAAAATATTTATATCGAAATTCATTTTTGGAAATTCGTATTGATGATCACCAATTTTAGCAGTTTTCGCTCTAGCAGCTATATTAAGCCATAAAATATAGTAAGGGCTGGTAACTTAAAAAATGCTAATCATTGATTAACACTAATGATTGATTATTTCATACAAACTTGACATTTGGGAACATAGATTAGCACTAACCAGCCCTAAAGTTGTTTTAACAAAAATCATATAGGAAAGCAATTTTTGTGAAGTCATAGCAAATATTTCCAATTTTTTATACGGATGATTCCAAATGTCGGCTTTTTTCGCTCTAGCTAAGCTATAAAATGCAAGAAAAGTTTTTTAGAAAAAAATGATATAAAAATGAGTTTTTGGGCATTTATGTGGACGATTCCCAATTTGAGCTATTTTCGGGCAAAAAACAAGGAAAGTTGTTTTTAGAAAAAATTCACATAAAAATGGATTTTTAGAAATTATAGGGATGGTTCCCAATTTAAGCTATTTTCGCTTTAGCATTTATAGTTAAGTATTTAATTCATATTAAAATTAATTTTTGGAAATTTATAGTGATCCCCGATTTCAGCTACTTTTGTTCTATCACCTCTAGTTAACGGTAGAACGAGTTGCCATGTGTAGTTAAAATCAACTAAAAATTGCCCTGTTTTTTCCCGGGAATCACATTGTTATTTCCTTTTGTCTGTGCCCAAAAATAATTTTTCTTCAGGTTAATTTGTCATAAATTGCTTGAAAAATTTAATATTTGAATAAAACAAGACATTTATGGCCTAATTTTGTAAAACGCAAAGCGCCGCGTTGTGAAATTTTCAATACAATTTGTTGTTGTAACAAAAACAAATTACACAGAAATTTTGACAACGCGGCGCGTTGCGTTTTACAAAATTAGGGGGTTAGTTCCACTATATTTCTACGTTTTTCCACATTCAAAATTTTAAGCTTTTTTTTAAAACAATTGGCATCATTGCTAAGAGGTGAATATGTTGAAATTCTTTTACAAATACAACTCTGTCGTGATTTTTAAAAGTTCTACTACTGACCGCCAGGTGCCACTAAAATCAATAACCAGTGATGCCAACTATTTTTAACGAAAACCCGTTTAATCAGAAAAAAATAGCTAGAAAACACCAGATTCAAAAACAGAAAATAATAGCTAGAAAGAGAAATCTAATGCAATTATTATCTATTGTTATTGTTTCACTCACTTCTAATTAGTAGAAAGTGTTGCCATGCCAGCTTAAAACAAGCTAAACCCCGCACTGTTTCTCTTAAAATCGCTTTGCCACTGCCAGCAAGATGCAAAATAAAAACGCTAGTTTTAGCAAATGAAAATACCAAATTGGCAACAGTGTCAATAACAAAATTCCACTGACAGCTCAACTTGGAAAATATTTTGCGTCGCCATTTTTCCCTAGAAAAGTTCCTGAAAAAAGTGAAAATTGTTTAAAATTGTAAATATTCTTATAAAAACTAATAGATTATTCAGAAGTTGTTTCAACACTACTAATCTAATATGGATAAAAAATCCAAAGAAGCCTTAAGGCGCTACAAAAAATCTCGTCAAGCTCATTCGAGCAGTGAAAGTAGCAGTAGTTCAGATTCTGATTCCGGCTCTTCAAGTTCCTACAGCAGTTCGGACAGTGAACGAAGACATCGTCATAAGAAACCACGACAACCGGGAGCAGCAAGAAGATCCCCGAGTTCTAGTGATGAACGTCATAAAAGAGATAAACGTGAACATTGTCAAAAAAAATTGGAAGCCAAACGTAATCATTTGAAAAGAAAATTGAAAGAGGCAAAACTAAAGAAAAAGGCGCAGCTCGCTTTAAGTGGTCATTCTCATCGTGCTCTATCACCGGCTACCCAGGCTAAACTTAAGAAATTGGCCGAACGTAAACATTTACGGGCCGCTAGCAAGGAACGACGCGAACGGGAAAAAGAAAAACATCGTGCTGCTTTAAGAGAACGTGAAAGGGAACATCATCGTGTTGGTAGTCGATCGCCTACAAAAATTACTAAGATACGCATACATCAAGATGTTAAAAGACAAAAATCTCCACCCCGAATGCATCATCAGCTTATGTCCAGAGAGAAAATTATTATACAAACTCGTACCCGTGACCGTACTCCTTCGGCTGAGAGGGAACGTCTACGGCATGAACATAAATTGCGTCATGACGATATGGCCAGAGAACGTGATCGTCGTGAACGTGAAGCAGCTCGTGATAAAGAACGTGCCGAAGCTTTGGCTAGATGTCAGGAACGTCAAAGAGAACGTGAACGTTTGGCTCGTGAAAAGCTGCGAAGAGAGGAAGAGGAAAAATATGGCAAAGCTGGGGCTCCAGAACGTTTATTGCCTAGAGGCCCGGAACGTGAAATTCCAGTACGTGGTTATGGTTCTCGGGAACGTTCGATGGAACAAGGTAAACGGGAGATGGATCCTTATGATCATGGCTATATACGAAAACATCGTGGAGAACCAGATTTTGAAGAGGGTAAGATATAAAAATGCCTTGTAATGTTTGAACCCACTTTGGTGTTCTAAAAACCTTTCTTAAAAATAATTCATAGTAAAATCGTGACGTTTAGTTCGTGACGTTTAGTTTGGTTTATTAAGTAGTAGTAGTATTTATAATACTTTAAAATTATTCAAATATAATTATTTACAAATTTTACAAAATATTATTGCCTATATTATTTTTAACAAATTGTACTATATTTCTCCTATATATATTAATATTCCCTTCTGTTTTAGTAGTATCTGGTAGAAAATTGTATAATTTAAGTCCTTTGTAGAAAAGAGATCGTTGCATTGCTGTTGTTGTAACCCTAGGTAGTCTGAAATTTTCGGCGTTTCTAAGGTGGTATGGTTGTACTTCTCTCACATAGTCTAGTTGTTCCGTAAGATATTCTGGTGCGTGTCCGATTTTCATTTTTTGAATGAAATGCAAAGTATTTAGTTCCAGTCTTTGTTGAATATTTAACCATTTTAGTGTGTTTAGCATTAGTTGAATCGGAGCATATATATTGTATTTTAGTATTGACCTCATAGCTTTATTTTGTAGTTTTTGTAGTCTTTCTATTTGTGTTGTTGAGCAGCAAGTGTATAAAATTGTGGAGCCGAATTCAAAATGCGGTTTTATCATTGTGTTATACATATGTATTGCAGTTATTTGGGATATACTATTTCTAACCCGTTTAAAAAAACCAATTTTTTTGCCAATTTTTTTACATATATATTCAATGTGTTCATTAAGTTTTAAGTCTTTATCGATTATAAAACCGAGGTATTTGATTTTATTTACTTTTTCTATAGTTTCATTGTTAATTGTAATCATCGTGTCACTGTTCATATTTATTTCAAGTATTTTAGTTTTATTTTCGTTTAGTTTTAATTTATTCATTTTAAGCCAATTATTTATGTTATTTATGTCGTGCATTAGGTTATCCCTACATTGTTCATCTGTTTCTCCTTCCGCATAAATTAATGTATCATCCGCATAGAGAATTGTTTCACATTTCTGTAGTGTATTTGGCATATCGTTTATGTATATAATAAATAGTAGTGCGCCTAGAATAGAACCTTGAGGTACTCCAAATTCATTATTTAATTCGTTTGATTTTATGCCGTTAACCTTTGTGATTTGCTTTCTATTTGCAAGATAAGATTTAAACCAATTTAATTCATTTTCTCTGATACCATACATATATAATTTTTTAATCAGTATATCTCGATCAATAGTCTCAAATGCCCTTTTGAAATCCAAAAATATTGCCATTATCTTTTTCTTTCTATCTATGTATTTCCATCTATTTATAACGTAATTAACCGTTGTTTCGCATGAAAAATGTTTTCTAAATCCAGACTGATATTTTGAAAATAAGTTGTTTTGTTCCATGTATGTTTCCAGTTGTTCCTTAACAATTTTTTCAATAATTTTTTCACACGTTTTTAGAGTATTTATTGGGCGGAATTCGTCAGCTTTATTTGTTTTTGCAATTTTTTCTATTGGCGTTATCATTGAGTATTTCCAGCTATCTGGGAAAACTCCTGTTTCAAGTGATTTGTTTATTATATCATGTATTATCTTTCCTAAAACATTCCAGTTATCGATAATAAGCTTAACAGTAACATTATTGAAATCTGGTTTATTTTTCATATTTTTACAAATGTTTTGAATTTCTTGCAGTGTTATTGCACGGAATTTAAATCTATTAGTTATCACAGGTATATTGTTTATATATTGCACATTTTCTATTGTATTATTAATTGACTTAATGCTATTCACAAAATAATTATTAAATTGGGTGGCTATTTGGTAGTTATCCTTATATTCTATATCATTAAATATCACATTTTTTATCACAGTTTTATTTTTCTTAAGGACTAAGTCTTTAATTTCTCTCCACATTTGTTTTTGGTCTTTGGCATTATTTATTTTTTTATTAATGTAATTGTTCTTCTCGGTTTCAATTTTAGTTTTATATATATTTCTTGTTATTTTATAATTACTCCATGCTGTATCTGTATTTTCTGTCTTAGCTATTTGATATTTCAGAATTTTTTCTCTCTTTAATATTTTAAGTTCTCTGTTAAACCATTTGTTTACGTTATTTTTTTCATTTATTATTTTTTTATTTGTAAATTTTCTGATCGTTCTTTCAATGGCCGAATCAAAATTATTAACTTTATTATTTAAATCATTTTGTTCATTAAATCTTAATATTGCACTTATTTCTTGATTAAAGAGCTCTTTGTTGTACTTAAATATTTCAGTTTGTTTTTTGCTGATTTGATCTTGATTTTCCCCTATAATTTTTATTTTTATATCTATTGCTTCGTGATCTGCTATTTTATTGGTATTATTAATTGCTGTTGATACATTTTCACTGTTTGTGATGACATAGTCTATTATTGTATTTGTGTTTGCAGTTATTCTGGTGTATTCATTCACTATTTGTTTAAGTCCATTATCATTAAAGGCACATTCTAGTCTGTTTTTATACGTTCCATCTTTACTCCAATCTATGTTAAAATCACCTGCTATTATTATTTCATGCTGTGCTTCACATATTTCTTCCAATAATTGTTCAAAGACTTGACAAAATTCTACTTCTACTAAATCAGATTCTCCCAAAAAGTTTCAATAATGTGAAAATGTTTTTGAACTTATAAACACCCGATTTACACGTATCAAATATATATATTGACTTTATTATTTTCTTTTTAGAGCCCGAACGACGTGCTCATTTGGAGCGTGAAGAATTAATACGAGAACGTGAATACTTAGCTCGACGTCGTGATCTGAGTCCTGGAGAATATGTAGGGCCTAGCGGAAGTCGTATGCGTGGTGATCCACGTGATATATATCCTGAAGATGACCGGGAACGTCCTCCCTATAAACGTCCCTATTTGGACGAAGGACGTGGTCATCCTATGAATCGTGAAGCTTGGTTGGCTGAACGTGAATTGAGAGAACGTGAAGTGCATGAGCATCCTCGTGACTATCGTGAAGTAGTGGAACCCGATCGTATATATCCAGATGAACGTGAACCGCGCTTACTACCACGGGAGGGGCGTGAAAGGCCACCATTTGTTGGTCGTCCTGGCCCAGAATGGAAGCGTAATGAGTGGGGCTCTCCAAGAGAACGAGGTGAATGGCAGGGTGGCGAGGAGGGAGGTCCACCATCTGGTTCAGTTCGTGGCATTGGCTTTGTAGGTGGACCTAAACGAGGTGGTGGCGTTGGTTTGGTTGGAAAAATTCCACCACTACCACAAGCCCGTGACCAGCAACGTCCACCATCGGAACCTGATTGGGATGCAGAAGAAGGACAAATTGATACACCCAAAAAATCGGAAGGCACTCCCAAACGAGAATGGATAGAACATGATCAAAGAGAATTGCCTTTAAATCGTGACAAACCTGTACCAGTTGCAAGTCGTTTATGGCCTCCAAATGAATGGCGTGAGGGAGATGATGGTCCTGGTCCTAGTGGTGTTTATCAACGCGGTCCACCTGGTCCCTTGATGCATCATCCTCGTAGTGATCGTGGTGGTCGTGGAGGTTTCCGTGGTCGCGGAGGTCACTTGGATCATGGTGAACGTATACCTGGAGGTCATGGCTTTAGACCACACCATCCTCCTGCTTTAATGAATCTACCCGTACCACCACCAGGTGCTTTCCATGGTGGCCCCTTGTCTCGCTTTCCAAATAAAAGGAATATGACATATACTAATCCCAATATATTGAGAAAACAACAGGCTGCTCTGGTAGCAGCTAAAGCAGCAGCTCAAGCTAGTGCTGTAGCTGCTGCCACTACGGCTGTGGCTGCTGCAAAAGCTGCCGCACAAAGTTCTGCAAATGCCACCACAAATCCTGGTATTTTAGGACAAGTTAGTAGCAATAGACTACTACCGACAGATGATAAACCAGAAGCTGGTGAAATTGTTGGAGACAATGATCAAAAGGAAGAGAACTCACTCGATAGTGTTACAATTAAACAAAGAGAAAAAAAGGCTAGTGGAGAATTAAGTGAAATAAGCGATAGTGATGATGATATTCTTAATAAAACTGAGAAAAAAGCTAAATTAGATAATGAAGACTCCAATTCACAAAACAAACAGGATAACGATGAAAAGGGAGACGATGATGAATTAATGGACTTTGAAGAAATTTCAGATGGTGAATTGGAAGAAGAACGCGCCGCCAAAGGTAAATATAAACTGCAGTACTAATTTATTTAAAACATATAAATAACTTTCTTTTTTAGGTGTGGGAGATGCTTTAGGTGTTGATTGGTCGTCTTTAGTAGCTGAAACTAAGCGTGTACCCTTAAATCAAACTACTTCGGCTAAACAAAAGTGGCAACCCCATCGTATTATATTAGACGTAGGTATTTCCATGCGTATGGCTGGTGAAGATTATGCCAAACGTTTACTCAATGAAGCCAAACAACAATTAGATGAAGAACTAAAATCAGAAATAGTTAAAACCGAAATTAAGGATGAAATTAAAGCTGAAATAAAAGATGAGGTATCTTCTTTATCCACCCTTGATGACGACTCTCAAACTCCTATTGAAAATGATGAAAGCACTTCAGATATTAAACTCAAAGAAGAAGTAGAAGATAAGTCGGACATTAAACCTTTAATTGGGGATGTAGCAGCAGAATTGTTTAATGTGGATTCTTTACCGCCTTTGGCATGCATGCAAGTTACCCAGCGGAAACTTGAAATGGAAAAAAGACAATTAATTACTAATGCATGTGGCATAAATAGTCGAGCTTTAAGTGCTCGTCAAGATTTAAAATTACGTAGACAATTATGTGGTCTACCCGCAAGAGAATGTGACAGTGCTCGTAATATACCACGGACAAGTGACAAGCTTAAAGCTATGGCTTTAGCAGCATTTCAAAGGACATTACAAGTTAAATAACGATGTTTTGGAAATTTTAATCTAAATTAAGATCACATTTCCTTAAGCGAAGCATGAACTTTTTTAATTAGCATATGCTTTAGTGCTTATATTCAGCGATAATGTTACATATTAAATGGAATTATTTAAAACATATATAATGAAGTTATAACAATACAGAAGAAGTATTACCAAGGATTGGTAATTATTAAACTATATAATTTTATTTTTATTACTTTAGTAAGCTAAATAAATCAAAGAAAATTGAAAGTTCGCCAGTTAAAAGAAATAAAAAGAAAAAAATTGTTCAAACTTGAAAACATCAGAATGAAATTTTTAATGTTTGCAATATATTTTAAATCAGTTTTTAACATTTTCCCGAAAAATGGTTAGTAATTAAACTAAAACTTGTGATTTATTTTATTTTAATTTTATTTTTAGATAATAGTTTTATTAACGTAGAAGGTAAATTTGAAGCTGAAAATTCATGGAAATCTTAAGCTGAAATTATCGTATATCGTTTACTTGATTTTTACATGAAATATGTTTGTGTAGGTATATTTTTTTGTTTTTGGTTTAAATATCATATTTGTTAACAATTTTTTTTTTTTAATATGATTTTTTTTGCTTTACAGACTTGATAAATTTACATTTTTAACAGACAATACAATGAAGAAATTTAGTCCTTACAACTGGAATAAGATGATTGATTCATGCGATATGCTAAAAGAAGTTATAAGGAGACCAAAATAAAATATGCTTTGACAACGTATTAAAAGGTATGTGTTATTATTTATTCGTATAAATGCACCTATTTAACTATTAAAAAGACATAAAAAGAAAAAAAAAAAATGGAAAATAATATTTTATCGGCGATTGATCAAAAACAACATGGCAGAAACATTTTTTGAAATTTGTTTCTGTGTCGTCCGTTGAATTGCAAATAAATTAACAATTTCTTTAAAATGTAAATACTGAGATATAAAACTTATAGTCGGCTTTGAGGGGTTAAAGATTTTGTATAATTTTTTTTTAAACGACACTGCTTAAAAATCAAGAGCTTTTGGGAACTTATGAGGTAAAAGAGAGACTCCCAAATAAGATTGATTCTCGGTAAATACAAAAATTGAAACGAGTTCCTCCCTAATGATTTACACTTTTAAGAGAATAATCACAATTGGAGCGGGAAGCGATTTTCCGCAACTGTTCACACACGTTTTGTATAAAAACAAAAAACCGCCGCGTTTTTCCGCCAAACTAGATTCAATTCTATTTTTATGAGGACAACTGCGGAAAACCGCTTGCCGCTCCAATTGTGATTATTGTCTAAGGGGAAACAAAGCAGTAGATGCCAAATTTGTATGCTACTAACTGGACGTTACAGATAACTCAATATTTTTTAAACAGGAATCAGTCTTTGACCTAAATTTTTATTTATAAATGAAAACAAATACTTATAGATGTATTCATGAAAACTACTCATATATTTTCATGTTTTCTTAATAGTAGTTTTACCTTTATTAGTTTCTCAAAATTAAGTGCTAAATTATTCTGAACTTTTATTTTTTGTTTGTTTAAAGTTTTTCTTTTACAAATAAATATGTATTCTTAAAAAATCAAAATTTTGTAAAGAAAAAAATTTACTTTCAGTTATATTTTTTTCCTTTGTTAATAACTAACAACAATATATTTATGGCGGGTTATATAATTTTGTTTGCATTCATATTGAGATACTATAATCTTATTTAGTAATTTTGGAAGTGTTTTATGCTAATAATATTAAATTTTTCAGTTGATATTTGAATTAGATTTGTGTTTTTTTTTTTTGTTTAATGTCTACTATTTCATTATAATTATTACTATAAATATATATTGATATTTGGGTTAACTAGATTGCAAATCAAGTGAACATTTTTCTTGCATGTAATTTGTTAAACGGGAAATATGTGTTAGCCAAAAAGAGTTTGAAGACAAAACAGAAACTGAGAATCTATGTAAAGCTATAAAATGTACTAAATAGTAAATATCCTACAACAGCACATTCTATAAGAACAGTTTAGTATATTTATGTTTTTTTGTTTTTCTTAATATCGTTTGTTTTTAAATTGTGTGTCATTTCAAGTTTTTTTTTTCTGATTTTAGATGGCAAATAATAATTATTTTAACTCTTTCTACAAGTTAGTTAGGCCTTGAAAAATGGGTTAATGATAATTAAACATTTGTTATTGTTAAAATATTTAGCTCATGTTTGTTCTTTTTAAATTAAAGTATACTGTTGATGTGGTCAATTCAATGATGGTATTCGCATATCATGCCAATTGATTTCAATATTCGGCCATTTAGTTTGTAAACAGGTCATCATGGGATTTGAAACACAAATCGATTTTAAATCACTTTCTAATAATATGGCACAACCCTTAGAGTAATGAACCTGCAATGAAATATAAATTTTCAGAAAGGAGTTTGTTATTAATATTAAAGTGATTTATATTTTTAGATAGTACATAATAATTTCGGTTTCAGCCTTAAATTTTTATAAATTTTTAATAACAAAATAAGTTTACAATTAAAAAAGCAAAATTTAGTCTCGTCAAATACGTTGATACCACCGCTCAACAAATCAAAGGTTTTTGGCTCCGGTTTGAAGTTTCATATACAATTTTAAAAGACTTTGACTCGCTGATTCCAAATCTGTGCTCCAAATTTTTCAATCACGTCTAGAATTTAAATAATTCGCGATTGAAAATTCGAAAAAAACACGATTTTTGCCTTTTTTGAAAGCCTGCACAGCAGCCACTGGGTGGAATAAAAATCTGTTATAAATCGTTAAGAGTAGAATTGAACTATGATCTCATATATATGATCAAAAAAATTTGAAGTTGTTGCACTATTATTGGCCAAACATGTATTTTAAAAAAACACTGTGAAAAAAATTAGAAAAAGCATCATTTTTAAAAGGCTCTAAAACAAAATCCAGATGATTAATCTTTACCGTGATGAGCTCAAAATTTAGGCAAAAGTTCATTCTTTCTTATAGACTTTTAAACCCATTAAAGATATCTTCCGGTTTATACGAAAAATAACACAGAAAACTTTTTTTTAGTTTTTCTTTGAAAAATATCAAAAAAACTAAGGTACCTACCTACCTTACCTTTTTTTACAAAAATGGTAATTTTAACAGTATCATTTTAAAACGCAAGTGTAACCCAACCAAACGCAATAATTAGAAAAAAAAATTGTTTTCTATGTTGGAGACCATAGACAAATTATACTTTTGCGCTTTATACCAGATTTGTATTCCACTGAATAGCTGCTGTGCAGGCTTTCAAATAATGCAAAAATCGTAATTTTTCGCATTTTCAACCGTGAATAACTAAAAATCTGAACGTGATGTAGAAATTTGGAGAACAGATTTGGAATCAGGAGATCAAAGTCTACTAAAATTGATCACCAGAATTCAAACCGGAAAATGAGTGTTGAGCGGTGTACTTTACAAAATGACAAAAAAATCAAAAATAATTTTTTTGACAAAAAATGTGGTAACAAATTTGTTAAAAAAGACATAAAATTTTTTGCGAAAAAAAAATTAGTAAAAAAAGATCTTTAGTATTTTTTTTTAACAATGTAAAGTATTTTTTTTAACAATGTAAAAAAGATTATTGCAAAAAAAAATTATATTTTAGTAAAAGAGAAAAATTAAAAAAAAAATATTTTAAAAATTCAAAACTTAAATTCAAGTTCATAATACATAGTTCAATTTACCTTATTGCCTTCATTAGAGCCAGGTATGCCATTGTAGTGCATTAAATCAAAGGTGTCGGGTGTAGAACGTTTTTCCAATGGAAAAAATTCATCCATAAATGCATTTAATAATATAATACCCAAACCTTCCGGATCTAAACGTCTTTGCATAATATCAACACTAATATTAAACAATAAAACAAAAGCACAAATAAATTATTTTGTTCAACCAAGTATTTTAATCAAACTTACTATTCT
This sequence comes from Pegoplata infirma, assembly GCA_963921195.1. Lineage (NCBI taxonomy): Eukaryota > Metazoa > Arthropoda > Insecta > Diptera > Anthomyiidae > Pegoplata > Pegoplata infirma. Next base: position 23,958,740 of record OY992540.1, read on the forward strand.
GCTTCACTAACTAAATCCAAAGCTGCCAAAACATCTTGTAACACTGGTGTGGGTATAAAATTATTACCATCTGGATCATATGATTTAAAAACACGGCGTGCTATTTCCGAGGGTGTCTCTGGTGACACCAACCTCTTTTCATTACTAAATAACACTGGAAAATAGGCAAATTTTCAATTAAAATAAAATTTATTTATTTTAAAAACTTAAATAAAACACCTACCAGTTAAATGCGTTTCTGATCCCATAACCCATACAGGATTTCTAGGATTTTTATAAAATGATCCTACTGTGCAATAACGCATTTGTTCCATTAATGTTATGAAACCAATATCACTTTGTTCATTGAGACCCCTCAACTTTAAACCACCTACATCTTGATCATTATCCCAAACATGAGCCACAGCGCGACCGGTAAGCATTAGATTTATCAAAGCCTGAGAACCATAACCATAAGTGTTATGTATAAGGGGTTCCGAGGTATCCGATATTTCGGAATTAACATTATCTATTCCCTTGGTTAACAACACCGTATACATGAACAGCAAAACTCCATATTTTGCTGACAAAACTTCAAAATTTTCAGTATAATATCTTTCAACCTCTTCTATGGTATTGAAATGTAAAACATGCAAACGGTTATGATATTCATCGGGTGATACCTCTTCAGCAGCATTACAAGGTACCGTACCAGCAGCAGCTGGAACTGCTGCTTCTGACATAAAACCACCCGCAGCATTTAAATTAGCTTCATCGCTAGCCGCCTCACTAGGTGTAGTTTCTTTGGCTTCGGAACAGTGTTCTACAGGTAGAGTGACTATACGAAGTCTAGAAGCTTTACATTTACTCAATATAGTGCAAAGAGCTTGAATTAGCAAGCTTTTACATTTATCGGGAGTTAACTAAAATTAAAAATGATTTAAAAAAATTTAAATTAAAATAAGACAAACAGTTGTGAGATAAAAATATTTTGTAATTACATCTTTGAGACAATGACCAGGTGTATCCATAATAAGAATCTTTAGTATATAGGCTTGTACAGGAGCAATCACAGCACAGGGTCCGCCTTGTTTTTGTACCAAAGCGGAAGGTTCCTCCTCACTAAATTCAAAACCTACGAATAAATAGATTATAATTAAAATATGAGTTTAAGAGAATATGAATATTTTTTTCAAATTTTCAGAATTTTTTGACCCTTGCAACAGTGCAATATTGCAACTTTTTTTAAAAAAAAAAGAAATTTAATAAAATTTTTATTTTTCTATTACCTTTTATATGATGCGTAGTTGCAAGAAAAGATTTGCAATTTATTTTAATATAAATACATTTGCTTTTATTCACGAATAAACAAGCAAAAAAAGTTGCAATTTTGACGTTGCGCAATTTTGCAAGACTGAAATTTCTGACGTAAATTCTATTATAAAAAAAATCTTACATCTTTAATAGGTTTAGAAAATACACACAAATCAAATTTGAGTGAAACTGAATTTTATTTGCTAATAACAGATCTGGGTGTATATCGGGAGGAATTTTTATATTTTCAAAAATGGTTTGATCATAATTGAATTAGTATTCGTAAAAACACCTACAGGCAAAATTTCTATCAAAAACCGGAGAGTGGTCTGTCCCAGTAAAAACTTGGTAATAAGTCCCCATTACCGCCTGCATTCTATGTAATGAGGGCTCGTTACCTGCTCGATTACTTCTTGTTAACAAATAATGAGTTACCGATAGCCTAATACAAAACCGGTTACATCTTGTTAATAAATAATGAGTTACCGATAACCTGATACAGAACAGGTTACTGGTAAATACGATTTAAAATATCTGATAAATTGTCTAAACAATTTTTTTTAATGAAATTAAAAAAATGCTAAAGAAAATTTAGAAAGAACTTGCACATTTAGCTTAAAAAAGATTAACATTTATCTACTTTTTCTAATAAAACTCTGTTAACAGAAATTTAAATTCAGGAATTCTAATTAAAATTGGGACAAGGCAAAAAAAAGTTTAGAAAACCAAATTGATATTTAGAAAACTGGATCTAGCTGACACTTGATCGTGATTTATGAGCCTTAATTAGTCTTTACATAACTTCTATTGAAGTTTTCTGTATTTTAATTGGCTTTTTCTAAATTGTTATTGTTTTTTCTAGAAATTTTGTGGTGTTCTCCAAATTTTAATTTAATTTTTTTTTGCCTTGTTGTTTAAAGTATGTTAAAGCCGGTAAAAAGGTAAAAAACCATCACAGACAGTATTTACCTTAAAACCTAACTCACTCTTATATAGACTTATAAGATGGTGTTTAATGCGGTTTCCATTGGCTGAGCAGCAGTCGCTTCTGTATATTTGTTATTGGTAATGTCCTAAGTAGCCAAATGTCCCTTTCTACGAGGTTCCAAGATATATTTTCGGTCCTGTAATATTTGAATTTCACAATCAAACATTTGGAGGGAAGGATATCAACGTAAACATTGGTTCCGTTGGTACATTGGATCTTTTCCATTTCCACATTTGCCCGCTTGGTTGCTCTTGAAATAAACGCGTTCAACATGAACTTGTTCAATTTCATATTGGCGGAAGTTTCCCCAAGTTAAAAATTTATTAAAAGAATCAAAGGCTGTTATTTGGTAGCATTGTAAGGAGTGGGAAACGAGTTATTTTTGAGCAACTGGTAGCTACTTATTTTTGGGACTAATGTATGCTGTTATTTGGTAGCATTTTTGTAAGTAGTGGGTAACGAGTTATTTTTGGGCTACTAGTAGCTTATTATTTGTGGTACTAATGTATGTAGTTTTTCAGTAGCATTCTCGTAAGCGAGTGGGTATGCGGTCATTACTCCAATGACATCGCCATGTTAAAATAATGAGTGTTTCACCAACATAGTAACTAGCTACCACCATCAATTTAAAGGCGAAAACCTCATTACTTGGCAATAGAAGTTTTTACTGGGGTGTGGGGCTTATTTTTTTAGTGGTGTGGATGTCTTAAATTCCTCTTACAAATGATCTCCGATGCCAGTTTGGATGAGGCTCTTTTGCTTTTTATTATTTTAAAACAGGCACATGTGGCCCTTGTAACAAAAAGAAGCTGATTTCACTTTAATTTGTTATGTGGGTGTTTTTTAAACTTTTTAAAGATTAAACAAAAGTAAGATCCAATCAGTTCATGTTTGAATTTGGGACCCATTTTCCGGGAAACACTGGTGTAGGGTATAATATGGAGGTCTTGACCTACTATTATTTTCTTACTTGTTTTTTTTTTTCGAAGTCGATTTTAAAGCGGAAGGGGTTATTTCACCAAAACGTCATTTTTAGTCGTTAATAAGCTAACCAAGTTGAATAATAATTTAAAAAAAATTTAAAAATCGAAAAAAAAATGTTTGGTATAGGTAACCTGACCAACTGCTTTTGACTGAAAAGCGGGATCGAAAGGTTGAAAAAGCGGGATTTTGATCTTAAAAGCGGGATTTTTTTTAATAAGTGAAATTTGCTTTGAACAAACCCACGAATACCCTCCAAAATGCACAAAATTCTGGAAATTATGTAAAAAAATGCATAAGAACTTTGACTAGAAAAATTTTATTTTGATTACGTCAGCAAACATACAGCTTTACCACAAGAAAATAAAATATATTTAAAATGAGGTTTTAATTTTGGCCGTATTCATTTAAACTCGTATACACCTCGTAAACTGTATAAACTTTACAAACTTATTTTTTATAAATGGAATTTGACATAAATTGTATAAATTTATCAGACTTACATATTATACGAGGTGTTTATACGGTTAGATGAATACCATTTTTATTTCCATACAAATTGTTTTTGTTTTTAAAATCGACTTTCGAAAAATGTATGGAAAATTTGAAATTTAAAATAAAACTTTTGTTAAAATAGACTTTTTGTTTTCTTGTGGTAAGGGCCATTGTCTCTAGTCTAAGGAATTTTTTTACCAACCTTGGGATAAAATATTTAAGAATCAAAAAATTGCATATGAAAAACCAAAATTAAATTAGAGTCGTTGACTGAATCTGATAACTGTTCTTATCATTTTTTAAGAGAAAGTAAATCTCATATATTTTTTATAGAAAAATGTTTCAGAACTCGAGACTGTGTTTAGAAAATATTTAGATACTAATTTGACTCAGAATTTAAGAATATTTTAAAAGAAAAATTATCTAAAATTTTAAGAATTCTTCTGTAGGAAAAATGTTTAAGAATTTTATAAATTTTCTATAGAAAAAATCCATTGGCAACTATTTTAGAGTCTGACATGAATTTTTCTGGATAAAAAAAAAACCTAAAATCGGATTATTTTTCTACAGGAAAAACGTTTCAGAATCTGATAGTTTTTTTACGAGAAATATATTTCAGAATCTTAGAATTTATTATATGGAAAAAGAGATTTTTCCTGTTTAAATAATACTTTAGAATCAGAGAATTTTTCTATAGGAAAAGTTTTTCAAAATTTATGATTTTTTCCAACATGAAAAATGTTTTTGAATTTTTCTATAGAAAATTATATCAGAATGTAAGTTTTTTTTGTATGAAAAATCTCCCAGAATCTGAAAATATTTCTGTGGAGAAATTTTATAAAGGAAGTGTTCTTTGAGTCTGTAAATTTTTCTTCTAAAGTTGAGTCTTAAATTTTTCTTTAGAAAAAAGCCTTAGAACCTAATAATTTTTCTATATGAAATTATCTTAGAAAACATTGGAACTTTAAAAATTTCCCTTCTCTTTTTCCCCCTTCTCAAATATTTTCTATCGAAAAATGCCCCTTGAAAAAATCGGTTGGATCTGATTTAATCTGTTTGGATCTAAAAAATATAATTTTATCTGATCAGGTCTTTTTGATCCGACGTTTTTCCACAATTTCAGGATTTGATCAGATTCAATTACGGATCAGAGTTCGAAATTGGAGACAAATTTCGTATCTGGTAGATCTTATCAGATACAAATGCCATCCCCGTGTAAAAAAGATTAGATATAATTGGATCTAATAAGATGCGATCATATCTTATTATATATGATATTAGATGTAATTATATATAACGAGATATGCTATATCTTTTACTATATATAACCATATCTTGTACTATATGTGATTACTTTATAGATAATATTCTACTATATCTGATATATATAGAGAGATATAACCAGATCTGGTTCAAAATCGAAACTCAGTTAAAGTTTTACGAAAAATGTTTTCTACACGGGTGTAATGAACATCCCTAATATAAATCAAACCGTTAATTTTTTTATTTTGCATTTATCAAAGTTATGATCATTAGATTTTTACAAATCAGACCATATCTAATCAACTTTTTTCACGGGGCTATAAAATTTAAGAATTTATTTTTAGAAAAGAGTATCAGATTTTTTTTCAAGGATGAATTTTTTAGAAACCGATAATTTTTTAGAATCTGAGATTTTTCTTTTATGAAAAATGTTTCAGCATCTGAGGATTTTTCTATACAAAAAAATTCTAAGAATCTGAGAATTAGGAAACATGTATTTAAGTTTAATACTTTTTTATTGAAAGCTTTTTTCAGAATATTCGAAGTATCACAATGAAAAAAATTTTATGTAAAAATTTAATTTTAATTTATTTTTGATTTAAATCAGTCCAGTAGGGATCTTTTGAGAACAGTTTTTTTGAGTAAACAAAATTTTTCTTAAAATTTTCTGTATACGGTAAGAAATAGTTAATATGCTCAAAAATATATTTCTCAAAATATTATTAAAATACCCTAAAAATTGTACATGCTTTGCTATTCCAAAAAATCAAAAAGCGGGTTAAAGCGGGATGAAGCGGGACTTTTGTTTAAAAAGCGGGATCGGAATTCAAGGCGGGATGAGACATCAAAAAGCGGGATGGTTGGTCAGGTTAGGTATGGGGAATTTTTTTTTTTTAGAGGGAAACTTTAACCCCCTAAAAGCACAGGTTAAATTTGTCCTATTTGGCTAAAAATGTAAACATAGTTTTTATACACAGTTAATTGCAATTATTCCAGTGATCACAAATCTGGTCTCCAAACTTTTCCATCACATTAGGTTTTTGAGAAAACTAAGGTCAATGTTCAAAAAAATCGATGTTTTGGGCATTTTTGACAACTCATAGCGGAAGAACCCGATGTGAGACCTACCTAAAAGTAAGTCGAGGGTAAAGCTTAAACATTGCTCTTAAGGATGCAAAACTGATATCTTATTCCCAAAAAACAATTTTTTGCTCAACAAATATAACAAATAAACGTTATGCGAATGAAATGCTACCCTATATCGTTAAACTATATTCAATTTGAGCTATCTAAAAAAACATAACTTTTCAGGAGAGCAAAAAAACCGTCGCATTCGCGTATTTTTAAACTTTTTGTCGGCCGATCTTTTACAATATTAATTAATAATTACTACTAAATTTTACACGTGCTTTGTTTGTAAAAATTCGTATTATTCGCTGAGTTACAGCAGATAGCTCAACCTTTTTTATTTGAAATTAATCAACCTAAGCAGATAGCTCATTAAATATAAACTTTAAAGCTTTATAACTTTTTAACGGATTATGTTAAAAATGTGAATTTGGTACCATATTTCTCAGTTTTTAAAGCCCTTCCGTTACAAGTGTTAAAAAAAATACTTTTTAATTTTTTCTTAAATCATCGATTTTTTCGCGCTTTATCGCCATTATTTGAAACCTTCATGAAGCTTGCGAAAAATGTCATAACACTTGTGTTTGCTGTACAATCGAATAGACAAATAAAATATGCAAAAATTTCAACCGATTTTGCTCCGCATCGAAATTTAACCGCGGAATGGAGTTGAAACTTTCAAAAAAAAACTGCCATTATTTTTATTGATGGAAACACCATATAAAAAGTGATAATATAAAAAAATTTTAATTTAAAAGTTTACCCTAGTAAACTAAACTGTAGATAGCTCAAATTTTTATTTATAAAAAAACATGGTTTCACATAGCTCATGCTATTTTTGGAATAAAATAGTCTTAAAATAATTTTTTTGTTCTGAAATTAATACCATAGATGACACTTATGCCAGCGAACATTTTGCCATCAAAAACTCATTTTTGTCAACCGAGCAGATAGCTCAAATTGAATATAGTTCCACGATATACATTATTAAAATTATTCTCTTGGTCACAAATTTGGTATCCAAACGAGACACCAAATTAGTTCTGCATCTTAAACAGTAATGTTAAGCTTTATTTTCGACTTTTTTTGAAGTCGCCATTACATCGGGTTCATCCTCTATGAATTTCCAAAAATGTCCAAAACGAAGATTTAAATTTTCTCAAAAACCTGATGTGATGGAAAAGTTTGGAGACCGTATTTGTGACCAGCAGAACTATTTAAACCAAGTGTATAAGGTCACGTCCCAGTCGAATTTTCGATGTTTAGTAGTGTAATTTGACCGGCGATGAACGTAGTTAAAAAAAGTCATTATTTGTGCCACCCTAATGCCTATATTAGTTTTGTCTTAATAGTGGTAAATCACAAAAACCGAAAAAGGTTAACTTTCCACCTACAAATTGACACCCTAAAAGTGAGTTTTTGCCGCTAACAAAAAATACGTGTATAATTAATTTTTGTTCTGAACAACACATCCAAATTTTTTGAACATCGGAGGGTGTCATTAGGGAGACTTCCCTTGTAAGTGCAGGGTATAGAAATGTTGTCCATACAAAAAAAATGCCGGTTTAGTGTAAAAGATTAACATTAGGAATTTCATTTAAATTCGTATAAAATGAATATTCAAGTTCATCATCATACATATTTGATTAGGAAAGTTAAATCAGTCGTATCCAACATAATCATTCGACTGTTAATTAAAAATTAACACGCTTGATAAGATAAATAAATAAAAACAAAAAGAAAATATACATAATTTCTAAAGCCGAACAAAAAAAAAAACGAAAAACATCAATATAAGAAACTGCATCTGTGTGGAGATTACTCATTCTCCAAAGAATTTAAAATATTTTTAACAAAAATACAACAACAAATATTAAGCAAAGAAACGCTATAAAACATATACAATAAATAATTGACAGCGGCGGCGACTAGTGATGATGATCGAACACAGAAAAATAAAATAACGGCAGGTGTCAATAGTGTAAAAGAGAATGTAAGTGTAAAAGATGTTGACTAGAGACAACAACTATCAAGACTATATACAAATTTCAAATAGATATGTGTATGTACAAATATGTTACCACCCATTGTCCACACAACCCACCTTGAGACCAACGACGAAAAACATCCAAGCGTATTGTTGGTCCCCATAATAAATTGCGTATTTCTTGCAATTCATGCGTATCCGTGGCTGTTGTCGTCGAGGGAGTTAATCCAGCACTCCCACTTGTACTAGCCTGCTGTAATTGTTCTTGTTGATGATGCTGCTGCATTTGCCCAATAGCGACCGCTGCTGTTGAACCAGCAGCAGCTGCCATGGATGCTTGGGTTGAGGCACTTTTCGTATGTTCGCCCATTAATTCACTTTTTAAATTCACGCAATTTTAAATTTTATCACTTTTCTTCCAAAAAATATGTTTATTTGTTAATTTTTTGCCTACTTTTTTCTTTTCTGCTTTATTTAACTTTTTTCGTCTACACACACACACACGTTTTTGTAAATTGTTTGTAATTTTATTAGCAATTAACAATTTCGTGAAATTGTTAATGTATTTGCCAATTTAATCGGCAGTTTATATTATTTAGTAGTTTTTATTGAAATTTTTTTAATTATTTTTTGTATTTTTCTTCCCGTATAGAAAAATGCACACACATAAAATTGACGAAAATTTTTTTTTTTTTATTAAATGCAGTCAGTTGTCAAATGTTCCACTTATGCTTCTTCTTTTTCCTTGTGGTATTCTTGAGTAAAATGATAACAAATCTGTGTTGCCGGTCTACTATTTTCCCTTAAAGTCTGGCCAGCGCTGCCAATTCTGACGACTTTTTTAGTAGAATTTAGCAATAACTAAATAAAAATCGCTGGATTTTCTGCTTACTACACGCAAAAAAAAGTTGTATTGGAGTGAACAAAAATCTGTTTGTATTTGTCTTCAATTTTCGCACACCTATTCTACATGCATGGAAAAACATTTTAAACGTGTTTTAAGAAAAAAATTTTTTTTTTGCAAAGTTTTTTGGGCAAAATTGCAGTTTATGGGGCACACTGAAATCGAAAAAACTAAAAACGCCATCCGCTTTGGAATTAAAAAAGAAAAAAACCGAAATTATTGATTAGTGGCGCCGGGAACTTTTTTTGGGGTCCTCTTTAATAGGGACATCCAGGGAAGGGACATCTTAAAACATTTTTTTTTTTGTTTTAAAATTTTTTTCTGCGTAGCCGGCATTAAACCCACCCTCTCCGAAAAGTAAAGTTTTCTAGGGTAGCAGGCCGGTTAAAATCAGTGCTAAATTCGCTACTTTGTGCGGGGCTTAGAGGTGCTTCCCGAGTCCGGCGCCACTAATCATTAATTTCGGTTTTTTTCTTTTTTAATTCCTGGTCGGGTGGCGTTTTTAGTTTTTTTAATTTCCGTGTGCCCCATAAACTGCAATTCAGCCGTTTTTTGCATTGGAAAACGATAAAAACATGAAAAAGCTCAAACAAACCAACATTTAAAACGTTAAAACAACTAACAGAAATAGCTGTTTGATATTTTTCATACAAAAACAACTGACTTTTTAGTTGAAAACAACTAACTACTGTAAAATATACAAACAACTAACATTAAATAACTTACATAATTTTCTGAGTGTAGAAAGCTTTATTTTGCAGAGAGGGTGGGTTTAATTCATGGATAAAATCATAGTGACATAGTAATCCATCGACCGTTTTGTAGATCTGGCATCACCAAAGATAATTGGAAAATTCTGGCAATGCTAAACTAAAGTTCAAACGCAAAGCAAAGAGAGACAAAAAACAATCTGCATTCTCACTGTAAAACTGTATCTTCCATCTCGCTCACATTTCGATTTGTGATAAAATTTCGTAAACAATACCATATGGTTTTTTGTTTACTACTTTTTCAAACGCCATTTGTTGGACTACTCTATGACTCTGGATAAAATAGCCAAAGGCCGGCTACTCATAAAAACTTTTAAATATTAGAGGTATTCAGAGTCTTGCTGCCAGCCCTGGCAATGTAGCAAAAGAGTACTTCTTTCAAAAAATACATGTATTTTGAAAAGTAATTTTGAAAAGTGCTCTTTTACCACCAGTGCCAGGGCTGGCAAGCAAGATTCTGAATACCACTATTGTATTAAAAAAAAAAATAATATTGGTGAGTGTTATTATTATTTTTTGGGTGCTATGACATTTTATAAATTCAACATTTTGATATTTGGGTAATATGAAATTTGATAATTTATATTAATTTTAAGAAAATTGCTAAAATACCCAAAAATAATATCGTCCAAAAAATTTTGCAACAACAACACACATTTTTTGGGTGGAATGACTTTTTTAAATTGGGCGATATGACCTTGGGCGCTATGTCCGTACGCTGGTGAAACTCGTTCTAACTGGAAAACGTCCCCAACGCCGTGCTTTTTCCGCTCTACGTGTTAGTTGTTTTTAACTAAACAAAAATAGTTGATTTTGTATGATAAATATCAAACAACTATTTCTGTTAGTTATTTAAAATCGTTTTTTGAACAACTAACAAAAAGTACTGTAATATAGTAACCGTTATTTTAAGTAGTTAATTTTATTTATTTCTGAAAAATTTTCTAATAGTACGTTCAGATTGGCCTCGAAACCCCGTTTAACGAGGTTTCGAGCCAAACCTCATTTGAAAATACGTATATTCCCTCACAAATTTAAACCTTTTTGTAGTGAGGTTTCAACGAAAGTACGATCGAAACCGTATAAATTTCAAATTTTTACCACTGTGCGACAATGAGAAATAGGGAAAATGGGAAAATGACAAAAATAAAAAAATAAATAAATCAATTTGTTTACAAAATTTCTTTAAAATATTTATTTATTTGAAATAAAAATAAAATTAAAAAGTGCAAAAAATAATTTCCGCATAATTTAATTAGTTAAAACAATATATTTTTTGTGTGATATTTTCGGAAACCTACATAAGTGTCAAAATTGTTGTGTATGAACAGGTGAGTTTTTAAATTGAAAATACGAGCTTTCTATGGGGTTTCGAAGCCAATCTGAACATAGCATAAGTTAAAAAAAAAACTTTTCTTTTTTTAATTTTTTACAGCTTTAAAAAAAAAAAAAAATTAAACATAAAAAAAATTTTGGTCGTCAATTTTTTTTTCTGAAAAATTTTCCGAGTTTTTTTTTCAAAAATTATATATTGATTATTTTATTTTTACTACATATGTTGTCAAATGTAAGTAGTTTTTACTTACTACATAAGTCAGTTGTTTTCTGTCAGTTAAAATTACTAACATTGCTAAATGGCTAAAAAATCCAATATGGCGTTTGACTTATATACTAATGACTCTCCCTTTATAAAACTTCTGACATGACCATACAATTTTTCAAAATGTCCCTAATGACATGTCAGCAGTTGGTCAGCGATTATTTAAAGGAATTGTTGGTGGCCAACTGCTGACATGTCATTGGGAACATTTTGAAAAATTGTATGAAGATGTCAGCGATTTCATAAAGGGAGAGTTAGCAGTATGTCAGGTGTGATTTTATTTTACCAACTGGGTAAAGGCTGGGTTAGCCATAAAACGTAACCGTAGCGTAGACTCTATACAATATTCAGTAAGCAAAAATAGTACAGAACATTTTTATTTATGTTTTGTTTTTTTCCAACGCATGGTATTTTATGTCACGCTAAAACGTAGAGAGAAGCTATTTTCAACAGGTTCTCTCTACATTTTAGCGTGACATAAAATATCATGCGTTGAAAAAAAACAAAACATAAATAAAAATGTTCTGTACTATTTTTGCTTACTGAATATTGTATAGAGTCTACGCTACGGTTACGTTTTATGGCTAACCCGGCCTTTAATCCCCGATATGGCCGATAAGCCAAGATACCTGAGTCTTAGAATTGTCTCTTTTATATATATTTTAAGTTTCAAGCAAATCGGTTCATAAGAGTTGAAATACTTCCCTTGTGAGTGTACACTCAAACAATTATGTTAGTAAAATGAACTGAAAATTGAAAACAAAATATTTTGCAAGTTTTTTTATACCCTCCAACCACAGTATGGGGGTATACTCACCTTGTCATTCCGTGTGTAACACATCGAAATATCGGTCGGGGACCCCACAAAGTATATAAAATATTGATCCATGATAGAATCTAAGACATTCTTGCGATGTCCGTCCGTCCGTCTGTAGAAATAACGATGCAGTCCAAACCAAAAAAGCTAGACCCCCGAAATTGGGCAAGAATATCTCTTATGTTACTGGTAAGGTTAAGTTCGAAGATGGGCAAAATCGGACCAGGGGAAAAAAAGTTCCCCCTTGAAGAACTAAAACGACCCCTAAAAAATACAATATTTTTACGAGTTTTTTTGAATTTTTGCTCAACAAATGAATGTGGGTGTGGAACAAGGTGCTATAATCCAAAAACCAAATTGTATAGGAGAAGCAAAAAACTAAATAAGTCGCGAAAAAAAATTAAATTTCCTAATTTTCTTTTTGCAGATCGACAAAGATTGACCATTTGCATTTATGTACAAAATTTCATAAAAATAGAATGAGCGGAAGTAGCAAAAAAATGCATGTGAAATTTTGTTCTAGTGGAATAAGGTGCTATGTTACAATTTCTACTAGGAATTTCAATACATTTGCCAAGTAGTTTTATGTTTTTTGTGTTATTTTTTAAAAATTAAAATTTGGCATGATGAATTCTGCAAAATTTAGACAGGGTTCAGCAATACTAATTTTTATATAAGAATAATAAATGGTAGTTAATTTAACAAAAAAACAAGTGGTTTTTGGTTTATTTTGAACAGATTTTCGCGTAATGGGTTAAACAAAATTTGCACAATTTATAATATAAGCTACTAACCATTCAATTTTATAGTTAAAACTCAAAAATTGGATAGATTATCTAAATCCGCCCTTAGTATTTCGTAAAACAATATTGTGCTTTTGTTTGGATATAGCACCTTTTTCCATATTCACACTTTAACTATAGATAGATTAGATATGAAAAACGTTTTTTGCCAAACCAATGGGCACATATTAAAGCCTGGGATGTTTTCTACACGTTAACCATCTCACATGCAAGAATTTTGATATACCACCTTCAGTTTAACTGCAAAATACATGTTAGTATTCGGATAAAAATATAAAATATTTCCAAAAATAGCTAAAATTAAACTTTTAAGGTCAATTTTATGACCGAAAACGATCAAGTTTTTAACAAATTTGTTTGCAAATTGGTCGAACTATTGAAGGAAGATACGATTTTGCAAAAAAACGCGATTTCAAAAAATTGGATTTTAGCACCTTCTTCCACACACACATTCAAATGTAACATTTGTATGCCATATTATGTTCATAGACCAGCGCTTGGACCAAGGGGGTTAGAAAATTCGAGTTTTTTCAGGCCGCCCCCTTGGGGGGCGTGGTTATAGAAATTAATTAAAAATAACGATACAAATTTATTATTTAAGTGCAAATATCATACACAAATAATTAGTAAACATATATAGCGGGGGTACAGGTGTCCCCCACCAACTCCGCCGACCCCCCCCCCCCCCCCACAAAAAAAAGACGCCCCTCCGATTTTTTTAATTTTAAACGTGTTGGAGGGTATAAAAGATTCGGCACAGCCGAATTTAACACTCTCAATTGTTTTTTTTTTTAAGTTGTAAAAAATAAAAAAAATAAATAAATTTTTATTTTTTGGAAAAACAGAAAATTTTTCAGAGCTAAAATAAATTAAATTAACTACTTTAAATAACCGTTACTACATTACAGTACTTTTTTGTTAGTTATTCAAAAAAACGACTTATAATAACAAACAGAAATAGTTGTTTAATATTTTTCATACAAAAACAACTAAGTGTCTCTTCACAATACAGCAGCAAGCAGCAGACAGCAAAATTTGTACATGTATTTTGTTGTTGCGCCAACAACAAAATACATGTAAAAATTTTGTTGTCTGCTGTTTGCTGCTGTATTGTGAAGAGACACTAACTACTGTAAAATATACAAACAACTAACATGTAGTAACTTACATAATTTTCTGAGTGTATTAAAAATCTTCCCTCAACGCAACAACTGGATCCGCCACTGTGTAACAGTGTTCTTTAATGCAATACAACAACTAATTGAAAATACACAAATTTATGATTAACATTAAAACCTCTGAAACCAAAATGACTTCAATAACAATTAAAACAAATAAATTTAACAGGACCACACAACAAGAGGTGAACTTTTATGTACGAGTAGTATATTTTAATCTATAAAGATGTATATTTTTTCAATATACCCGAGTAAAAAATTTTTGATAAAATCATATAGTTTTTAATATAATTATATAAAAATAGATCCATCATTTGATCCCAAAAATTGAGGATCCAAAAATATATGATTGTATCTTATTAGATCAAATTTGATATAATTAGACCCCAAAAATGGAACGGTAAATTTTATCTGATTTGATGTTGAAGGTCATATTAGATCTAATAAGATACAATTATATATGATTTCATCTTATTAGATTTTATTTTTTAAAATATCAAATTAGATAATATTTACCGTTCCATTTTTGGGATCTAATTATATTTAATTATATCAAATTTGATCTAATTAGATATAATCATATATCTTTGGATCCTCCATTTTTGGGATCAAATGATGTATGGCCCAGTATTATTTTTTTTTAGTCGGGTAGACCGTTAAAAGAGAATAACTGAAGAAAATGAAACAACAAATAAGGAAATCGAAAGTAATTAACACATATTCAAATTCAATTCAGTCTATGTAATTGTAATACCAAGTACTTTTTTAATACGCAACCAAGAAATTTTTTTAAATTAAAAAAATAAAAGTACTAAGAGTGGATTAACGTTTTTTTTACAAACAAACCTAATTTAACTATTGTTAAATTAACAGGTGAGTAATTAGAGAGTTGTGAGAAATAATCCTCACTGAAACAATCGTGAGTTAATTTTAACGGTTATTTATCTCGTTGAATACTTTTGGAGTATTACTGGTTGTTATTCTCTGTTTATGTTAGAAGATCAAATGGGGGGAAACAGAAACAAAAACAAGAGAGTGTATGGTTAAAACTAGCTCCACTTGTCGTTATTTTAACAGTCAGTTGTAAACTTGAAACCGTGAACAGTACATAAAAAAAAAAAAAATAACGAGCGGGTGGAAAAAAAATATATAAAAATAATTAAAAAAGGTGATTGTTAAAAAAAAAATAGCGGTAAAGGGTGTACAAAATAAAAACAAACAAATTAAAATAATTAAAATAAACAAAAAATCGCAAGTGAACAATAATTAAAAACAAAAATTATTATTGAATTTAAAAATAAAATATTTTGCAAGTGTTGTTAATTTTTTTAAATAAAACAAAATAAATTATAAATTTAACTGGTGAAAAAGTAAGTGTGCTGTTATAAATTTTAATGTATTAACGACCTCTACCTTGTCGTTAGCAATAAATACAAACAAGTAAAAAAGTTTTTTTATTCAGCTTGGCCGAATCCCAGCAAAAACTTGGTAATGACACATCATTACCATTCGAATTACTTAGTAATGACAGAAAATTACCTTTAGCATTATTTTAAAATGTAAAATAAGGACTTATTAATAATGACTTACGTAAGTCATTATAATAAAATAAAAAAATTTCAGAACTAGATTTTCACTTTTTGACTCACTGTACATTATTTTGATTAAAAATAAAATAAATTTAAATATTTTTTTATTTTTTTAAATTCTTTTTTTAAATTATTTTTTCATTACCTATAAGTACATACGTAATTAGTTATTAATACTGTTTTGATAATCATTACATTTGGCACATTTGCTTGTAAATGTAATGGGAAAGGTAATTCGAATCAGAAGTACTTATAACTTTTGAATTTCCCATTACACATTTCATTACTTGGTAATGCAAGTTTTTGCTGGGATGTATAAATACCCTCAAAATGTGCAAAAAACTAAAAATTATAAAAAAAATTGGGATTGAAAATTTTTTGTTAGAATAACAAATTTTTTTTAATGTAAATGTTTTTTTTGTAGTTTTTGTAAAAAAAAAATTGTATAATTTTTGTAGGTACACTCAGAAAATTATGTAAGTTACTACATGTTAGTTGTTTGTATATTTTACAGTAGTAAGTTGTTTTCAACTACACAGTCAGTTGTTTTTGTATGCAAAATATCAAACAACAATTTTCTATTATTTTAAGTCGTTTTTTTGAACAACTAACAAAAAAGTACTGTAGTGTAGTAACAGTTAATTGAAGTAGTTAATTTTCAGCTGATATCAGCTGAAAAATCTGCTGACTTTAGCAGAAAAATCTGCTAATTTTAGCAAAAAAAATCAGCTAATTTTAGCAGAAAAATCTGCCGTTTTCCGATAATAACCTAATCATATAATATGTCTGTTTGATTACTTTTTTTGTAGTAAATGTAGTAAATAAGAAATATTGTCAAACCTTACTCATTGAGCGAAAAATCCAAAAAAAGTAAAAAAACTAAAAGTAGTAAAAGTATTAAAAATATATTTATCATTCAATTTTTTTTTTAATATTTTACTTTTTACTACAAATTTTTATATTCTATACTTTTTCCTGCAGAAAAATTCTCAAAATTTGAGTAATTTTTCATGTAAATCTTGGCATCTGAGTACTTTCATTCAAGATAAAGAAGACCTTAAAGAGGTTTTTCCCAAATAAAGGTGTTCAAAAGCTGAGAAAATTTTCTTGCAAAAATGCAATCACAAGGGAGGACCAACCGATTTTACTGAGACTTGTATATTGGAAAGAAGGTAGAAAAATAAGAGTTAGCTTTACAATCCCACATTTAGCGGATCTAAAAGGAGCAAATGGGAATTTGTTCGCTTTTTTTTTTTTTTTCCACATTTCTTTAAAATAATAGTTTCAATCATTTTATACCGGTCGAAAGGTTTTGTGAAGGCCTATCCAATGGCGTATTGGACGTGTTCAAAGCCGGGTTCGTTAGGTTGTTGCAGTCAAAAATGTGTAAAATTTGGGGTGGTTTTTATGGATACGTACGAGCGTCAAAATGATATATGACAACTTTATAAAATAAAGTTGTTTTTGCTTTTTGCGAAATTCCTGCTAGTTTAGATTTTATTGGGAATTTCCCATTTTTTTTTCATTAGGTGAAAAACCTTTTTTATACCCTCCACTCTAGTGATAGAGGGTATATATAAGTTTGTCATTCCGTTTGTAACACATCGAAATATTGGTCTAGGACCCCATAAAGTATATATATTCATGATCCTCGATCGATTTTAAGTCGATCTAGCGATGTCCGTCCGTCCGTCCGTCCGTCCGTCCGTCTGTCTGTCTGTCCGTCCGTAGAAAACACGCTAACTTTTGAAAGACTTTACAGAGGCTGCTGAAGTTTGGCATATATGTTTGTCATTCGGCTGGTCAGGTTGGTATTGCATTTCAGCCAAATCGGTCCAGTGGATCAAAAGTTATGAGTAAAAAGGTAAGGGTACCTCAAAATTTTTTGTGTATTTCACACAACAAAAATGGTATAACTTGACATCTGTTCAATGAATATGAACGAAAATTGGTATAGGTTGTTATTTTGTTATTTCTAACCGACACACAAAATGTGGGCGGAATTGGACAATGGGGCGTGGCACCTGCAGTGTTGCCCAAAATTTTTAAAATGCTTTATCTCAAGTAATAGTAAATCTATTTGAGCAAAATTTAATATTGGTACATATTTTATTGTTCTGGACGTTTTTCTGATCATTTTGGTATTAAATATGGCAAAATCGGTCAAGGAGTTAAGAAGTTATATGAGTTTTAATAAATTCCACGTGGTTTAATTTTTTTGTTATTTGATTGCATTTGTATTATCGTTGTTATTGTAGTGTAGTCAAAAAAAACCCCGTTATTTTTTTTTTGTTTTTGTATGTCAATACATTGAGGTGAGTTTCAATATAAACAACGCCATTTTATTGTTGTTGTTGTTGTAGTTTTTGTCATACAGTAAAGATGATGATGGTTGTTGTTTAACTAATAACTAAAAATGAGTTGCCATATGTTTGTTTGTTTACACGTGGTTTCTTTTATATGGTTGAGCGTTGGAAAAACAGATATGCAAATTAATACATTTGACGATTAAAAATGCCAATTTGAATGTGGCATATTTTTCTTAAAATGCCCAACTAAAACCTTGTCTAAAAACAAAATGCCGAACGCGGCAACAAAAACATTTGTACAAAAAGAAACATACAAAAAATTGTTTGTGTTTATTTTAAAATTGTGAATGTAAAAAGTTAATTAAAGTTATTTTGTGCAAATTATTAACGAAAAGTGCGTCCACGATATGTCAAGAAAAATTGGTTGCAAATGCTTGACGTTTAGTAAAATGGCAAATTCGCCAAATACCCAACTAAAAAAGGCAAATTTAATCGTCCCTGTGAAAACCCTAATTATTTTTATTCTATGTATGCCTTGGTTAATATTGTGGAGGGTATTCATAGATTCGGCCAAGTCGAATTTAAATTTTCTACTTGTTAAAAGTTAAATTAGGCAGCTAAAAATACAACTAACTTTTATTTTTATCACATCTTTTCCTTTTGGAAGTTTCAGGACAAATGGTAGATGCACATTGAAGGACCTTCCTTGTCAGTACTGAACACCGTTTGTTTTTTAATAGAAAATCTCAATTTAAGACTCAATTTACGGATCAAAACATATCTGAAGCAGATATGAATATATATGGAGTAGATCTGATTATATCCATTTAGATATGATCCATATATGTTTTTATCAAAAGAGATATGTTTTGATCCAATTATTTTTTTACACGAGTTACATAATTTTTTTAATTGTATTAAAAGTGTCGATCAACATTTTCAAATTGAGAAAAAACAAAGTTTGTTGACTTTTGTCACTGTTTTATTTTCAATATGAGATTGTTTTTGCTAGATTTGAGAATTTTTTTTCTTAGTGTAGAATCCTGAAGTTTGGTACCATAGAGAAACATAGAGGCGAAGGTGAAAGAAAAAATAATATCACTATCTTTTTCTAATTTCTCACACGTACGTTG
This sequence comes from Pegoplata infirma, assembly GCA_963921195.1. Lineage (NCBI taxonomy): Eukaryota > Metazoa > Arthropoda > Insecta > Diptera > Anthomyiidae > Pegoplata > Pegoplata infirma. The sequence goes on from OY992540.1 coordinate 23,977,978, forward strand.
TCGATGTGAATTCACCACACAATACATGTTTACAAGTCGTACTTTGTCAACAAATACATGTATACAAGTTGTACTTTGACAACTCAATTTTTGACGCCTTCGCCTCTATGTTTCTCTATGTTTGGTACGAATATGTCTAATGGTCATAGGTAGGTTAAGTTGGTAAATGGGCAAAATCGGACCAGGGGGAAAAAGTTTCCCCTTGAAGATAGAAACCAACCTCTGAAAAACGCAATTTTTTGTATTTTGGGTTAACAAATAAATTAATTTTATGATAGAATAAGTTCAAAGTCCTGCACTTGGACCCAGGAGATTAGAAAATGTCGTTTTTTTAGGACCTCCCCTTTTGTGGGCGTGGATATAAAAAAATAATTTAAATAATATTAAAATTTTATTGCTATAGTCCAAAAAGCTTTATAATTAAATTAGTTAACACACTCAGAAAATTATGTAAGTTACTACATGTTAGTTATTTGTATATTTTACAGTAGTTAGTTGTTTTCAACTACAAAGTCAGTTGTTTTTGTATGAAAAATATCAAACAACTATTTCTGTTAGCTATTTTAAGTCGTTTTTTTGAACAACTAACAAAAAAGTACTGTGATGTAGTAACAGTTATTTAAAGTAGTTAATTTTATTTATTTTATCTCTGAAAAGTTTTAAAGTTTTTTTTCCAAAAAAAAAAAAAATTTCGTTATTTTTATTTTTCACAACTTTTTTTTTTTAAAAAAAAACTTGGAAAAAATTTGGTCTTCAATTTTTTTTTCTGAAAAATATTTTGAAAAAAAAATTATATATTGATTTTTTTATTTTTACTACATTTTAGTTGTTTTGACTACAAATGTAAGTAGTTTTTACTACATAAGTCAGTTGTTTTTTGTCAGTTAATATAACTAACATTGTTAGTTGATTTAACTGAAAAAGTAGTTGACCCCAAAACAACTTACAAAGTAGTTATTTTAACTGACATTTTCAGTTGATTTTACTAACATAATTTTTTAAGTGCATTTATTCACGAGGGAAAGGTGTCACTTCATCACCTTCACCACCCGAAAAAACGTTCCAGCAAATTTTTATAATATAATGAAGGGTTTAGAACAGTGGCGTGCACACTCATACTAGGTGCGTTCCAGAACGTTACCGCGGGTGCCCGCGGGTACCCAAACCAGCCCGAAAAGCGTTCCCGTACGCAAAAATTGGGTAAATGAGAGAGTTTTTGAGAGAATAAATTACTTTCTCATTTTACCGAACTTACCCGCACTTTTTTTTCGGGTAAATTGGTAACAGTCAGATGTTAAAAAAACAGCTGATTTTTTTTGTGAAGCTAAATTGGAAATTTAAATAAAATAAAGAACTAAACCAAGAAAATGTGTTTTTTCAATACAAAAAAAGATAATTTGTTATTAAAATAAACTTTTACAATTTTTTTTCTTGTTTAAAGTAATTTTTCTTACGAAAATATTTTAGCGTTATTGGTTTGTTTACATTTTCTATTATTTTGGGCTTGAAATGTGGTTTTTAGCGTTCCCGTACTTTTGTGCATTTTTGTGGTATCGTGAGAGGTTTTTTGATTTTCTCTCATTTTACCGAACTTTACCCGGAAAGTTCTGGAACACACCTACTATAACATTTATGCATGTGTGGTAGTACCAAGCAAAAAGTCTTAAAGCAACAGAATTTTATAGTGTATGTGTGTCGACTGCGCACCACAGACCATATAGACATGCAACACGAGTGCTTATTTTGGTACTTTCAATATGGACGCATACAAAATACTACTAAATTTACTTCTCTGCCTAGAATACCTGTGCCTGTACGTGTGAGCTTTTGCATTTGTATTTTCGTTGTTTGTTTACGTTTTGTATGAAACGTCAAAAGTTACACGCGCGTGCCGTCACTAATACATACACAAATGCGAAACTTGTTCGTTTCACCCCTATGCTGCGCACAAGCAGCATTCCTGCGGGAATAGGAATATCAAAAATGGCCAACACTGCCAGTGTGCGCAGTCGACACACATACACTATAAAATTCTGTTGCTTTAAGACTTTTTGCTTGGTACTACCACACAAGCATAAATGTTATAGTATGAGTGTGCACACCACAAACACTGGTTTAGAAAGATTCGACATAGCCGAATTTATTTTCATGATAGAAAAACAGCTTAATTTTTTTTAAGAAAAAATTAAAAATGTTAAAAAAATTGGAAAAATCTGAAAAACTCAGAAAAGTTCAGAAAAAAAATCTGAAAAATTAAAAACAAAAACTTCTAGAAAATCGTAAAAATCGTATGTAGAAAAATAAAAGTGGATGGTATCAGACCATTGCAAAACGTAGTTTAAATCAGTTCCCCATTTAAAGTAAAATATTTTACAATATTTGGAGCTGTAAAAAACCTCCTACTTGCATTTCCATTATTTTAATAATTAAATAACATCAAAAATCACCTGTATAAATATTTTTATTTTTTGTATTATAAAAATTGACGTACAAGTTTTAAACTTGTTTTAAGTTAGCTGTCAATTCTATAATAAAATAATAAAAAAGAAACACTTCAGCGCGTTTTTAGATCAAAAAAATAAATAAAATACGTAATTTGTTTAAAACAAATTATAATAAACAAAATACAAAAAATATAAAACAAAAAAACAAAACAAATTCTTATTAACGTTAAAAAAAATAATTAACAAATACATAAAATAAAGCGACTCACTAAAACTAGTTATACTCATTCTGTTAAGAATTGAAACCACCGGATGTTTTATCAATAGATGTCGTCGCCGTCGTCGTACTATAAATGTATTGTATTTTATCTAACAAATTTACGTGATTTAATGAAATAACATTTTTAAAACTTTTGATGACACTTAACGCATATAAATTACACTTTTTACTTTATTTAAATAAAAAAAAAACCCTTTGAAAAGACCCCACCTTTGTAAATTAATACATTTTCATAACAAAAGTGCATTCATAAGTTGGAATTTTAAAACCTGTTTTTAAACACAATAAATTGTTAAAAGGATTTTTGTTTACACATAACATAAATATATTAGTGTTCTTAATATTGCTCTTTACTGTATTAAAAATCATAAATCGTTAATATTTCTGTGACAATAAATTAAAACAGCTTTAGTTGATATATTTAAGCTAATGTCGTTTATATGTGGCAACAAGTCTTAATACGAGTTGATTATGTCGAAATTAATAGTTTTGTTTTATTATGATTACACAGTCTAACAAGTTTTTAACCCATTGACCAGAGTATACTTTTCTGAGTTGAGCTGAATCCGAATCTGATCTCAGAAGTTGCCTATCACATCAGGTTTTCAAGATATCTTTCCTTCGAATTGAAAAAACCTTGTTTTTGCCATATTCGAGACTTTATAACTGCGCGAATCCAACTTTATTTATAAAACCTGATATGTCATCTAAAAGTCCTACAAATTTTTTTTTAAATTAATGTTTAACCTTTGTTCCACCTCTAAGATATCTTAACCTGAAGTTTGAAAAACCTGGGGTTTCGCTATTCATGCTATGAATGCAAATTTGATCGATTTTTAATGTTTTTATGAAGGAAACCCGGAAGGCGAAAGTAGAATCCTGATATATTTTCTGTGGAGAATAGGAGGGAACTATGAAAGCAGCGAAACTCCGTAAATTTCTTTCCAAGGATCCCAATGTACCAGTATTTCTTAATAAGCCAGATGGAAACTTTTGCGATAAATGAATTCATTAGAACAATGGTGGACGAACGTAAGATAGTGTAGGCGGTCCGTTCCTTCATGCCCTATAAATCGGCAGGGCCTGATGGTTTTTTCCGACACTTTTGTTGGAGTCCTCGGAATAATCATGCCATGGCTGCTACGTATCTTTATTATTTTGTCCAAAAAGCCTTCCGCAACAAACGCAATTTCTAAAAAATCACATACATTTTTTGTTTCAAGGTAATTTTAACCCTTCCAATGAATGAATTATATAAAAAAAGATCTTGTGAACACTTAACAATAAAAATAAAGCCATCCGGACTTTTACTTTTGGAGCTACATTCTGCCAAAGTTGACGTTATAAATAGTTAACGGTATGCAGTTAAGGGTTAAACCGCCAAATTTGAATCTTGAAGGAATCAAAAAGTCCCTCCAAAAAGCATTCGTCATTTTGATCCTAAATAGCTTTTCCTACGCATCGTTTGGGTCTCATATTTTCTTAGTTTCAATTAAACTAATAAAATATAGACCAAATTTCATCTCGTTTGGTGCGGGAACTTTTTTGACAGAAGCGAAAAAGTAAAAATGCAATTCTTAATATTTTTGTATATCCTTTTTGGCTAGGGCAGGTAAATTATGATATTTGCAAAAAAAATGCAAAAAGTCATAACCCGAATAGAGGTAAGAGTAGACTTTATCCCCAAACCGAAAAATGTAAACCACAATACCTCAAAGGATTACAGACCTGTCAGTCTGTCATCGTTTTATTAAAAACATGATGTCTATTTGAGAAGTACCCTTACATCAGACAACTTCAGCAAGGCCCAACACGACTTTCTTAAGTTTAGGTCTGTTGAGGATACTCTTCACAAAAAAGAGAATGTTTGGCATCATCCTTGGACGTGGGAGGTGCGTTCAAAAATGTGAAAATATCATCAATTTTCCAAGCCTCTATGGACGGGCAACAAGCTGAAAATCAGGGCAATTAACTCGAATATAGGTGATGGTAAAGTGAGGAAAGTAGTTACAAGGGGCACTCCACAGGGAGGAGTGATCTCGAGTCACTCAACGGAATGGGTATCGAGGTAGTTGCTTACGCTGATGACGTTGTCATTCTAATCAAAGATAAGTATTTACCAACGATCACCAAACTCATGGAATCAGCGCTTAAGATACTCTAAACCTGGGCAAAGGACAACATCAGTGTTCGAAAAAAAACAGTACGTTATTTAACGTTCCGTTCCAAGAACACATTCACTAAAAAGTTTTTTAGTGGTTGTGAAGGTGTTCGCAAACAGAATTCCGAACGTTATGCCTGCGAGTTGAAGAACAGAAACTTTACGATAACGTACCGAACTAGGTTAGAAACAAAATAAAGCTCTTTTAGTGTTCTGTTTGCGAACTTTTGAGACATTTTTTTTTTAATTTAAAATGGCGATATCTCGAAAACTAAGCAAGGTAGAGCAAAACGGAGCACATTTTTGGTTCTTTGGATCTTAACAGTATCGCTAGGCCTCTACACATGGGTAGACCCCATTGGGTCCTTATTTTGAATCTACAAAAGTTAGCATTCCGGGAAATTTAAAAATGCACATATCTCGCTAAATACTTACCATATAATTACAAATCATATACTAATTTTACCTAACCGAGAACTGGTAACAAAGACCTTCGTCTTGTTGTAGCGAAACAGACCAACGCCTCGGTCGCTCCATAGTTCCGTACAGAACACTAACGTACCGTACATTAGAGTTTTTTTTCAAACCCTGTAGCGGTGTTCTATAACTCTCGAATCGAAAGATTTCTCACATGAAACAGGAAAAACGAAACAGAAACATCGTGAATCAGCACAAAAACTGACTTTTTGCATTCGACTGTTTCTGTAATTTTGTTATGCGGAAACTTTCTGTCAAATATGATTTTTTTCAAAATTATTGGAAAGATGCGAGAAAAACTGTTTCTGTAAACCAATTGATCGAAAACTTTTGAAGTTGAAGTGTCAAAATCACTCACATATAAAAATGGTGCGATATTTCGTAAATTAAACAACTTTTGAGTTATAATAAATAAAAAACAATATTTTTTTCAAGAAAATACTATCAACTAATATTATTAATGATACACTACACATTATTTTCATAATTTAATTTATTATTTCATTTTTGTTTGCCAATGTTATGTTTAAAAAAAATGTGAAATTGCGTTTTTTTGTTGTGATTTTTATTATTTTCTCGCCTTATTTACCTTTTTGACAGCTGATTTGAAATATTCCAATAAAAATGCTGCCGTTTTCGCATTGATATACAGAAACAACTTTTTTTCCAAAATCGAGAAACGATGGAATTTTTTGTTTCATACTTTTCGATGCGAAAACTTTTCGCATAAATTACAGAACACCCCCACTGGACAACATTCAGGGAGTTAATCCCGCCAAAACCGAACTCGTCTTGTTCACAACAAGGTCTAATTGTAAGATAGACAGGTTTTTTCTTCCCAAATTATATGGAATCACCCTGAAACTATCTAATGAGGCGAAATAAAAGGGGTTTATCCTGGACTCAAAGCTTACTTGGAAAATTAATACAGAGAAAAGGATGAAAAAGTCGTTAGGTGCTTCGATAATTAGACCAATACTTTGGGACCCTTGTGTGGTGGAGAGAAGTGAAGAGACCAACACTTACCTATGGGGCCCTTGTGTAGTGGACAGAATTGGATAAGAAACCTTACCTCTGCAACCTACAAAAGGTGCAGCGACGGGCGTATGTGGGATTCACTGGTGCTATTAGATCGGCACCCCATGCTGGCCTGGAACACTTAAAAAATTATGTTAGTAAAATCAACTGAAAATGTCAGTGAAAATAACTACTTTGTAAGTTGTTTTGGGGTCAACTACTTTTTCAGTTAAATCAAATAACAATGTTAGTTATTTTAACGGACAAAAAACAACTGACTTATGTAGTAAAAATTACTAACATTTGTAGTCAAAACAACTAATATGCAGTCAAAATAAAATAAACAATATATATTTTTTTTTCAATAAAATTTTCAGAAAAAAAAAATAATGAAGACCAATTTTTTTTTTTTTTTTTTGGAAAAAACTTTGAAAATTTTTCAGAGATAAAAAAAAATAAAATTAACTACTTTAAATAACTGCTACTACATTACAGTACTTTTTTGTTAGTTATTCAAAAAAACGACTTAAAATAACTAACAGAAATAGTTGTTTGATATTTTTCATACAAAAATAACGGACTTTGTAGTTGAAAACAACTAACTACTGTAAAATATACAAACAACTAACATGTAGTAACTTACATAATTTTCTGAGTAAGAGCCGAGTCACAATTAGCACCACATTCGGTAACCACAAATTGTTTTCATACTTTTTGTATGAAAAGCAAAAAATCGCTTTGTGGTCGACCACACTGCCGCCAGAATAGATTCTATTCTATTTTTGTAGTGCTCTCTCACCACCCTCTCATTTTTCTCAAATTTGTATCAAGTAACGTTGCCATATGTTCAACAAAATATGCTAATTTTTCCAGTTGGATTTAATATATTGTGTGTGTGTTGCACACAAGAAACATTGTATACCTGCTTTCATAGGAGAACAAAGGAAAAAAAATAGATGTGTGACTGATATGAGCGTCTTTTTCTTTATAAAATGTGTCCGGTCGTCTGTCGCTTAATTTTAATGTGTCGCCCTCTCTTTTGCAGTGGTTCGTCGTCGGTGGTGCCAATTGTGACTGGGCTCTGAAGTGATACTAACATTGAGCCCGTGGATATCTAAATGAAAAGAACAGCAGCAAAATCGGCTCTCTGGTTTAGAAAGTCGCAAATGCTTTAGCTACGCTCTTGAGGACACTCGGCCATAATAAGTACGGTGTGTAGGAAGGAACTGGAACAGAAAACTGACTATATCTCACCACAGATTAACTTTGATAGAACCTTCGAAAAACTCGGTTATAGAAGATGGAATTGGGTACGGTCTCGCGAATATACTCTGAATGCCTCGAAATCAGGGGCTCAGTGAGACTTTCGGACAAGTGAAGTGTTTTCCAGGCCGAGGTACTTGCAATTGATTAAGCCGCGCAGATGATTACGACAAGAAAACTAAGTCCTTGCGCCTTTAACATTTCGTGGATAGTCTTGCAGCTCTGAAGACTTTAGAATTAAACACTGAAAATCCGGAATTGTTAGGAATACACAGTCAAGCAAGTCTGGGTCCCTGGACATAGTGGGGTCGCTGGGAACGAATTGGTTGATGAATGTGCGAGAAATAACTCCGAGTCGGTAGGGGAAAGTATCGAACTTGATATCTCGGTTCCTAATACGATCGACTCCACTATAGGAACTTCCTATAGTAGATTTGAACAAAATTGATAGGATATCAGAAAATAGAATGAAAATAAATTGGATATCACTGGCTACGTGCAGGATATTGCGAATCCTGTGATTACTGCCAAATCCTAAGAGGAAAAAAGTCTGCTTACTTTTGGCAAACGTACTTTTAGCCTATTTGTGGGAGTATTAGCAGGACAATGTCCTGGAATTTCTGATTGGGACTATTTTAGAAAGGGAAGGTGGAGAAGGAGGAGTTAGCGAAGTACTTGTTGTCTGATAAAGCACTGACTTAAGTATTTGGGGCTAAGATTCTTCGATGACCTGGATTGTCTAAACGGTGTGACATCTCTAGCAGAATATCTTAAAGAATCGTGGTGGTTTTATAAATGGAATTTTGTGAGTAGGGAAATAAAAATTAAGGAAATCACAATGGGCCCTATGACCTCTGAGTGAATTCGCCAAAATGGCGGAGTACCATTTATTCTAACCTAACCTTAAAAATCATATTTGCAATTAAAAAAAAAACAAGTGAAAGTGTTAAATTCGGCTTGCCAAGTTTTTTATACCCCACAAAATGTAAAAAAATGTCAGAATTGTTTTTGGCAGAGGGTAAAGCGGTTAAGCCTCGAGATAAGTCTTGATAAGTTGATTTATTATGATATTTGCACAAAATTAGTACAATTTTATCAGTATTAAAACTAAATTGTACTTTACGCCCATAAAAGGGGCGGTCCAAAATGACATTTTTAACCCCATGGCACAAGTGCAGTCCTTTGAATTTCTTCTGACATAAAAATTTTACATTTGTCAAACAAAAGTACAAAAAATTTAATATAAAAATTTTGAGACCAATTTGGTAAAAAAAAAATTCAAAGCAAACTAAATATTAAATTCTCTTAACTTTGATTACCAATATATCCCTTTTCAATTTGCTACCACAGATAAAGTACATTTTGAAAAGTATTTTTAGGCTTGGCTTTCGCAAGAGGATTTTGGTTGTGCCTTTTTTCTTAAATTCCTTTGAAGGCTTGAATTCTCTAGAATTGAAACGTTAAAATATGTTGTTTGTGTTTAGTTACTTTTTTGTAAATTATATTTCTCCATACTTTAGCAGCAATTAGTGGTTTAAACTTTTTTTTTTTTAATTTACATTTTTTTAACACCTGCGTTATTTATGAAATAAAAATGAATTTACTGCATATGAGTGTTGATGATTTTTAAAATATTTTTTTTTTAACATTTTTTACGGGACGATAAAATCATAATTATATTGTGGTTTTAAATGATTGTTATAAAAATTTTAATTTTTTATGCACTCAAAGAAAAAGTGATTCATTTATTATTTTAAAAAAATGTAGTTTCCCTATAAATTCTTAATTCACAATCCTTAATTCTAAGCTGCCTTGTCATATGTCAGTAGCTTCAAAGCTCCAAATGATTCTAGGGTACACTAATAAACTGACCTTAAATTACACTTAAAAAAACCCAACCCTTATTACCATATCTCGAAAACTTTGCAGTTGAGCGAAACTGACCAACATTTTTAATCAAAACCGATAGTAATTCGGGGCTCCCTTTGTCCCTTTGGGTCCAGAAATATTCAAATGCCCATTCTACCACATTACCTCCTTTATAATTTTTTTAAAACACTTTCAATCGCCTGACTTAAAAAAAAAATTGTTTATATTTTCATTATCTTTTTTATTATTATTTGTTATTATAGGTCAGTGCGCGGTTTATTGCTGTATTTGCTTAGTTTTGTTTTATATTTAAATATGTAAATATGTATTTTTGCATATAAAATAATAGCCACACCATATTTTTATACCGATAACACTAAAAACAAATTCATTCATGAATATTATGTAGAGAAAATACCATACATCCCAGCAAAAAAAGATTCTAAAATAAAAACTACCCGAGAGACTTCGGTAAAAAAGATAATTTCGGCAATGCCTAATTTGGTAAAAAAAACATTTTTAGTAAAAACAAATGGATAGAGGTACATAGGTCTAGTTCTTCAAGGGGGAACCTTTTCCCCTAGTCCAATTTTGCCCATTTTCGAACTTTATACATTTTCTATATTGAAAAAGTCTTAAAATTTGAAATTTTTTATATATGATAAATGTCTTAAAATCTTTGATTTTTCCCATAGGAAGAATGTCTTAGAATCCGAGACTTTTTCTATAGGAAAAATGTCTTATTGTTAGAATCTAGGTTAGGTTAGGTTGTGAAGGATGACGTCTGTTTATACAAAACCAACGTCCATAGAGGCCTTGATGTGGCCCATTATGATTCCTTTAATGGCACTGCGGAACACTAAAAAATAAACAAGAGTTACGACCATCATTTCTATATATTTCGGACATGCTGATTCGAATGGCGTACTCCGTTTTTCGATGTATGGTAGAGTTTTCTTGCAAAATGTCGTTAAAGATTTGCCGATTTCGAGCTAGTTTTTTAACAAAAAAATTTGCAAAGTAAATGGTTTATAAATTTTATGACATGGAAAACAACGATATGACTTGTAGCAACATTTCTTATGCAAATTTGGTTTAAAGCTTTTCAATTTAATCACTTAAATTCGCGAATTTCTTAATTTTTTAAGGTTTTCGCGAAATTCACAGCCAAATTGGTCTTTGATAAAAAACTTGCTTTTAATGAATCAAAAATGCATCCCTAACAATACGAATAGTGGACAAAAAACAGCTATGTTATATGGACCATCATGATGAAAATCGCGAAAAAACGTTTTTTTTTATATGCCAGCATCACTTTACGAGATGATTTAAGGTTCCATCTTTTAGTATATAATGTGGGAACCTTAAACAACTAACTGACCAAAAATTCGGCCAAAAAAGTTTTCATTTGCAAAAGTTATCTTAACAAAAACTATTATTTCAGTGTTTGCGATACAACAATTATAGATAAGATAAGATAACTTTTGCAAATGAAAACTTTTTTGGACAAATTTTGGGTCAGTTCATTGTTTAAGGTTCCCACATTATATACTAAAAGATGAAGCCTTAAATCATCTCCTTAAGTGATGCTGCCATATACAAAAAAACGGTTTTTCGCGATTTTCATCATGATGGTCCATATAACATAGATGTTTTTTGTTCACTATTCGTAGTGTCATGGACGCCTTTATAATCTACAAAATGCAAGTTTTTTATCAGAGACCAATTTAGCGGTTAATTTCGCGAAAACTTAAAAAAATGAAGAAATCCGCGAATTTAAGGGCTTAAGATGAAAAGATTTAAACCAAATTTATATTAGAAATATTGCTGCAAGTTATATCTTTTTTTCCATGCCATAAAATTTAAAAATCATTAGCTTTGTAATTTTTTTTTTTTTTGAAAAAGCAACTGAAAATCAGCCAATCTTTAATGTCATTTTACAAGAAAACTATACCATACATCGAAAAACGGAGTACGCCATTCGATTCAGCATGTCCGAAATATATTGAAATGATGGTCGTACCTCTTGTTTTCTAAAATAGTGGTTAGTTTTGTCACGCAGTGTGGTCGAAACCTTCTCTCTTCAATTTTATCACTCGCATTGTTTCCAGTTATGCATCCCATTTTGAAGCTTTTATAAATGCCAGTAGAGTCCAAGGATTCTCGCTTCGAATTTCCAATAAGCTCTGAAAGAAATATGAGCCAAATAGTTTAAATCTTATTAAAGACAGCGCAGGGCATTCACATAAGAAGTGATAGCTGTCTTCGACAGCTTCCCACACCATCTACAAGTATCACCATTCAATCTACATATTCTTACCATATGTTTGCCTAATGTATTATGACCAGTTATAAGATTTATTACCATTCTTAGTTGTCTTCTATTCATATCTAGGAGAATTTGGGTGTGTTTTGTCAAGTTTTCATCTTATAATAATTTAGTCTGAATATATCTGTTTGAATTTGTCCATCTGCATATCCAGGTATCTCTAGCTTTGCACTTCATCCGTAGTGAATACAGTGACGAAGGGGGGCAAACATCGGATTCCGACGCTTACTCTGGAAGGCTGGCACCTTTTTTGACAGTTCATCTGCTTTCTCGTTGCCTAGAATATCTTTATGTCCGGGTACCCAGCACAGTCTAATGTTATGCTGCTCGCTGAGAGCCTTAAGTTCTCTGTGGCAGAGGCTGACTACCTTAGACCTAATGTTGTCATTTTTAAGAGCCAATAGTGCAGCTTGACTATCAATGAAAAAACTAATATCGCTTTTGTATATTGGCAACATTGAAATCTGTTCCGCAGCTTTGGCAATACACTCAGAAAATTATGTAAGTTACTACATGTTAGTTGTTTTTATATTTTACAGTAGTTAGTTGTTTTCAACAACAAAGTCAGTTATTTTTGTATGAAAAATATCAAACAACTATTTCTGTTAGTTATTTAAAGTATTTTTTTTGAATAACTAACAAAAAAGTACTGCAATGTAGTAACAGTTATTTAAAGTAGTTAATTTTATTTGTTTATCTCTGAAAAATTTTCAAAGATTTTTCCAAAAAAAAAAAAATATTTTTTTACTTTTCACAACTTTTTTTTTAAAAAAAAACTTGGAAAAAATTTGGTCTTCATTTTTTTTTTCTGAAAAATTTTTTGAAAAAAAAAATTATATATTGTTTATTTTATTTTTTCTACATATTAGTTGTTTTGACTACAAATATTAGTTATTTTTACTGCATAAGTCAGTTGTTTTTTGTCAGTTAAAATAATTAACATTGTTAGTTGATTTAACTGAAAAAGTAGTTGACCCCAAAATAACTTACAAAGTAGTTATTTTAACTGACATTTTCAGTTGATTTTACTTACATAATTTTTTGAGTGTAGCATATATTTCAGCTTGTAAAATACTGCAGTCATCCTTTAATCGATAAGATCTGTTAATGTTTAGCTCCGTACAGTGTTAGAATCTAGCACATTATCTATATTAAAAACGTCTCTAAATTGGAGACTTTTTGTACAGAAAAAATGTCTCAGAACCTGAGTCTTTTTCTAAAGAAATCATACACTCAGAAAATTATGTAAGTTACTACTTGTTAGTTGTTTGTATAATTTTCAGTAGTTAGTTGTTTTTAACTAAAAAGTCAGTTGTTTTTGTATGAAAAATATAAAACAACTATTTCTGTTAGTTATTTTAAAGCATTTTTTTGAACAACTAACAAAAAAGTACTGTAATGTAGTAACAGTTATTTAAAGTAGTTAATTTTTTTTTTTATCTCTGAAAAATTTTCAGTTTTTTTCCAAAAAATAGAAATAAATTTTCGGTTTTTTTATTTTTTACAACTTTAAAAAAAAAAACTGAAAAAATTTGGTCTTAAATTTTTTTTTTTTTTTTTGAAAATTATTTAAAAAAAAATATATATATTGATTATTTTATTTTTACTACATATTAGTTGTTTTGACTACAAATGTAAGTAGTTTTTACTACATAAGTCAGTTGTTTTTTGTCAGTTAAAATAACTAACATTGTTAGTTGATTTAACTGAAAAAGTAGTTGACCCCAAAACAACTTACAAAGTAGTTATTTTAACTGACATTTTCAGTTGATTTTACTAACATAATTTTTTGAGTGTATCTCAAAATCTTAGGCTTTTTCTACACCGAAAATAAAATCGTCAAATTTAAGTCAACAAACATCAATTGGAAATCAACCAAACATGATATCAGTCAAGTAATTTTATTTCAAAATTCTTTTATCATGTCAACAAATAGTGTTTGTGTTTGTTAAATTTCTTTGTTGAAGAAAATAATTTCATTTGTCAGATCAACAAATTATGTTTGTGTTTGTTGAATTTCTTTGTTGAAAAAAAAATTAAGATTTTCTCCTTTTGTCAGATCAACAAATTATGTTTGTTGTATTTTTTTTTTTTATAAAAAAAAGTTATTTTTTCAACAATCAAAATTTACAAACGTTTGTTGATATTACAATTTTCCGTATAGGAATCTGAATCTGAAACTTTTTCTATAGGAAAAATGTCCTAAAATCTGTGATTTGTCCTATAGGAAGAATGTCTTAGAATCTGAAACTTATTCTAAAGGAAAAATGCATTAAAATCTATATTAAAAACGTTTCAGAATTAAAGACTTTTTGTACAGGAAAAATGTCTCAGAATCAGAGAGTTTTTCTATAGAAAACATATCTCAAAATCTGAGATTTTTTCTACAGAAAAAATGTCTCAGAATTTGAGACTTTTTCTATATTAAACATTTCTAAGAATCTGTGACTATTCCTATTGGAAATATGTAGCAGAATCTGATAATTTTTGTAAAGAAAATGTTCCCAGAATCTGATCTCTGATATCAAGGCATATTATCGTCATTTAACTCCCAGCAAAAAATAATCGAGATTTTGGAAGCACTGCATACAAGAATGTTCTTCTGTAAGCGAACGAATTTTGATGTTGTTATATTTTTATGACATTCGCTTACACAGCTGCATACCGTATGCAGGTGTGTAAGGGAGAGATTTTGTTGGCTTACTAACCTGCATACCGGTTGCAGTAAAGTATGGGAGTGACTTAAAAAATACTAAAAATATTTGAAAAAAGGCATGATTTCAATTCATATTCATTGTGCCGATATAAGCGCTCGAAAGAAATGCTCTAAAGTGGGACATTGCGAACAAATATCATGGCATACGTAAGCAGGTTTGTAAGCAAACAACAAAAATCACTCCCTTACAAACTTGCTTATAGGCAAGCAGTATTTTTTGGTGGGCTGGCAGGCAGAAAAACATATTTAGATCAACTTAAAATCTAGTGATGATCACGAATTGTTTTGCTGGGATATTTTACATTGTATTTATTACTTTACGCATGATGTTGTGTGAAATTGTTGATGCGACAGTAAAATAAAAAATCTGCAAAATACAAAACCAACCCAACGATCGCGCAAGAGAGGAGCAGCATGAATAAATAACTGCAATGATTAAACCTGACATTTCAAGATTACAAAATTTGAATTATTGGAACATTGTTATGGATTTGTACAGATTAATTATAAATGATGTTGGCGCCAAATAATAAAAAAAGGGGGTGATGAAAAAAATATATATGAAAACATAGATCAGGGATTTTTAAAAAGATGAAAGTTTAGTATAAATTTGAAATATTATATTAATCATAAAGTTGTTTATTTAAATGGAATGCAAACCGTTTCTGATTGATATTATGACAGGCATTTTTTTTTCAATAAATTAAATTGATGATATAGGGTGGTAATCAGTGTGGATGGGTTTTTTCCAAAATGTGTCCAGAAAAAAACCATGTTTATTACACCGTCCGACAAAACCAAAAAAGTCGTTAAACACGAACGGGATATTATACGTTTGAGACTAGAGACTAAATGTAATAAAACTGCATTTACAGGTTTACATTTCGTGATCCTGTTTCCTTGACAAAGCACATCAAAGTATTAGATAGTATTATTATTTGTAAAATATTTTTTAAATATTTGTCTTTTCAAAACTTTATCCGTAAATATCATTTAAAGTTTTAAACACAATATTTTTATAAAGTTTTAAAAAGACATTAGGTTAGGTTGTAAGTGGCTGCTGAAGTTTTACTGAAGTTTTTCAGCACACGTAGACTCTGAGGTCCGTTATGATACCACGGGGCTGCCATTAAACCAGCATGAGCTTGTTATGAACTCCTTAGATATTGAATTTTGACATCCAACAAATCAGAAAGATCGTGCAGCTTCCTAGATCCCAGTGAGGCAAGTCTCTGACCAGAAAGTGCCGGACAATGGCAGATGAAGTGTTTGATAGTTTTCAACTCCTCATCTATGCAACTCCACCACAAGTCGTTTGGCGCACATTTAACCGCTCTGCGTGCTTCCCTATAAGACAGTATACGGTAATTTTAGCACCCATCGTTGAAATCTGTCCTCTTGGAAGCGATATAAGCTCCCTTGTGCGCTTCTGATTAAGAGAATGCAAAATCTGTCATGTTGTCTCACACGTCCATCCATTTGACAATCTCTGATTAGTCTCCGTCGCGGAACATAACGTAGATTTTACTTGAAAGTTTCTGGAGGCATACCAACACATTCCAATTCTGTTGGAACCTGTAATGTAGTTCCCAGTCTTGAAAGCTAATCGTTTTTGCAATTCCCTGGAATGTCTTTGTGCCCTATTACCCATATGAGCCCGTTTGTCAAACTGCTTGGACATCTCATTTAAAGACGTACGGTAGTTAAGGGCGGATCTTGTTTTCAGAAATATTGCCTCCAGGGACTTGAACTCGGCTTAACTGTCAGAATAGATGTTGACTGCAATTGTAGACAATACATTGCAACTCGACCGATCAGCCACATCCTTTATTGCCAGCATCTCTGGCTTGTAAACACTGCAATGATCCGGCAATCTTCCAGCCAGGCTCAACCCAAGCTCCTCCAAATTGACTTCAAAGCCCTCTTATGCAGCCTCGATCAACCGTGTAAAAATTTATGGTGGCTCCACTACCCTCTTTTACAGGAATATAAAAGCAATCGTTGCTTTTTTCATCCGTTCCTCAATATTACGCCTGAAAATCAATTTCCATCTAGAAATACTTCAAGATACTTGGCTCCATTTGAGAAGGCGACCTCAGTGCCGCCCAGAGAAACAGGATCAAAAGCAGGAATCTTATTTTCTCTTGTAATTAAGACAAGCTGTGTTTTACTTGGATTTACTCCCAGACCACAATCTCTTGTCCATTTAGACAGATATTTCAGAAACCCCTAAAGAATGCCCCTCAATGTTGGAAGGTGTTTTCCCTTTACTGCTATCTCGACATCGTCCTGCTTCTAGAGAGCAGCATTGAATTCAGTGCCAGGTTCCAAAGAAGTGGCGAAAGAACATCTCCCTGTGGTGTGCACCTATTGACAAATTGATATATGATAGAAACTCCCAATTTCGACGTTATAAGTCTATTGGCAAGTAGTAGATTCATTGAAACGATCCCACGCTTCACTTCCAGACTAGACAATGCCACAATTATCGAGTCTGGGATGACATTATTAAAAGCCGCCTCTATATCAAGATAGGCCACCACAGTGTTCTCGTTTACCGAAAACGATCTCTCGATGGTACCAACGAGCCCCTGCTGTATGCATGTTGCCTCTGGTTAATGGCTCTACCAAAATATGAGTTTATCATTCGTTCCATTGTCTTTAACAATAAATAAGACAGCCTAATCGGTCTGAAATCCTTCGGAACTGTGTGGGAACTTTCCCAGCCTTTGGGATAAAAACGACTCTGGTATCCCTCCACTTTAAAGGAATATACGACCAGTTTATGCATGCTGTGTAGAAATTATACAGCCAAGGGGCTATATAGTTCGACCCTTGCTGATTCTCAGCACAAAAAATTTAATTGGAAGATAAATTGGGTTTAGTGCTAACCGGAGGTTAAAGATGTCAAATTTGTATGGGACTAACCGGAGGTTACGCTAACTTTGATTTAACTTGATATTGTGTTAACCGGCATTAAACGTATTTTAAACTTTATGACTCAATAAAATTGTGACACCTGTAAGAAATAATATACACTCATAAGTATTTTATCACACTCAGTTGCTTAACTTACCATAAGTTGACATTGATACTACTTTTTTTTTGTTTGTTATCATTAAGGTTAGTTGTCATTGATTATGAAAAGTTCATTTACACAATTCCATGTAAGAAATCAGTACGAATACGTACGTTCAAAATATTTAAAGAACTCCTTATTTATAATCAATTATCGATAACATTGTTCATATACAATTGTTTATCGTTTAATTAATAATCTAAGTCGGCAATTTCAATTTAATTCAATA
Organism: Pegoplata infirma; assembly: GCA_963921195.1. NCBI lineage: Eukaryota > Metazoa > Arthropoda > Insecta > Diptera > Anthomyiidae > Pegoplata > Pegoplata infirma. The sequence goes on from OY992540.1 coordinate 23,995,842, forward strand.
CAAAATGTATTGACAATAATATGTTGGGTTACACTCAGACAGTTTTTGCACTTTCCACAGAAATAAAGTTGTTTTTTTTATTGTCATTTAACTTTTTTGGCAAATCTTTTTGTGAAAAAAATCATACATGAAGTTTCATTTGAGGAAAACTGTTTAGTGTAGTTTTATTATTAAGATAGCATGTCTTTCACTTCGGGTTCCTCTATAGAAGCCCAAACATGGAAACGAAGAGGTCACATAGTACCTTTGACTCCAATTCTGACTCCATCACCAAGATTCTTGAGCATTTCCCGTGCAGTCAAATTGTTGTTGCTGGCGATTTCAATGTCCACAATTTTTCCTAGCTTCGTTATTCCAGCCACACAACTCCTGAGGGCCAATACGTTGAGCTCTTCGTTGCACACAACCACCATGTGCAACTAATAAATGACCCAACACATATTCCATGTGTTGAAGGGCAGTTTCATAATATCCTTGACCTATTTATTCTTTACTTCACACCCTGACAAGTACGAAGTTGAGTTACTTGCGGTTCTCTGCAAATCGAATCACCTTATCGTTTCTGCATCCTTTTCATATCAGGCAATTCGTAGAGCTTCTCAGCCAGCGACGAAACGGTCGATATTTGTCTATGAAAAGGCTCGTTGGGCTGAGCTGAATGATTTCTTTCGATATTTCAACTGGAAGCTCTGTTTTCTTGAAGACAATGTGAACGCTGCTGCAGGGTTCACTTCATTTCTATGCGATAGAGAGTATGGACTTCGTAGGAGTCGCTCTACGGGTGACCTGTTAGCGTTCCTGAAGCATTTAATTGCCTAAGTTTCTTAGAATTGGGATATATTTACTTCACTCCGTCTGACCTCGTTACTATTTATACCGCCGACAACTCCCATAAATGGGCAAGGCTTAAAAGTTTTGAAGTTTTTGTGCCGAGTAAAGAGAAAATTCGTTTCTCACAATCAGTCGAACTAGTCATATGTGGAGTTCACTCCCCGCTGAAGTCTTCCCAGTCTGCTACGACTTGGAAAAGTTAAAAAAGTTTTAATTTTTAATTGCTTTTACTAACATCATTTTTATAGTGTATAAATTGAATAAGTTAAGTTCGTACGAGTATTTAAATTCTAATTTATCCAACGATCAATTAAAGTTGTTAAACTAAAAAAGAAAGTTCCTCATACCATATAAGGTTAATGCTAATAATTGTTTTTATTAAATTCTCCAACTAATAAAACAATAATTCCGTTGAGAAGTTTATTTTCACATTTTTTAAATATTTTTTTTTTACGTAAATAACTTTTAGTTATAGAGAATATAGTGAACGATCGATCGAACGAACGACAGAACGAACAACACACACAGTTTGCCATTGTTTGTAAACAATGTACTCATGTTGATTTGTTGACATTATCGTTTACAACACAACTTCATTTAAAACAAGTAAGAAAATTATGTTCGGATAAAACCGACCATATAATACCCTACACTAGTGTTTTCCGGAAAATGGGTTTCAAGTCCAAACACACTTAGAAAATTATTGCAGTTAATGCATGCGTACTTGTTGTTTTTAACTTAAATTTCAGTTGAAACAACTATTTTTGTGGTCGTTTTAAACAATAAATACAAAAAATTACTACATTGTAGTAACAGTTGTTTTCAGTCCATAAAAAAAATAGAAAAAACGGATGTGTTTAACAAGTTGGAAGTGTCAGATGCAGCAGGAATTATTATCAAAACGTCGAAATGATTTAGTTACAGTAAAAACAACTGTAATTTAAAGTTGTATTTACAGTTTTTTGCATTTGTTAATCAATAGTTAAAAACAACAACAATTTTTGATTGATTTTACCGTAAAATGTTGTGGACGCCTAAACAACAACAAATGTAGTTGTTTTAACTTCTTTTGTAGTAGAATCTACCGTCATAATTTTTTGAGTGCATGGATTGATGGGATCTATTTTTTTTTTTTTTAGAAATTTAGTTAGTGTAGAAAACACACACTAATCGATTTTCTGTGAAATATGATTATATTTAGCACTAATAGACATATTTAAGTGAATATCGGGAAAAAATTCAAAATGGGGACTTAGTTATGAAATGATCCAATTACCATAAGATTTTATAATGTCACTAAAGTACACGTATAACATCTACAAAGAAATTGTTGATGAAACATTTCCAGTTTTCATGTGTTTAAAATATTTATGTAAATATCGGGAGGTTGGTTTATATGGAGACTAGAAGTAAAAATGGTCCGATTCCCTTAAAATTTGGAACAGTGATTTATGAATAAAAAATACGGCGCCATGAAATAACTCCCAATGAAATAAGTCCCAAGAAAAATAATGCAATAAGTCCCAAAAATTTCCATACGATTTGGGAGTTATTTCATAATGAAATAACTCCCAAATCTGCGGGGATTATTTCATTTTTTTTGGAAGTTATTTCATTTTTAAGTTTGGGAGTTATTTCATTATGCAATAACTCCTAAATTATTTTAATGAAATAACTCCCAACAGTTTGAGAGTAAATTATGAAAATAAAAATTCAACTTTTTGAATTTTCAAGTTTCTTTAATTTTAATTAATAATAATAAAAATTAGTTATTTTCAGGAAAAGTTAATTTATAACGGGGAAAGTTAATGACCTCGAACTAGAACAGTCTCTTTTTCAATGCTTTTTAAATTATCTTGTAAATAAATTCAGAAAACCATTCACTCAGAAGTGCATCAATGTCAATCAAAATAAAAAATAATACGTTTGCTTTAAGGCGAAATGCACGCTGCGAGAAATTGTAAAAAATTTCGAGTTCTTTCAACAATGGTTTATGAAAATTAAGAGGTATTGCATGACAAACTAAAGATCCTCAACCGGTGTTATAAGAAGTTTTAGGACCCTGTTGGTTTGGCGGGCACATTAGATTATTTAAAGTGTAGGCGAAATGTACTTTCCGTCTTTTACAACCCACTCACTGTTATCTTTATTTTGAAATATATGTTGTTGGAATACGATTATATGTTTGAAAAGATTTGAATGCATATGGGTGTGAAGGAAGCGCCGCAGGCGAAAAATTTTTACAAGAGATTTGAACAAAAAATTAAAAAAAAATCGCGCGATTTTTTTTTAATTTTTTGTTCAAATCTCTTGTAAAAATTTTTCGCCTGCGGCGCTTCCTTCACACCCATATGCATTCAAATCTTTTCAAACATATAATCGTTTTCTTACCACATTTATTATACAGAATCCTGGAAGCTCAAAAAGTCTATCAGAAATCTGCTTTCAAGTTTTATGCGTGGCTTGTTAACTGTTTTAACCAAGATGATTTATATATTTTTTTTAATTTGAGTTCATATTTTTATGGAGTTTATTTTCTGTTCTTTTCGCAGGCGCCAGCTAGACCTGCGATAAGTTAGCTATTAAAAATTTATTGCTTTTACCAGATATTATACTGATATCATTCAAACATTTAAAGAAATTTAATCAATGTGTCAGTAAGCTGCATCCCAAAAAAGTTGACAAGGGATTGTAGGCACTTCAGAGATTTGTTTTTAAAAGAGATACAATTAAAGTGTTTTTGTGATTTAAACAGTTAAAAATTTAATATTCCAAAAAAATAGGGATTTATTTCATTTCTATTGGGAGTTATTTCGTTGGGACTTCTTTCATTTTTTGTTAGGGACTTATTTCATTTTTCTTGGGACTTATTGAATTTTTTTGGTTTGGGAGATATTTCATTTTATTTTGGATTTATTTCATTGGGAGTTATTTCATTGGGACTTATTTCATTGGGAGCTATTTCATGGCGCCAAAAAATACAATTACTAGCAAAATTTAAGCATACCTATAATATGGTTATTACGTCATTCAAACCAAATTGAAAAGGAACGTTTGTATGGGAACATGGACCGATTTTTTCCAAGGCTTTATCCTTGGGTCGGTCGAAGCTTAAGTCTCAAATTTTAGGTCAATTGATCGATAATTGCGACCTGTATCGTGTTTACACCGTTTACTTGGATAAACAGACGGACATCGCTAAATTCACTCAAAAAGTGATTCTGAACTAATCTGTGTACTTGAAGGCGGGTCAAGGACCAAATTTTCGGGTAGTTACAAACATAAGCATGAACTTATTATACCCTGAACCACAAAAGTGTCCAGTCTGAAAAATACAATCGCAAAAGCGTTGTGAAAGCGTTGTGGACGGTTGTACGAGCGTTCAGTATACCAACTTCAAAGCGCCTTCAGATGATCCGAATGATAACATCGATCTACGCTAGGTTTAAAGCGTTTTAAAAGCGATTTAAAAAAGTGCTTTGAGAAAGTTTTTTTAAAGTCATCAAAGCGCTTTTAAAACCCAAAGTAAAGAACTGGTTTAGTTCGGTTATAGTAATTTGTTTGATCAAAGTGAAATCCGAAAAAAAAAATTTTTGTACTCCAAGAAACTTAAAAAATTTTTCAAAAAAATGTTCGAAACTTAAAAAATTTAAAAACCAAAAAAATTCTAAAAACATTTTTGATGATTTTTTTTTAATTAAAAAACAAAAAAAAATTGACAAAAAATTGTTATTCAAAAATAGTTTCGGAACTTAGAAATTTTTTTTCCAAAAAAAAAAAATCTAAAAAACTCTTAAAACGGTTTTCAAAAACGCTCGCAAAGTGTTTAAAAATAGCGTTTTGAGAATGCTTTTTTTTGTTACAGTGCTTTCAGAACGTTTCTTTTTTTGAAACCGTCTTCAATTTCTGCTTGGGTGGTGTAGGGTATAAATATTCTTTATTATTATTTTCTTGTTTTGAATTCTAGGAGTGAATTAAAACAGAAATGTAAAATATTTAGCAACACAACATTATCAGTTGTGAATTTTTCCTTTAGTTTATTTATTATTTTTAGGTTTCGATATTGTTTATGAAATTTTAATTTTAGACTGCATAGAAGATGATTAAAGTAAACAAAAAACCAAAGGGAATCAATATGTATGTGCTATATAGAAGTTAACACAAGTAAGAATGCAATTCGGCTGTATCGAATGAAAAAATACCCCCCATACTTTCCATTTTTTTAGTTTAGGCCCGTGAGTGACTTTTGAGCCACACTCACTCACTCACGAAAGGAATTTTCCAAACACTCACTTACGAGCATATTTTTTCTACTCATACTCACGCACAACAAGCGTGTAATTTTTATTCACACGCACAGTTTTAAATCGTTTTTAGCAGCAATATTTTTAGCACTTTCTTTATTCTATTACAGTATATTGACAGAAAATGCTAAAAATAATTGCTAAAAACGGTTTAAAACTGTAAGTGTGAATAGGGTATAAGACAACTTACACAAGCTTCGCTCACACTCACGAAACTCTTATTTATACAAAAAAATTTGAATTTTAAAAATATAACCAAATTTTTAGCGAAATTTTACAAAATTATTGTTAGATTTTTTCGGGACAAAATTTAAAGTTTAGCCAAATTTTACAATTTTTTCTTTGCTTTTTTCGGGTAACCGGAAATATAAAGAGACATAAATCACGCAAACTCACGCACAAAAATCACGAAACACGCACACTCAGTGAACCAAAAATCTTACTCACGCACACTCACTCACAATCACGTAAGTAAAATTGAGTTTCTTTCGCGTCACGCGTGATCATGTGTGAATCACGCACTAATCTGCTCATGTGCCCATCTTTCGTTTAGACTAGGGACGCCATTAACATTTACAAATTCCGGGATTAGGGATTTCTAAATACTAGTTTCGGGATTTATTAAAATGTATCTTTTTTAACGTAATAAATAATTTAGATAATTTTTTTATAAATTTTCAATTAATTCATAACCATTGCATAATTATCGTTAAGATTTACATATTTAGCACAGAAAACCCGAAATTCAGGAACAACTAAAACTTTTTATCTCAGCTCCAAGTTTTTATATCCTCCAACCAAAGTATTTGTCGCTATATGTGTAACGCTGTGAAATAGTGGTCTATGACTAGGCTGACCATTCGTACGGATTTGATCAGTACATGTACTAATTTTTAATCACGTGTACTGATCAAACAATTTTGTACTGATTTTTTAAAATACGTACTGATTGTACTGATTTTTGAACATTTCAACATAAAAAATAATTGTATTTGAACATTTTGACAAAAACGTAAATTTCCATAAAGTAAGTTGTCATATATAGATTTCGGTCTCCTGATTTCAAATCTGCCATCCACATTTTTCTAGCATGTACCGTTTTTGAGATATTTGCTGTTAAAAAGTAAAAAAAACAAAATTTTTCACTTTTGGGGGTCCTCTTGTTATATATTTTTACATTGCTTCCACAAAAAAGGACTTGATTTTAAATAAAAATGCAACTTCTGTTTCCAAAACTGCAATCCAAATTTTTTGTTAGCATGTTCCGTTTTCGAGATATTCGCGTTTGTAAATTTTAGTGTGATTTATAAAGAATAAAAAAGTGTAATGGTGGAGTTTGAGTTTTTCAAACGTTAATATTTCAAAAACGGTACGCGTTAGAAAAATTGGGATGCCAAATTTGGAATAAAAAGTTTAATTGTAGCAAATCAAAGTCTTTTTTCGTTTGAGCAACTTAAGAATACGTTACAGGCAGACCCAGAAAGTGCTAAATTAGCGTTTTTTGTTCAATATTCAAACGCAAATATTTTAAAAACCTTATGAATTTGTTCAACAGTGTAACTCTTCCTTTAAGAAAACTTCCCAGATAATATGCAAATATTTCTTTAAATAGTCCTGAAGTTCTGAGCGCCTCTTCCAATAAATTCGGATGACATTACCTCATCGAACATCTCAGAATCATTTGGATTCATGCAATTATATTATATTTCTAAAAATATGGAACATCCATTATCCCGTGAACTTTTCGTTATAGAAAACGTCAAAGATTCTGTGCGCCTTTTCATATAAATTTATGAAGATCAAAATAACCTCATGCCCATATACGTTTTGGCGTTAAGGAACCTCTTCACGAACTCTAAGCTCCTTAGAGTTATATCATTATAAATTATCTCATTGCACTGTTGAACAAATTTCCTTAACTGAAACAATCAAAGCATTCAAATGAAGTTGTTTGAAGTCAATCAAATTTCTGAAAAATAACAATAGTTTATGGCAGTTGTTTTTTAACAGTTGTTTTTACTGAAATTCTATTTGACCCAAGTATATTATTTTAACCGAAATATTTTGAGTGTTAAAAAAATCATCAATGTTTTTCTAAAGAAAAGAGATTTCAGAGAGTTTTTCTAGAAAAAAAATTGGGTGTACTGATTTGAGTTCTGAACAAAATGGTCACCCTATCTATGACCCCAAAAAGTACATAAATTATTGATCTACAACCCCTTTGAATAGATTCTAGAGATAACCGTCTGTCCTTCCTTTCTCCTGTCGAAGACACGATGCAGTGTAAACCAGAAGAGCTACCCCTGCAGTTTCGTATGGTCAGTTTTTATGGTCATAAGTTCGTTCTTATGCCCATTCGTTAACGGGCAAAATCGGGCAAGGGGGAAAAATAAGTTCCCCTTTTGGATCTAAATCAATTTCTGAAAATGTGATTTTTTTAGCATTTTTTGCACATTATTAGGGATGAGATTTTCATGCACAAAAAAATCGAAAATATGCGCTAAAAAATCCAAAATATGCACTTAAAAAGCTAAAAATATGCACTAAAAAAATAAAATGTGTGCAATAAAAATTTTGTTTTCATACGAAAAACTTCTTAAAAATCGAAAAATTACGCCGGACTTAAATATTAAGTTTAAAAACTTTATATTAAAAATAAATTTGTGTTTTTTTTCTAATTTATACCAAAATATGCAATAAAAATGCACTTAAAAGTTGGAAATATGCATAAAATATGCACTTTAGACCATAATATGTAAAAATATGCATTTTCACCAAAATATGCAAAAACAAATCGATGCCATTTTAACGTAAATTTCTTGATTCGGAAAGATAATTGGTCGATATCGTTTTTAGACTATCGACAAAAAAAATGCATTTGCATGGAAATCACATCCCTACACATTATTATGTCAAATGTCACAGGGGATTAGAAAACTATTCTTATTTCGGTCGGCCTCTTTTGTGGACGTGGATATAAAATATTTATTCAAATAATAATGAAATTGTATTAATAAATTTAATAACATTTTTTGCGAGGGGAAGATGTGAAGAACGCCCCTGTCCAACTTTTTTGCTGTTTCTAACAAAAATAAAATTGGATCGGAAAGATACATATATTTTTCGAAATATTTGAGAATTTCATATCCAATCGGCATTTGATGTGATCTTTGGTATTTGGTATCCGATCGATAAAAAAATTGTACTCGTTAACCTATTGGTAGGCGAATCGCATTTTAAAAGTTTCTTTCCCATTGCGATAAATGTTTGCAAATGCATTAATTACGCTTAAGTAACAGAATTTTATAATTATTTATATTATTTTCTCTATCCACGCCCACAGAAAGGGGTGGGACGAGAAAAATGAAAAAACATTACTGGTCCCATTTTATACATTTACGAACTAAAACTGTTGAAATAAACTTTAAATCCGTCCTAAAAATGTAATTGTCCTCCTAAAGAGTAAGAAAATTTAAGCCCAAAATGCCTCATATGAAAGGTATTTCAAACACCTTTCAAACGATATCAGTTTTGTCCCTATTGGATAACAAATACTGAGGAAATAATCAACTTTGATTCTAAAATTTGACAAAAAAGGCAGAAATCCTGGTATTTTTCGGGATTTGACAATCCCGGAAAATCCCGAAATATCGAAGGTTTAAAAAAAATTACGAAAAATCCCTAAATGCTTTTTTATAGCAGGCGTTATATTGAGCGGAACTTGTTTCAAACGTTCTGTAATAATGTTTAAATTTTGGTCATTCATTAAGGCAGTCAATGTTAAAATTGTTGTCGTTAAAGCGAAATTCGTTAAACCGGGTTTAACCTGATCAACAAATTTTTTTTTATCGCCGCAATTTTCTCTGCAAAAAAAAAAATTTTATCCCAATTTTTTTTTTTTAATTTTTTTTCTCAAAATTAATTACAAGGCCAAACTCAACTTTTTTACTTGTTTGTTTTAGGCCCGAATTAAACCAACCCCAACTTATTTAAAAACATTTAATTATTTTTGGAAATTTATAAAAATTTCAACGCAAACCCACTCGTATAAAAATAATATGTAAAATAATAAAAAAATAATATGTAAATATCTCAACACCTGTTGTTTAAAAAAAAAAAACTACGGATATTTATGTTAACCGATAAACATACACCGATAACATCCACCTATAAATTATGACCATAATCTACGCTAGATGTCATGTTATCATAAATTTTAAGAAACAATTTAACCCTCCCAACCCAAAAACAACACGTTAATGCACTTTCATGTCATGTAAATGTTTAAGATCTTAAATAATGTAGTGTTTTAATTATTTTTCTTTTCTAGATATCATTTAAATACTGTTTTTCTTATTTATAAAACAAATAAAACACTTTCTTACAAAAGAAGTATAAAAAGCTGTGATAAATTTAATAATTAAAAAAAAAGAAAACAATAAAAATAACACAATAATGTCTCAAAAAAACAGAAGTAGTGCGTGTACTGGTACATCTCTGAAAAACTTTAAATGTTTCACTATGTTGTGCCTTTTCACATGCAGTAGTCTTATTCTGCCTTTTCAAGTTGTTGCAGCAGATGATGGCGAAAATGATGCACGTTTTGTATATAATAAATCAAAAACGGCTGCATTAAATGCAGAAAATACAGACGATACAAATGTTAAACTACTAGAAGAAAATGAAACAGATCCGGTGAGTATAAAAAGGTGAATTGATTAAAAAAACAGATATAACTACTTACGAAAATTATTGAAAAAATCTTTAATATAACATATATGTATATAAAAAAGGTAAAAAAAAACAGGGTATGTGTATAACAATTTTGAATACAAATAAATTTAAGTGCAAAAGCACTTTTTAGTGGTTGCAAATTTTTTTATTTTCAAAAATCCAAAACTTTTATATTGGGTCCCTTAAGGATCGTCACAGTTTTTGATCCAAAATTTTTGTCTGTTTTGCTCTACCTTGTTTACTTTTTGAGATATGTGAATTAAGGGGCCCAAGGGGTCTTGAGAATTTTAGAAACTGTATTGCTTTAAAACTATTACTCGAAGAGCTTTTGGGTATTTTCGTGTTCTACGTGTTGAGAGCTATAAAAATGCGTTTAGACTTTTTATTGTGTCGTAAATATTTACTAAGACATGAGCATTTTAAAATTTTCATTGGGGTCCACACATGTTAAGAGGACCGGTGATACTATGAACTAAAAATACCCTACATTTTTTCTATCTGGCTTAGTTTTCGAGAAATCGCCGCCTTTTTGAAGATAGTCGATCAATAAAATACCTTTGCAATCCCAGAAAACGTTACCATGACCTTTTCAGCTGATTGAATTATTTTTGCCTACTTTGGTGAGCTTCCACCAGCTGAAGTCCATTGTGATGGCTCCATGTTTCATCAACAGTTGTAAAACGACTCAGCAAAAATAAACCGAGATTTTGGCGACACAGCATCTTTTTATGCACTCAAAATAATAACTCTGTAAAATACTCTGTAAAATGACTGTAGTCTCAATTCAACAGATATTTGACAGAGTTTTCTGTTAAAATACAGATTTAAAGAAAATACTTTGTATTTTGTTGTGACAAAAAAACAAAGTTTCCTCTGTTATATTACTTTTTACTTTGTAATCTTAATTTTACAGATAATTAACAGAGTTTTCTTCTAAAATACAGATTTAAGCAAAATACTTCGTGTTTTTTTATAACCAAAGCAGCTTTCTGTTTTGAGTAGTTTTTATTTTTGTTACCAAACTTCAAAATTTTATCTGTATATTTTTTTTTTAAGAAAAAGTAGCAAAAAAAGTTATAAAAAAAATCTTTTCAGAAATCTCATAAAAATTTTACAAAATAACATGCATTTAACTAAACTCTGTAATATTTTACTAGAAACTCTGTAAATTAACAGTTTTTTGGTGTCCAAATCATTTTACAGAGTTTTAAAGTAAAATTACAGAGTTTTCTATGTCAAAAAGCTTTCATATTTAGCTAATATTTTACTATAAACTCTGTAAATTAACAGTTTTTTTTTTTTTAAATCATTCTACAGAGTTTTCTAGTAAAATTACCAAGAAATGTTGTTAGCTGGAAAAGTATGGTGTACTCTGTTAAATTAGCAGAGTTTTTCTGTAATTTAGCAGAGTTATTATTTTGAGTGTAGCATACCGAAGCGCATCCAAAGAGCGCTCTTGAGGATGCAGTAAAAGTAAGGGGGAAAAATATAAATTTTATGTTGAGATTTTTTATATAAAACTTATAATATAAATTTATTTTTTGATATATTTTTTCCATTTAAAAAAAATCACTGTAGCATATTTTTTGAATGGCTGTTACTATACGCATTAGTTGACAGATCAAAATAAAATTTAACATGTGTTCATATGTATGACATATGAAAGTTTCCAATTAACACAACTTGTTACTGTTTATACCGCCATCTCTATGTAAGGCTAAGAACATTTTGTACCGCCCTCGTAGGTTTGAATGTTTATTTTAAAATTAAAAAATAATTATTATTTTCAATGCTGATTAAAGTTTATTTGCAAATTTTATGAATTAGTTATTTGCAGTTAAAAATTATTTTTTTTATCTTAAATTAAGGTAAATATTGTTTTCAATTAATGCAAATATTGAGTTTTAATAAAGAGCATATATATAATGAGAGCCCAATTAAATGTACTTCGTTTGCCATAGTTGATGGGGCAAGATAATAGTGCTGCACTGAAAAAAAAAACATTATAAAATTACAAGAAAAGTTTTTTTTTGCTAGATTTTTTGTTGTAAAATTGCCTTGCAAATTTGTAAAATTACAAAAATAAAATGTTAATCGAAAATTTGTTGTTAAAAAACAAGGAAAACTATCAAATATTGGTTCTAGTAATTTGACAAGGTTTTTTTTTTTTGGTGTAGAAATTAGAATAGTTAAATCTGAAGATTAATTAATCTCTCATTGTTTGATTCTAAACATTTTCATTTATTGGAATCAGAGTTGGGCCCAAATTATTGAGTCATTGAATTGTTCAATGAAATTAATATTGAATAATTTTTTTATAAAAAATCTTGAGATACAAAATCTAATTTGCTAACGCTGAGCAAAATTGAAACTCCCTTTGTTTTAAGTTTAAAATTGTTTTTTGGTAATTTAATTATTTTAAATATATGCAAAACTTAACTTTTAAATAAATGTAAATATTTGAGTTATAGACTTTTATTAAAGTTAACAATATATTTAAGATAAAAAAAATTCACCCCTTTGCGTCATTAGGAGAAATTTAATTAAATTTGTAAATAAAAAAATTCTTAGAAATAAAATTCAAATATTAATTGAACAGTTCATGCGAATAAGAACGAAGAGACCATTTGAAGACTTTTACAGGGGACAATAAAAACGCACTAAACGGTTAAAAACTAATATTTTTGTCGATTTTTTTGCATAAGCTTTTAGATTTAACTCCCTTCTACCCATGTACATAACTGTTCGAAAGAGAACTTTAATAGAAGGGTATTGAAATTTTAATAAAAAGTGATGTTTTGCAGTAGATTTTAACCACATTTTTATGAGACTTGCAAAATTTGAAGAACTGTTGTTGGCATTTGTCTGTAACACTTTAAGGACTTAAAGGATACACTTTTTACATCCATTTTTTTATTTTTACATATTTTTCATATTCCTATGTAGTAGACAAAAATTTTTAAATGTAAAACAAATTCCGATCCTGTAAAATTTTCTATGCAAAAAGGCATATTGTATATAATTTTTATATACCAACATTATCACTAGGGATGAGATTTTCATGCACTAAAAAATCGAAAATATGCGCTAAAAAATTCAAAATATGCACTAAAAACGTCCTCGAGCCATCCTCAGTGACGGAGCGATGACATGTCAGAGTCACACCTGACATCCACAAGACATCTCTATGTACTGGGTTGAGGACAGTTTCATACAAATTTTCAAAATGTCCTCACTCAAAGTCAGCAGTGGTCAGGGCTGACCTTCTGGGGACATGTCACCTAAGACTTCTTTGGGGAAATGTCTGACATAGGTCATGCGAAAATACAAAAAATTTTCGTATATCCTTTAGTTTTTACTTTTATCCATTTTCCTTTATAAATTATCTTTCTCATATTTAGAAAAAACTTTTTGCCTTTTTTAGTCCCAACTGGATTTGAACCTGGAACCTCCAGTTTGTTAGTCCCACACCTAACCACTTGTTCCAAACTTTATTTTTAAAATTGTTTGTCTATTTATTACTTTTATTATACTTGTTAGGTATTGATTTTATTTTAATTAAGTCGATAATATTGCCATCTTTTTCTTGGAAATTAAAGAGTTGTCCAGATTTAAAATTCTAATTTAATTTACTGCTATTCTGAAGACATTTCCTTTTAGACGTCTTAGAGGAATTGTCCACATTCTTAAAGCAAACATTCAGTGCTGACAATGTTAGGACATGTCATCAAGGATTGCCTATGATTTGTCAGAACCTGAAGACATTTCCTCAAGGAATCACTGTAGAAATTTCCTCAGTGACACATTTTCCAACTGGGATATCCACTAAAAAATAAAATGTGTACAATAAAAATCTTGTTTTCATACGAAAAACTTCTTAAAAAGCAAAAAATTACGCCGGATTTAAATAATATCATTTAAAACTTTATATGAACAAGATTTTTTTTAGAAATTAAGAAAATCTTCAAAAAAAAAAATAAAAAGAAAAAAAAAAATTTCTTATTTTTAAAATAATTTTTTAAAATTTTAAATAGTTTTTGGAACAAATAAATTTCAATTTGTGTTTTTGCTAATTTATGCCAAAATATGCAAAAATATGCACTTAAAAGTTCGAAATATGCACAAAATATGCATTTAAAATCAAAATATGCAAAAACAAATCGATGCAAAAACAAATCGATGCCATTTTAACGCAAATTTCTTGATTCAGAAAGATAATTGGTCGATATCGTTTTTAGACTATCGACAAAAAAATGCATTTGCATGGAAATCTCATCCCTAATTATCACGTTCACAAAAAATGTTCAAAAAAAAAATTTTTTTATCTCCAGATCGACAGTATTTTTTCATAGAAAACTTTCAGATGTATGTAGTCACATTGAAAATTGTTCACACTCAAAATAAATTCTCTGTCTAATCAGCAGAAAAATCTGCTAAAAATACACCCATTTTGAGCCATATGAGAAATCTGCTGGTTTTAGCAGACACGGTTTGCTAAATACCTGTCTAAATCAGCAGAGAAATCTGTCGAGACAGCAGAAGAATCTGCTGATGATCATAGAAGAAAAATCTCCTGAAATTACATCGAGTTTGAGTCAAATGATAATTCTGCTGATTTTAGCTGACCCAGTTTGCTAAAACTTTGTTTTGTGTAATAAAAAAAACTTATGAAAATTTTCTAAGTAAAATTCCAGAAAATGTACTGTTATTTCATAAAACTGAATGACAGAGAATTTACTTAAAATATCCATTTCAGCCAAAAAATCTGCTAAAAGTTTGCTAATTCAAATTGAAAGCCATTTTACAGATTTTTTGACAGAGTTTTTCTTTTGTGTGCAGATTTTTTCTATACAAACTTCTCTACTTTTCAAGACTTTCGAGACTTTTTATCCTCAGAAATTTTTTTTAGAAAATTTCCTTTTTCCTTCTTTTCTTTTTTTCCTCTTTATGTTTCTTTCTTCTTTTTCTCCTTTTTCCATTTGTACCCGCTCATGGTCCAAATGCAGCTTTTGTGACTTAAAAATGTTTCATTTCTTAAAAAAAAAGCTACAAAAACAACCTTGTACAATTTTATTTACCTTCTTTTGAAAATTTCAGTTTACAATACATTCCGAGTATTTGACGTCTATGCCATATTTTAGTCTGTAAAGTCCGTCCTTATTTAGACGTAATATTTACTTGTTTATCACATGGCATGGTTTGTTTTCAAATCTATTTTCTGAAAGTACGTGCATAATTTTATTAAATTAATTTCATGATCACGTGAAACTGTAATAAATGGCGTTAAATAATTTATTTATATGCGATCTAACTAATATTTTTATAACAATTGTAAACACCATTGTGTTTTAAACTAATTGTAAGTTTTAAATTGTCCAAACTAAGTTTTAAATTGTCTAAATATATTTTAAAGTTTCTAAATATACACTCCGCATCATAACTATAGCCGCATTGCATTTTTCGGTTTGTTTAATGTTCAAGAAGTATTTTTATGAAACCTATTATGGTATATTACAGTGTTATAACAGTTCTCTTGTTTTTGTAAATTTGAGCCATCAGCTGTTTGAATTCAGAAAACGGCGACCAATAACTGTATTTGTCAGTGTTTCATAACTATAGCCGCATTTCAATAAAGTCAGTTGAAATGAGTTCAAGTCAAAGTTTCGTGGCCAAATTAATTTTTTTTTTGGTAAAATTCGTTCCTCTATTAATTTTTTAACAAAATGCCACGTGGTAAATTTTTAAATGAAGTCGAACAAGTGAGAGTGTTACATTCGGCTGTGCCGAATCTTTTATACCCTCCGAAATGTAAAAAAAATCCAGGGGCGTTTTTTTTGGGAGGGGGGTTCGTGGGAGACTTTAGGGGACACCTTCCCCTTACGATTTTGAACTTCTTCTGAGATAAGAATGTTGCATTTGCTTACCAAAAGTACAAAAAACTCTGCAAAAAATGCGTTTTTTCTTGGGTTGGTTTAGTTCTCCAAGGGGGAAATTTTTTCCCCTTGGTCCGATTTTGCCCATTTCCGAACTTAACCTGCCTAGGAATATAAGACATATTCGTGCCAAACTTCGGAAGTCTAGCTCTTTTATTTTGGACTGTATCGTGTCCTCTACACACGGACAGACGGAAAGACGGACAGACGGACGGACGGACGTCGCTAGAATGTCTTAGAATCGATCACTGATCAATAAAATATATACTTTATGGGGCCTAGACCGATATTTCGATGCGTTACACACGGAATGACAAAGTGAGTGTACCCCCATACTGTGATTGGAGGGTATAAAAAGTCAAAATTTTAGTCTTTTTAGAAAGTGGTTTAAGTTATCGCGAAATTGGACGAAAAATTAAGCGATCTGACAAAGTTATCCGAAATTTTGCAAAAAATAAAAGTGGATACGGGATGAACAAAACAGGGGGTCGAAAAAAATGCTATCTGAGAGAGATCAACGCCGTATTATTAACGCTGCTAGCAATTCTATGAAAACTCTTTCGCAGATTGGTAATGAATGCGGCTTGAATGTGTCCAATTCTACAAAAAGTAGAGTCTTAAAGGAGTCTGGAACGATAACAAGACTTTTATTTTTTACAAAATTTCGGATAACTTTGTCAGATCGCTTAATTTTTCGCCTAATTTCGCGATAAATTAAACCACTTTCTAAAAAGTCTAAAATTTTGCCTTTTTCGACTTCATTTAAAAATTTACCATGTGGCATTTTATTTAAAAATTAATAGAGGAACGAATTTTACCAAAAAAAAAAATTATTTGGCCACGAAACTTTGACTTGAACTCATTTCAACTGATTTTATTGAAATGCGGCTATAGTTATGAAACACTGAGAAATACAGTTATAGGTCGCCGTTTTCTCAATTCAAACAGCTGATGGCTCAAATTTACAAAAACAAGAGAACTGTTATAACACTGTAATATACCATAATAGGTTTCATAAAAATACTTCCTGAACATTAAATAAACCGAAAAATGCAATGCGGCTATAGTTATGATGCGGAGTGTATTCTAAAATTGTCCAAACACAGAAAAAAATGTGGAGGAAACAAATTTGAGTAATCACTTGTTTAAATTTAAAAACAAAAATTGAGTAATTTTTTAATTAACGCAATTAAAAATTTACTTAAAAATTCTAAAAACAATTTAAGTAAATAATTTAATAAAAATTGAATACTTTTTTTAATTTTTTTTAAACTCTCATAGTTTTTTGAATTCTCGTTTAGTTTATAGTTTTTTGTGTATGGATATGAAAGTTTGTAATCGTCTTTATAAAAATGTTCTATGTTTTTGAGACATCAATATGTTTGGTAAAGTTTGAAAAAACTAGTTTTTTGTTTTTTTTAGTAAACAAATTTAAAACTTTTTTAAACTTTTAAAACATATAAATTGATAAATTTTGAGTAAATTTTTAATTGTGACAATTAAAAATTTACTCATGTTTTTTTTTCAAACATTTAATAAATTTTTATTAAAAATTTACTCAATACTATTAAATCGTTCACTGGTGCAAAATTGAGTAATTTTTTACTTAAAAGTATTAAAAATTTACTCAAATATTTTTTTTATTTTTTTCTGTGAATGTAGGGGCATGGCACAGACTCAATTCCGTTCGGAAGTGGAATAAGTGGTTTGCTAATAAAACGCAAAGCGAATATTTTTTCGGAATAAAACTACTTTTATGCAATTCATTTCCACTTTGATTTTTGAAAGTGATTTCATTCCGAAAAAATAATATTCGTTTTGCGTTTTACGAGTAAATCACTTTTTTCAAATTCGAACGAAATTGAGGCTGTGACATGCCCAGTATTTAAAAATTGTTTAAATGAATTTTAAAATTGTCCAAATGTACTTTAAAACTGTTCAAATATATTTTAAAATTGTTCAAATGTTTTTTTAAAATTTACCAAATATAATTTAAAATTGCCCGAATACAATTTAAAATTTTCCATATGTATTTTAAAATTGTCCAAATGTAGTTTAAAGTTTTCGAAATGTAATTTAAAAATTTCCTAAAATTGTCAAAGTGTAACCTAAAATGATCTAAATATATTTTTAAAATTGTCCAAATGTATTTTTAAATTTTCCAATTGTATTTAAAATTGTCCAATTGAATATTTGGAAATTTTTAAAATAACTGAAGTTTTTATTTATTTCGGTTTGAGTCCATATTAATTATTTCTGAGAAATAATTATTTTTGTTGTACAATGAGAAAATCTGAAAAAATTAATTGACAACAGGCTAAGTGGAGATGTCGACAGCTTTCGGAAAGAAGCCATCCTTCCTTCGTCAGCACTCTTCGATTGTCACTGTAGGTGTGTAAGATTAAGATCAGCTATTTAAACGTACATTAAGGTGAAAAAGATGACGGGAATTATATCACATTTCATAGACTTGAAAAGTCCTACTAAGGGTTGCAACTCTGAGAAAATCTACTACAGTGCACTATAGGAAATTTTACCCATTTTTTGGCCAAAAGTCAAAATTAAAATTTTTGCAAACATTATTTTTTTTTACATTAATATAAAAAAAACTTATACTATGTTTAGACCAAACAAAAACTAACTTGTTTTTGTCAAGAAAGCATTTTGGAAAACCAAACTGTTTACACCGAATAAAAAGAGTTTTTGTTTGTCAAATCAAATTAATTATTTTCTAAATTCACTAAAAAACACAAAATTACAATAGCCACACGTTATTAAAAAAATTAAATTACACATTTATTTACTTTTTTTAAAGATTTGAATATTAATTTAACAAAAAAACAAATATTTTTATTTTGACATTCGTTTTTACCAAAAGAAAATTAAAAAATACATTCATACTGAATTAATAGTAGCATATACCACAACCTAAATTCTAGTTTTTGTTCAGTTTTAGTTGGCAACGCAGTTTTTAAATTGTATGGAAAATTTATGTAGTTTTTGCCAAAAACCAAAAAAATGTTCAAAAACAAGTTGTTTTCGTTGGTGTAAATACCGTATTATCAAAGTAAACAATTATTTCTCAATTTTTCGACAGAATTGATGTACTGTCACTTTATCAGTAGTTTTTCTTGCAATTTCTTAATTTGTTATAAAATAACGATTAAGTGCAGTGAATTTTATGATAGCTTCTAACAAAAGTTTTTATATTAAGAATTTATAGTTTTTAAAAACTAAAAAATTGAAAATAATGTCGAAGATGAGTACTTTAATGATAAATAGTGAAATGTTGGTGAACTATCTATTAGCTCGATTTATTTGGAAAAATTGAAGTGACCTTAAGATGAAATTATTGAAGTATGAATTGGAATTTTATTTTGACTTTAAAAAAAATGATAGCATATGTTAGCTATAAAACCATAAAAGTTCTCTAGGACAATCAATTACCTTCCGAATTTAATAAATTTCAAGGTCGGATATGTGCAAACTTTTTTTAAAAACGCTGTTTTCCAGGTGACTACTGAGTGCCAAATTCAGAGTTATTTACTACATTGCGAGAGAAATAAAACAAAGGTGGATAAGGAGCCGCTATTTCTGGCCATTTCTTTTCATATATTGCTGAGAGTGATTGTTTCGAAAACTTTAAACAATATATAAAGGAGGAATTAGGAATATTTTGTTCAAATATAAAGATGAAAACGGTTAAAAGTTGTTGGAGTTTGAAAGTTTTTGAGAGACAGCATGCTGTTTGGCTTAAAGGCAATACTTGGCTAAGAAAACCTGAAACGCATCCTACCTCCACTAAATCGAAACCTGGGCGATCGCAATTAACTTCATTCAGAAATCTCTAAAGATCTAAATAGAGAAGTTGAGCCCCTAGCTCGTGCTTCATCTACGGCTGCCCGTAGTGGCATTTTGAAATGTAGTTGACGACTTGGAACTCAAAAATCAAATTTTTGATTAAAATCCTTATTAAAAAGTAGCTTTGTTTGACACTTCTTAAAATTTGTTAAAATAAATGTCTACTGTTATCTTCGAAAGTTAGTGTACACTCAAAACAAAAAGTAATAGTAAAAACAGAATCGAAAACCAGATAATCTATCAAGGAACTAAAAAATCTTAGATGCGGAAACAAATAACCCGGGAACCCTGTTTGGAACTAATTAGTAGTTAATTTTTTAGGTAATTTTACTAATTTTTTTTTTGAGTGTATGAAATACTTTAAGAGTCACTCCCTCCCTCTAAAGAGTCTTCCAAAAGTCAAATCAAAAAAAAATCATTCAAATCGGTCCAGCCGTTTGGCTGTAAATAATTTTGGCCAAAAAAAGGGTAAAATTTCCTATAGTGCAGTGTAAGAAATTACAACTGTATTAGAAAAAGTTAAAAATAGATTCATTAAGTTCGTGCTAAACGTAACATATGGGTAATGAAATGTGATATAATTCCCGTCATCTTTATCACCTTAATGTACGTTTAAATAGCTGATCTTAATCTTACACACCTACAGTGACAATCGAAGAGTGCTGACGAAGGAAGGGTGGCTTCTTCCGAAAACTGTCGACATCTCCACTTAGCCTGTGTTGTCAATTAATTTTTTCAGATTTTCTTATTGTACAACAAAAATAATTATTTCTCAGAAATAATTAATATGGACTCAAACCGAAATAAATAAAAACTTCAGTTATAGAATATAAAGTCCAACAATATATAAAACAGAATTAAAATTTTTAAAATACAATAGAAAATGGGACAATTTTTACTTCAAGTTAGTTCATACACATTTAAACTAAGAAGATTTCCTAACTTTTAGTAAAATTTTACCTAATTATTGGCAAAATATTGAACTATTTTGGAGGATTTTTTTCCCAAATATTAGTTGTCTCTTTAAGAGTATGGTTTTATGTATGTGTATTAGGGTGGTTTTTTATTTTTTTTGGAATTTCGAGGAGCGCGCAGCGGATTTTTGTGACATTTGATGTTAAAATAATTGTGTAAAAATTTGAGCTAAATCGGATAAAATTAACCCGAGGCGCAAGAAGGTCAAAGTTTCGAGAAAAAGCCAAAATGGCAAAATTTTGAAAAAACTTAAAAAAATTTAAATTTTGTTGAAATAAAAAAAACAAAAAATTTTTTATTTAACATTCTTGCAATAATACTCAGAAAAAATTATCTTTACTTTTTATGACGGCAGTAACACTTTCAAACATGAAATACAAAAATTACCATGCATTTTGGGGGGTACCTGAAATGAGTGTTTTCGATTTTTTGAAAATTTTATTAAACAAAAAAATTAAATCTTACTATTCTATAGCAATGGATTATTAAATACATCCTAAGGCTTAAATATTTAAAAAATTGGGGATATCTATCGACTCAATTTTTTTTTTGAGTCATTTGAGTTTTGAGGATTTCAAGGAGTCAAATGACTCCAAAAAAAAATTGAGTCGATGGATATTCCCAATTTTTTAAATATTTAAGCCTTAGGATGTATTTAATAATCCATTGCTATAGAATAGTAAGATTTAATTTTTTTGTTTAATAAAATTTTCAAAAAATCGAAAACACTCATATCAGGTACCCCCAAAATGCATGGTAATTTTTGTATTTCATGTTTGAAAGTGTTACTGCCGTCATAAAAAGTTAAGATAATTTTTTCTGAGTATTATTGCAAGAAAGTTAAATAAAAAATATTTTATTTTTTTTATTTCTACAAAATTTTCATTTTTTAAAGTTTTTTCAAAATTTGGCCATTTTGGCTTTTTCTCGAAACTTTGACCTCCTTGCGCCTCAGGTTAATTTTATCCGATTTAGCTCAAATTTTAACACAAATTTTTTTAACATCAAATGGCACAAAAATCCGCTGCGCGCTCTTCGAAATTCCAAAAAAAAATAAAATAAAAAACCACCCTAATGTGTATAGGAAGCTTACGGTTTATAATCTTTAAAAAAAAGATTGAAAAAATCGATTTTTTGTGTAAACTAATGTTATTTATTATTTTACTAATTAATGTTAAACAATTAACATTCAAACTATTAACACCTTTTTATTTTATAAAAAAAAATGAGTCATAAAATTTAAACAATTAAATGAACGTCAAGAAAATATTACAAAAGTTATAAAAAATAAGTTAAATAAATACAATTTGTGAACGTGATAAAATGACAATTAACTTTATAAAATCATAAACAAGTTAAATAAATAATATTTTTTTTTTAACAAAATGTATGTTTAAATATGAGCACTGTTTAGAATCAGAAGTAAAGTTAAAGACGAATTTTTTTTAATAAATACATACACATAAATATTTTAACATTTTAACAAAAAACTTTTAAGAAAAAACAATAAAATTTTTAATTCTTTAATTTAAAAATAAAATATTAATCGAGATTTTTTAAATGTTTAAGGGCGGATTACTCAATGAAAACTGCTAACTACCGATTCAACGAAGCCTTATGTCAAAATTTGTATGAAAAAGTTAAATTTAACGGAGAGTTATTTTATAACGGAGCATTGAGTAATCCAGGCTAAGTAATTGTAAAATTTATGTTAAAAACTTAAAATTTTACAAAAAGTATTAAATTTTTAAATTTACTTTAAAAACCGTCGAGTTCTGTTTAAAATAATGTCGCCTGTCGATTAAATTTTGTTTGTTTGTGCATCTTTTTATCTATTTAAATAAAAAAAAACTACTATTTAATGCACTTACAACAGATTAAGTTGTAAATTTATTAGTAAAAACAAATAACTGACAAAACAAACTAACCAGTTTTAATTTGTAAATGGCGCCAAAAATTCATTCACCTGTAGTAGCTTCTTGAGATTATTTTTTTTGTCTCCAAGCTAAAATAATGATGATGAATCATTTGAAATTCCTCAACAATCATTATTAATTATATTTATTTTTGTTTTTGATCAAAAGGTGATATTTTTTTAAAAAGCGTGCGTTTTTATTAAAAAACTCATTTAAAGATTTTTTTTTTATAAAATAAAATAAAATAAATTAATTTTTTTTTTTTTTTTTTGTTTTTATCAATTTGTGATTTTTTGTTAAGAAAGTTATCAAATAACATTTTTATTTACAAATCTTAATAAACATTTGGAATTATTACAATTTTCCCAAAACCTGTTTACCGTCACCGCAAAAATTTCTTGTGTATTACGGTTTTTGTCTTTTACGGAAACTAGGTGATTTATATTGACCGGAAATTGTCGTTTTAATTCGTATGAGTAATATTAATAACATTAATCGTTATGAAATGCGACACTTGTCGGTGGATTTGTTTATTTAAGATATTAGTAGGTAATTTTATCAGATAATAATAATTAACACTGAATGTTATTAACTCGGTGTATATTCTTGTGTTAATAAAAAATATTTCGAAAAATGCAAGGGGGCCACGTTTAAGGCAATTGAGCGCTGAGTTTGATGCTCTACACCATTTCCAATTGTATTTTAAAATTTTCCAAATAAATTGTCCAAATGTATTTTAAAATTGTCCAAATGTATTTTAAAATTGTCCAAATGCATTTTAAAATTGTTTAAATATATTTTAAAATTGTTCAAATTAGTGCCTGCGGTCAGTACCGTAGTACCGGGAATACCGGTATTCCCGGTTCTCGGTATTACCGGGAAATGGTACCGGTTTCCCGGTTCTTGAATTATTCCCGGTATTCCTGGGAATACCGGTATTCCCGGTTCCGGTTCTGACGGTATTCCCGGGACTACCGGTATATAATTTTTATACCCTCCAACCACAGTATGGGGGTATACTCACTTTGTCATTCCGTTTGTAACGCATAAAAATATAGGTCGGGGACCCTATAAAGTATATTTATTATTGATCTATGATCGATTCTAAGTCGTTCTATGAATGTCCGTCCGTCCGTCCGTCCGTCTGTATAAAACACGATTCAGTCCAAAATAAAAGAGCTAGACCCCTGAAAATTGGTCAGAATATGTATAATGTTCATAGGCCGGTTAAGTTCGGAAATGGGCAAAATCGGGCCAGGGGAAAAAAAGTTCCCCTTTAACAAACTAAAAAAACCTCTTCAAAAACGCCATTTTTATATCTTTTTTTGCCATTATTGTTAAACAATTAAATCTTTTTATGTCAGAAGGGGTTTAAACTCCTGAACTTAGACCCAGGGGGCTGGAAAATTTAGTTTTTTTCTACCCGCCCCCTTTTGTGGTCGTGGATTTAAAAAAAAACCATTAAAATAATGAGAAAATGGTATTACTAAATTGCAAAAAGCATAATAAATAAATTAGTTAACATTTATCGCGATGGGGAAAGTATCCCTCACCACCACCACCGAGCCCCCCCCCCCCCAAAAAAAACGACCCTGGATTTTTTATATGTTTTAACATGTTGGAGGATATCATAGATTCGGCATAGCCGAATTTAACACTCTCACTTGTTATAATTAACATTTTTTCTTCGCTTTTACCAAAAAAAATACAAAACATGTGAAAAACACCATTTCAATTTTTTTTTATGAATTTTGGAAAAAAATAGGTACATGATTTTTAAATAATTATAGAAACACAACTAAATATTTCTGAAATACTGATTAAATTGTGTAATTTAAATATTTTATGGTATAGAATTTTGTACCAGGATCGGAACCGGGAATACCGGTATTCCCGGGAATATATCTAGAACCGGGAAACCGGGAATACCGAGAACCGGGAAATGGGGGGCACTAGTTCAAATGTATTTTAAAATTGTTCAAATGTATTTTAAAATTGTTCAAACGTATTTTAAAATTGTCCAAATTAATTTTACAACTGGCCAAATCTTCTGGTGGGCATATGTGAACAGAACTGAATACCGAATATTTAATTTTTAAAAGGCTTTTAATTCTGGGTTACAATTGCCAATCAATAGTAAAATACATTAGACGTTAGAGTAATATATAAATATTACTGTACAAAAAAATGGCCAGATTTAAGTTGTATGAAGTTTTATTTTAAATTTGCAACAAAAAAATTCCAAACTCCTGAGCAAAATTTTCCGCTCCAAATACAAAAATGTCTAAGAATCTGAAACTTTTTCTATACGAAAAATTTCTCAAATTTCTCTATACAAAAAATGTCTCAGAATCTGTGACAATTTCTTTACGAAAAATGTTTTAGAGTCTGAGAACATTTTTGTCCGAAAAAAGTTTCAGTATTTGAGATTGTTTTGATATGAAAAACGTCTCAGGTCTAAGACTTCCTCAATCCGAAAAATGTCTCAGAATCCGAGACTTTGGGGCCGATTTCCAGAAAATAGTCATAACACAATCATAACTAAATTTTTTCCATGTGGTTGTTGTAAACAATCATTAAAAAAATTCAAATTTTGTTTGAAAATTTCAAAAAAAAAATAATAAAGACCTGCTACCCAGTTCGTCTCAAAATTGAAATATAATTTTAAATTTTGAGAATTTTTATGATTGTGTTTACAACAAACACAGGGAATATGAAGTTTGAAAATAATAAAATTAGTCATAACGAAAAATGTCTCAGAATCTGAGACTTTTTCTATACGAAAATTGTCTCAGAATCTGAGACTTTCTATACGAAACATGTATCAGAATCTGATATTTTTTCTATACAAAACATGTTTTAAAATCTAAGACTTTTTCTATGCGAAAAACGTCTCAGAATCTGATACTTTTTCCATACGAAAAATGTCTCAGATTCTGAGACTTTTTGTAAACGAAAAATGCCTCAGCATCTGAGACTTTTTTATACGAAAAGTTCCTGAGAATCTGAGACTTTTCTATACGAAAAATGTCTCAGAATCTGAGACTTTTTCTATACGAAAAATGTATCAGAGTCTGGGACTTTTTTTTACAAAAAATTTCTCAAAATCTAATACTTTTTCTATACGAAAAATGTCTCAGAATTTGAGACTTTTTCTATTCGAAAATGTCTCAGAATCTGAGACTTTTTCTTTACACTAAAAAAAAAAAAGACATAACTAAATTTAAGGAAAAAATGTCTTTGAAAATTTATCATGATTTTTCCTAAAATTTAGTTAAATTTAACTTAAAAATGAGAAATTTTCTTTACTATGAGGAAAAAATTTTAGTTAATTTACTTATAATTAGTTCATAGTTTTCTTTAAATGGATTTTTTAAATATTAGGAAACAAATTCTTACTGCCAATGAAATTTTCCACAAATCTAAGAATCGTATCTTTATTTTTAAGACATATTTCTTAAAAACCAATTTAGTTCAAGTTTAGGTAAAATTTACTAAAAAAAACATCATCGTATTTCTCTTCTTTGAATTGAGGAAGTGTACTTCTTAGAATTTAGTTAATGACTTCTGAGAATTTAGTAAATAACTTCTTAGAATTTAGTTAAAAATTTAAAATGGCGATATCTCGAAAACTAAGCGAGATAGAGCGAAACGGATGAAATTTTCAAAAGAAAGACTACAAAAATATGGAATAGCCTAGCTCTGCATATCTGTCGGGGTCTCAAGACCCTAATTTTAGATCTAAAATTTGAAATTCCCGAGATTTTATATATACACATATCTCGGTAAATACTGCCAACACGAGAAAACGTCCAACGGCATTTTTGTAGCTCTTGACTCGTAGAACACTTCCGCAAAATACCCAAAAGCACTCCGATTAATAGTTTTTGAGTTATCCGGTTTTTAAGATTCTCAAGACCCTATCAGGCCCCTTATTACCGTATCTCAAAAACTAAGCAAGTTAGAGCGAAACGGACACAAGTTTTGGTTCAAAATCTCTAGGGACCCTTAAAGGACCCAACGGGGTCTCGAGTTAAATGGGGTCCGAACCCATGGGTCCAGGGTCTAGACCCAAGTTTAAAATGTGAAGTATATTTTTCACATTTTCTAGTTAAAATTGGCTTAAAATTAAATAACTTTGTTTTCCTTATTTTTGGGAAAATTATGAACTAAAACCAAGAAAAAAAATCTTGGGAGCCAAATCATTCCCTCTTTTTCTCAAAATTGACTTAATTTTCCCAGATTTTAGTTCACTTTTTTTTTGAGTGTATATGAAAATTGTGTCAGAATGTGAGATTTTTTTTTATACGAAAAAGTCGGAGACTTTTTATTTTGGCAAACTTCTATTAACTTTAGACTTTTAAAATCTTTTTCTGTACGAAAAATATTTTACAATCTAAAACTTTTTATGTAAAAAAATGTCTATGAATTTGAGACTTTTGATATAGGATTTCTCCTATAGAAAAAGTTTCAGATGTATACGAAGAATCAGTTACATTCTGAGAATTTTTTGGAAAAAAAATGTGAAATTTTCTTTAAAAACAATTTAAAAAAAATGTTTGCTCCATTTTCGTACACTCAAAAAAAAAAACTGTAATGTTAGCAAAAAAAGCTTGTAAACCTACAAGAAAATTTGCTGATTTTGAACCCACAATTTTTTTGCTAAAGTTAGCAAAAATGTTTTGCCATTAATTAGTTAACTAAATTTATATTTTTTTTAACTTAGGTCATACACATTTGAGGACCCCATTGGGTTCGGACCCGATAGGTCCAGACCCCGATGGGCCTAGACCTAGTTGGGTTCCTAAAAAA
Source organism: Pegoplata infirma (assembly GCA_963921195.1). Taxonomy (NCBI): domain Eukaryota; kingdom Metazoa; phylum Arthropoda; class Insecta; order Diptera; family Anthomyiidae; genus Pegoplata; species Pegoplata infirma. The sequence goes on from OY992540.1 coordinate 24,023,208, forward strand.
TCGTCATAGTTTTTGATCCAAAATTTGTGTCCGTTTCGCTCTACTTTGCTTAGTTTTTGAGATACGTGATTATAGGGAACCACTGGGGTCTTGAGAATTAAAAAACTCGATAACTTCAAAAATATTACTCGGAGAGCTTTTGACTATTTTGCGGTCTTGAGAGCTTTAAAAATGCTTTTTGAGAGCTACAAAAATGCTTTTTGAGAGCTACAAAAATGCTTTTGGACTTTTTGTTGGGTCGGCAATATTTACCGAGATATGAGCATTTTAAAATTTTCGGGAATGCTAACTTTTTTGGATACAAAGTTAGGGCCCATTAGGGTCCACACATATGAAGAGGACCGGCGATACTATGGAGAGCCCGAGAACCAAAAATGGCCTCCATTTTGCTCTATCTGGCTTAGTTTCCGAGATAGCGCCATTTTAAGTTTTCTGAAAATAAAAAAAAAATTACCATTTATTTTGCTAATATTAGCAAAAAAGCTTGTAAAAATTTGGTCATCTCAATTTTAAATCTAGCAAAAAATATTAGTTCAAATTTTGTTTAAAATTGCTAATGCGCTAAATGAAGTTTACAAGATTATTTTGCTAACATGCTAATCTCAACTAAAAATTTGCTAAAAGTTAGCTAACCAGCATTAGCAAAAAAAATTAGTAAATCTACTAATGTATTATTTTGAGTGTATAAGTGTATTATCGGCATTTCGGGCCCCCTTAGGTCGGGGCCTGGGCACGTGCCCAGTGTGCCCTAAAACGGTTAAAACGGTAATGTTGCCTGACCTAGTACTGATTGTAAAAGAGCACTTTTTCAAATTACCTTTCAAAACACATGTACACAGAAAAAAATAAAAAAAAATGTTTGAGTTAATTTTTAATACTGTTGAGTAAAAAATTACTCAATTTTGCACCAGTAAACGATTTAATAGTATTGAGTAAATTTTTAATAAAAATTTATTAAATGCTTGAAAAAAAAATTTGAGTAAGTTTTTAATCGACACAACTAAAAATTTACTCAAAATTTATCTATTTATTTTTTAAAAAAGTTTAAAAAAATTTTAAATTTTTTTACAAAAAAAAAAAAAACTTGTTTTTTCAAACTTTACCAAACATATTTATGTCTCGAAGACATAAGAAAATTTTATAAAGACGATTACAAGCTTTCATATACATACACAAAAAAATATAAACTAAACGAGAATTCAAAAAACTATGAGAGTTTGGAAAAAATTAAAAAAATTATTAAATTTTTATTAAATTATTTACTTAAATTGTTTTTAAAATGTTTAAGTAAATTTTTAATTGCGTCAATTAAAAAATTACTCAATTTTTGTTTTTAAATTTAAACAAGTGATTACTCAAAAATATTTTTTTCTGTGTACCTTTAATATTTATTTATGAAGTTTTTTAACGAAAACAAAAAACTCGACTGGGGGTACGCGGCTGAGAAAATTTAAAATTAAGGGTACGCGAGCCAAAAAGGTTGATAACCGCTGCTTTAGATCATACATGGGAATTTTTAATTGTCATTGAATTTTCATTGGCATTAGTTGGAACTAATGCCAATGCCAAAAAAAAGCATTAGCATTTATTGCCAATGCAATTTTTTGGCATTGGCATTATTTGTACTAATGCCAATAAAACGGCACAAATGCCTAAAAAAGCTATTTACAATTGATAAAAAAAGCATTTTTTTACAATAAATATATTTTTTTTTTTAACTTAAAATGGCGATATCTCGAAAACTAAGCCAGATAGAGCAAAATGGAGGGCATTTTTGGTTTTTTGAATTACCATACTTTCGCGGGTCACCTTCACATGTGTGGACCCCAATGGGTCCTAACTTTGAATCCAAAAAATTTGGGATTCCGGAAAATTTAAAAATGCTTATATCTCGGTAAATATTGGTGGCACAACAAAAAGTCCAAAAGCATTTTTGTAGCTCTAGGTTTCTAGAACTCGTCTGCCAATACTAGAAAACCCTCAGAGCATTAGTTTTTTAGTTATTCAGTTTCTAAAATTCTAAAGACCCTATTGGGCCCCTAAATCACAGTACCTGGAAAAATATGCAAGATAATGCTAAAAGTATGTGAATTTTTAAATTTTCGAGAGTGCCAATTTTTTAGATTCAATATTTGGAGCTATTAGGGTCCACACATGTGAAGAGGACCGGCGAAACTATGGAGATTCTAAAAACCAAAAATGCCCTCCATTTTGTTCTGTCTGGCTTAGTTTTCGAGATATAGCCATTTTAAGTTTTAACCAAAAAAATTTTTTCACAACTCGCAGAAATACGACTTTTAATATTGCTAATGCTTTGTTTTCATTAAGGCATTTATTAATGCCAATGAAATTTTTCATAATTGGCATTACTAATGCTACTAATTCCTTAACGGGCATTGGCATTGATTGAAACAATGCCAATGCTAAAAATTTCATTGGCATTAGTTTCAATATAATGCCAATGAAATCGTCAATTAATTAGTCAATTTATTTAAATAGTCCCATGTATGCTTTAGGTATTATGAATAACCCTCCGAATATTTAATTTTTAAAAGGCTTTTAATTCTGGGTTACAATTGCCAATCAATAGTTAAATACATTAGACGTATGAGTAATATATTAATATTACTGTACATTAAGTATACGTAAAGGGCTTTCAAAAAATAATATTGCAAATTATTGCTGTATTAAATTTTTTTTGCTCGAAAACAAAAACAATCTTTAAAATTTCAGAACTAATCAAGAAATATTTGAGCATTATTTTTTTTTAATAAAATAAATCGCAAAAAAATGGCCAGATTCGAGTAGAATTAAGTTTTATTTTAAATTTGCAACAAAAATTCCAAACTCCCGAGCAAAATTTTCCGCTATATTATAGGTACTGCAATCGATTCTCCTTTACATTCCAGATCGATGATTTTTGTTTAAAATCGTTTTTTAGAACAAGTAGTTTTTTGAAAAATTATTTTACATTGAAAATTTACATATATTTTTTGTTAATTAAAAGTCTCAGATTCTGAGTCATTTTATTATGTCTAAAACTCTGTTCGGAATTAACATGATTTTTTTATGTAGTAGTATTATTTTATTCTATATTTTATTATGAATTTTCTTAATGTAATGAATTTCTTAATTATAATGGCAACACTTCTAAAATATATTATTATTGCTTTTATTTGCAGGATCATATGGAATTTTATAGGCAACTAAATAATATAACTGATATATCGGAATTTATTGAAAAAATGATTGATCCGGATAGTATAGATCCACAATTAGGTATACATGGTAAATAATATATTGAAAACATTTTAAATTAATAACAATTTATTAATATTTTTTTTTTTTCATTTTTTTGCAGAAAATTTAAAAAGAACTGTTGAAAGATGTAAGATCTAATATTTAATTAAAAATTCTGTCATCTAAAATACTAGCATACCCGAGTAAAAAAGTTTGAATATAGTCAAATATAATTAAATAAACACCATATATAATTCTTTAATTTGATTAAAAAAAATATTTGATAAAAGCATATAAAAAAATTATATACGGCTACACAAAACATTTTTACTCGGGTATTCAATTAGCAGAAGCTCACTTAAAATTCATAAAATATTAATTAATCGTTGCTTTTATAAATAAATGTCATTAAATTCTAATTACAGCGGCTGTTATAAGAGCCAAAGCAGCCAATTGTATACCCGAAAATACCGTAGTCGATTTGACACCTATTAATCCGAAAAATAATTTCTTTCCCCGGTGTACGCGCGTTAAACGTTGCGGTGGTTGCTGTAGTACCCCATGGATGTCATGCCAACCCACAAAGACTGAAATAGTTAACTATCAAGTGTATAGATATTGTTTTGAAAAAGTCAAGGCAAATTTTTGCGGTTTGGATGTTATACCAGTGGAACAGCATTTAGAATGTAAATGTGATTGTCGTAAAAAGCCGGAGGTAAGTTAAAATAGAACTGTTTACAAATTCAAATTCCGACCTTACGGGTGGCCCGAAAGGCCGATACATAAAAAGTCTCAGATTCTGAGACATTTTTCCTATAGAAAAAGTCTCAGATGCTGAGACATTTTTCCTATAGAAAAAGTCTCAGATTCTGAGACATTTTTACTACAGAAAAAAAAAAGTCTCAGATTCTGAGACATTTTTTCTATAGAAAAAGTCTCAGATTCTGAGACATTTTTTCTATAGAAAAAGTCTCAGATTCTGAGACATTTTTTCTATAGAAAAAGTCTCAGATTCTGAGACATTTTTTCTATAGAAAAAGTCTCAGATTCTGAGACATTTTTTCTATAGAAAAAGTCTCAGATTCTGAGACATTTTTTCTATAGAAAAAGTCTCAGATTCTGAGACATTTTTTCTATAGAAAAAGTCTCAGATTCTGAGACATTTTTTCTATAGAAAAAGTCTCAGATTCTGAGACATTTTTTCTATAGAAAAAGTCTCAGATTCTGAGACATTTTTTCTATAGAAACAGTCTCAGATTCTGAGACATTTTTTCTATAGAAAAAGTCTCAGATTCTGAGACATTTTTTCTATAGAAAAAGTCTCAGATTCTGAGACATTTTTTCTATAGAAAAAGTCTCAGATTCTGAGACATTTTTTCTATAGAAAAAGTCTCAGATTCTGAGACATTTTTTCTATAGAAAAAGTCTCAGATTCTGAGACATTTTTCCTATAGAAAAAGTCTCAGATTCTGTGACATATTTCCTATAGAAAAAGTCTCAGATTCTGTGACATATTTCCTATAGAAAAAGTCTTAGATTCTGAGATAATTTTCCTATAGAAAAAGTATCAGATTCTGAGACATTTTTCCTAAAGAAAAAGTCATAGATTCTGAGACATTTTTCCTAAAGAAAAAGTCTCAGATTCTGAGACATTTTTCCTATAGAAAAAGTCTCAGATTCTGAGACATTTTTCCTATAGAAAAAGTCTCAGATTCTGAGACATTTTTCCTATAGAAAAAGTCTCAGATTCTGAGACATTTTTCCTATAGAAAAAGTCTCAGATTCTGAGACATTTTTCCTATAGAAAAAGTCTCAGATTCTGAGACATTTTTCCTATAGAAAAAGTCTCAGATTCTGAGACATTTTTCCTATAGAAAAAGTCTCAGATTCTGAGACATTTTTCCTATAGAAAAAGTCTCAGATTCTGAGACATTTTTCCTATAGAAAAAGTCTCAGATTCTGAGACATTTTTCCTATAGAAAAAGTCTCAGATTCTGAGACATTTTTCCTATAGAAAAAGTCTCAGATTCTGAGACATTTTTCCTATAGAAAAAGTCTCAGATTCTGAGACATTTTTCCTATAGAAAAAGTCTCAGATTCTGAGACATTTTTCCTATAGAAAAAGTCTCAGATTCTGAGACATTTTTCCTATAGAAAAAGTCTCAGATTCTGAGACATTTTCCTATAGAAAAAGTCTGAGATTCTGAGACATTTTTCCTATAGAAAAAGTCTCAGATTCTGAGACATTTTTCCTATAGAAAAAGTCTCAGATTCTGAGACATTTTTCCTATAGAAAAAGTCTCAGATTCTGAGACATTTTTCCTATAGAAAAAGTCTCAGATTCTGAGACATTTTTCCTATAGAAAAAGTCTCAGATTCAGAGAAATTTTTCCTATAGAAAAAGTCTCAGATTCTGAGACATTTTTCCTTTAGAAAAAATCTCAGATTCTGAGACATTTTTTCTATAGAAAAAGTCTCAGATTCTGAGACATTTTTCCTATAGAAAAAGTCTCAGATTCTGAGACATTTTTCCTATAGAAAAAGTCTCAGATTCTGAGACATTTTTCCTATAGAAAAAGTCTCAGATTCTGAGACATATTTCCTATAGAAAAAGTCTCAGATTCTGAGACATTTTTCCTATAGAAAAAGTCTCAGATTCTGAGACATTTTTCCTATAGAAAAAGTCTCAGATTCTGAGACATTTTTCCTATAGAAAAAGTCTCAGATTCTGAGACATTTTTCCTATAGAAAAAGTCTCAGATTCTTAAAATAAATTGAAAAAAAACTTGTTAAAATTAAACTTTTATTTTCTGTTTTCTTTAAGGACTGCAACTCCTATCAACGTTATCAAGATTGTCGTTGCCATTGTATAAATGATGAAGCCCGTGAAAAATGTCTTGGTCTGGAACATAAAATCTGGGATGATGAAAATTGTCGTTGTGTTTGTAAACAAAATGAAAATTGTACAACGGGTTCCTATTACGATGAAAATCAATGCAAATGTTTACTGGTGCGTATTAAGCCAACCTTAGTTGATTGGTGATTTATTAAATTAAATAGTTATAAGGGGATTGATTTTAATTGTTGTCAAACGAATTTGTTTGTTGTTTTGTTAGTTAGTTATTTTATTACTAATTTTTAGATCTAGAATAGAAACGGTAAAGGTGGGTAAATGGGTTTTTATTTTAATATATTAGAATTTAAATGGTGTTTGAAACTAGGTTTTATAATATTGCTTACTAGGGTAGCTTTCTTTTAATTTTTTTCCTCTGAACTAATTCTTTTAACCGGAAAAGGGGGTAACACTCCGATAGGTGCACACTTTTGCTGAGTTTAAGCCGAGGAAAATATCAAAAAACGCGCCAGCCTATTGCTTACTACGTATAATTCCAGGTAACTGGGGGTTTTTTAAGTAAATCAGCACGAGATGATTTTTTTCGTATAGAAAAACTTTTATCAAGTGGCTTTGAATAATCCGGTCCAAATCTGTGTGTTCACACTTAAAATAAATACTCTGTTCAGTCAGCAGGAAATATACCAAATTTAAGCCGTATAATAAATCTAGTGGTATTATAAGGCGCAGTTTGATTAATTTTTATCTTGATTATCTCGGTCGAATCAGCAGACAATTCTGGCTAGACAGCTGAAAAATCAGTTTTTTTTTTAGCGGATAAAGCTCCTCATTTCAGGTGAAAAATCTGCTAATCTTAGCAGAAAATATCATTAGAAAAATGTATCTACCAAATCACAGATAAATTACACTGTGGAACAAATTTGGGGTCTTCGAGTGAACCAAAGTATACCAATATAAGACCAAAACCCTCGAAGGGTTTGGAAAACTTAGCCACGAGATTTTTTTTTATGGCCCACAGAAGTTTTTAAATTTTTTTCAAATGCGTTTTAAACAAATCAAAATAAAAGTATTAAATCTAATTCTGAGATAAATACTGTTAAGAGATGTTTTTTCATATATCCTCATAGAACACCAATAAAACGTTGTTCTATGTTCTGCAAAAATTTTAACCCATTTGGCATAAAATTTCACATAAGTCGACTTTGGATTTATAGAACCCTATCACTGAGGTTTTTATAATAATCAAAACTATTGGTAAATATTGCACTTAACACTTCCTAACTCATGAATTTGTCATTTTTGCTTCACATACAAAATACATGATAACAACGAAATGCCAATAGCTTCAGTTTTTGTTAAACTCCGCTGTGAGAATTTTTTCAGAAAAAATTATTTTCATCTGGCAAAAGTTAAAAAAAAATAAGTCAATAAAGTCGAAAAATGTCGAAAGAAAGTCAAAAAAAGTCGAAAGCAAAAATCGACTTTTCGACTTTTTAACAATAAAAAAGTCTATTTCGACTTTTCGACTTTTCATACAAAAAGTCAATTAAACGACTTTTCGACTATATAACCCTAGTTTGTAGAGCATTTTAACCCCTTAAAGGCACGTTTTAGTGGTGTTCTATGAGGGTATTTGAAAAAGGACAAAAATTACCCTTAAAAATTACCCTAATCACACTCACTCACAATCACGTGAGTAAATTTAATACAACTCACACTCACGTGCCCTCACGCAAGCTTCACTCACGCTCACGTTGACTCACACTCACAAAACTGTTATTTATACAAAAAAAAAATCGAAAACTAAAATTTTAAAAAATCTTTCAAAATTTTAAACAAAATTTAAAGTTCAGCGAATTTTTTCCACTCACTCACGTGAGTAAAATTTAATTTAGTCACACTCACGCGTGATCACGCGTGAATCACGCGAATCACGCTATAATCTGCTCATGTGCCCATCTCTAGTTAATATGTTCTAAGACAAGAACCGCCATCAAATTTCACTGCAGACATCTCTATGAAATAGTCATTGGAAACAAATTTTGAGATTGATAAAAAAAAATGATTAAACGTAGGCAAAATTTTTAAATTTTTGAAAATTGTTTGCCAAATTTTTATCCCGAAAACCCCTCTGACCGATTTCAAAATTTATTCGATATTTCGATATTCATTATGCCAAAATAAATAAAAATTATGTATCGCAAGATATTTTTTTATTTATTTTTCAAAAATTCAAAATTTTGGTGGAAATTTTCCAAAAATCCAATACTTTGATCGTTGCGCCACAGGTTAAAATTATCGAATTTGGCTCAAATTAAGTCTAAATGACAGTTTGTCTCAAACTCTATGAACGGGTCAAGGGATAGAAATTTTGAGATTTTTTTTTTAAATCTTGAACGTACGGAACAACCGCTATTTTTGCAAATTTTAAATAGCGAAATCTCGAAAAACGTTCAAACTATTTAAATTTTTTTTTAAATTCGGAAGAAAAACTTCTTTGCCATGCAATTTTTTTAAATAAAGCAGGCTAAACAAACCGAATCTGTTTAAATCACCAGATTTATTATATGACTCAACCTTGATGTAATGTTAGGCGATATATCTGTAATTCGACAGAGATTCCCAAATCAAATTTGCTAAAATCAGCAGATTTACTCTGTTGGAATTAGCAGAATTTTTCAGCGAAAATCTGCAGAGAGATTTTTCGTCTGATTCGGTCGGGATTATTATATAACAATTAAGCAAAATGCGTCTGGTAAAATCATCAGATTTATCATATGGGTAAAAATATGAGTATTTTCAGATTTTTATGTTGATTAAAAAAGATTTTATTTTGAGTGGATTTATTCGTTATAAATTTCATTTTTGAAAGAAATGCGAATAAAATATTAGGAGTTAATAGAAAGAAATTAGGGATATCACAATTTAAATTTGTTTTTTGTTAAATGTTTATTATTATTATTGTGTTTTCATATTAAATTGTATATTACTTTTTTGTTATATTTAGTAAATATTATACTGTTTTTTGTTCACAATTTAAATGTTATGTGTTTCTTTTGTGTTTTTTTTTCTCCTATTTTTTTTTAGACATCCTCAATTGACATTTTGGATGAAAATCAATCAAATTAACTGAAATAATCAAAAGCAACTTTAAACTCTCATACACTTAATTTACACTTGCCACAACTCACTGAAAACTAATTAAAACACTAAAAGACTACAAATTATTAAATTATAAAATTTTTGTTTGTCCTCGTCATAAAAAATATATTTTGTTTAAATAATAAGTCATCTTAATGTGATTTGCATTCAAAATGTGTAATTTAGAGTATAAATTAAAAAATTTATACGTTAATAAACCCAAGAATAAGTAAATTTTTTTTTGGTTAAAAAAATTTATAAAAATTTTGAAATGAGTAAGTAAAAATTTTAGAATTAATTTTTATTATTTTTATTTTAACTAAGTTTTATTTGTAAATAGTATATGATTCATTATTTGGAAATGCATGGGTTTGAAAAAGCTAATAAAAATACCTACAGTCCGATTTTTATAAGAAAATAAATTCATTAAGGTTAACATAAGATTTTATCTTAAAATCTTTGATTTTTCCCAAGTGTCCGGGCAAATTTTTATTCTACTAGACATTAAATTTATGTGTTACAAATTTGTAACCAATCGGATTAAATAATCCCGTGGCGCCGGGATCAAAGTTTTGGATTTTTTGAAAATTAAAAAAAATAAAAAAATATATCTTGCGACAGACACATCATATTTATTAATTTTGATGCGCTGAACACGAATTATATTATTATCATCAAACAAAATTAAATCGATTCAACAGTTTTCGAGATATCGCTATTTGAAATTTTGCAAAAATGGCGGTTTTTTCCTACATTCAAGAAATATTTAAAAAAAAACAAAATTTCTTTCCCTTGACCCTTTCATAGACCTTGAGACAAACTTTCATTTAAAATATTTTTGAGACAAATCCGATCATTTTAATGAGTTAATATGCTCTAATTTGGCTCAAATTACGTTTTAATGAAAGTTTGTCTGAAGCTCTATGAAATAGTCAGTAGAAAAAAAATTTGGAGAATTAAAGTTTTGAAAAAATTTGAAAAAAAAAATAATTTTGATGCGTTGAACATGAATATCAAAAAAAATACAAATCGGTCGAACAGTTTTCAATATATCGCTATTTGAAATTTTGCAAAAATGGCGGTTTTTTTCATACGTTCAAGTAATGTTTAAAAAAAAAAATCAAAATTTCTTTCCCTTGACCCTTTTATAGGCCTTGAAACGAACTTTCATTTAAAATTACTTTGAGCTAAATCCGATTATTTTAGCACAGACTAAATACAGACTCGACAGTAGAGTTTTATAAGAAAAAATGGGGAAAAACTAAGCGATTTTAGGAGAAAACACAGCGGTTTTTAGTCCGTTTTACGCTAACATGGCAACACTTTCTACGACTTAGGAGTGAGTGAAACAACAAAAACCGATCTGGCATCCATTTTTCTTATGGCGCGTTATATCAGTTTTCTCTTTCTAACCTAATTCGTAGAATAATTTGAAAATATTAACCATATGGTTCGGAACTACTTTTTTGACACCTGTCACTTATGTCGAGTCTGTATTAGTCTGTGATTTTAGCCCGCGGCGGCCTTCGATCAAAGTTTTTATTTTTGAAAAAATTTCACCAAAACTCTAAACTTTTGATCGATGGGCGCCATGGGTTAAAATGATTTGATTTTGCTCAAATTAACTTTAAATAAATTTTTGTCTTAAGCTATATGAAATAGTCAGTGGAAAAAAATTTTGAAATTCTTTTTTTTAATTTCTTAAACATAGGAAAAACCCGATATTTTTTTAAAAAAATTTTGACAAATTTCAAATGGCGATATTTTGAAAACCGCTTGACCGATTTCAGAATTTTTTTGATATTCATATTCAGCATGTTAAAATTAAGAAATTATCGCAAGATACTTTTTTTTTTATTTTTCAAAAATCCAAAATATTGGTGGAAATTTTCCAAATGATCTTATTCGGCTTAAATTAAGTTTAAATGAAAGAATGTCTCAAGCTCCATTAAAGCGTCAAAGGAAAGACATTTTAAGATTTTTTTTTTTAATTCTTGAACGTTTGAAAAAAATCTCAATTTTTGCAAATTTCAAAAAACGATTTCTCGAAAACTGTTCCAACATATTTTAATTTTTTTTATATTCGCGCATCAACATTAATAAATATGATGTCTCGCAAAACATATTTTTATACCCTCCACTTAGTGATAGAGGGTATATATAATAGAGTTAATTTTAAAAATTTGATCTGCGGGTATCATAATTTTTTTGGAGGATTTAGGGGAACTAAAAAGAATGGCGGTATTTTTTTGGCAAAAAAATCGCTCCTTGGGGTGGTTCAACGCATTAGAAAACGCGAATTTTGAGCTATTTTTTCTGCAGAGCAAAAACGGCTGAATATATCGCAAATCTGATTTCACCAGTCGATTCTACAGCAAAAAATAATACAATGGTCGTTTTTCAAACTCTTAAAAAAAGTTCCAAAAACCCATCACAGAGGGCGGAAATATAAAGTTTTTCCATTTTCTTTTTAAATTAATTTTTTAAATATGCACAATTAAAGGGCATTTTCAGCTTAACAAAATGATACCAAACTTTCCGTTCTATCACAACCCGTTAAAAAGTTATAAGCTCTCAAAAATGGACAAAAACACATTTTTTGCGAACTTTGACCTCAACTTTCTCGAAAACATGACGTGATAGAAAAATTTGAAAACTAGAATCAGAATCAGCATCGAAATGTTAATCGAAACCAGGTTTTATGATCCCGGAATATCATCCAAAAACATCACAAAAAAATGCTCTCAATAATGCACTAAAATGCGTTTTTTTTTTAACTTTGACCTCAATTATCTCAAAAACCTGACGTTACGGAACATTTTGGAAACCAGATTTGGAATCAGCATTGAGAGGAAAATCGAAAACGAGTGTCCAGACCGCTGACCCATCCAAAAAATTTTCAAATTTCAGTCAGTGTTTTATAATTTTTCCAATAGAAAAAAACTTTGAAGCCTTATTACTTTTTAATGCGTTGTGATAGAAAAATGCTTTTTGTACAAATTTTCTTAGCAAAGACTGCCTCTTCATCGTTCATGATTAAAAAAATAATTTAAATTTAAAAAAAAAAAAAACGATTTTTCCGCCCCCTGCTGTGGGTTATTGGAACTTTTTTTAAGAGTTCAAAAAACTGCTATTGTATTAACTTTTGCTGTAGAATCGACTGGTGAAATCATATTTGCAATAAATTCAGCCGTTTTCTCTGAGCAGAAAAATCATCACAAAATCCGCGTTTTCAGATGCTTTGAACCACCCCAAGGAGTGAAAATTTTTCCAAAAAAATACCGGCATTCTTTTTAGCTCCCCTAAATCCTTTAAAAAAAATATGATATCCGATAAACAGATGAAGTGACATAGTCACGAAACGAACTCTAATATATAAGTTTGTCATTCCGTTTGTAACTCATCGAAATATCGGTCTAGGACCCCATAAAGTATATATATTATTGATCAGTGATCGATTTTAAGACATTCTAGCGATGTCCGTCTGTCCGTCTGTCTGTGGAAATGGTGATCACGACCAAAATATTACACGGAGATGACTGAAACTTGACATATTTATTGGAAGTTCTCCTGAGCAGTTTGGTATTGCATTTGAGTGATATCGGTTCAGCGGTTCAAAAGTTATGATCGAAAATGTAAGGACACCTCAAAAATCTTGGCACATTCAACATAACCTAAAAATACAAAATGCTTTAATTCGGCTGCTGGTTGACATATCGTCGCTGCTCCGTCGTGATTTGGTATGTGAGATTTTTGGATTTTTTTTTTTTATTGCATAATATGAAACCTCTATAGGGCATCCGTCTGCCCACTAAACCGTTTAGCGATATCTTGAATGGTTTGGAAGTTAGCAAAAGTAGCTATGTGAAATTCATATGAAAATGTTCCAAAAAAAAATGGTATGTGTAGTTAAAAACAAGTTTTTGTTAAGAAAACTTTTGCAAATATAAACATTTTTGCTTAAAATTTTTAACATAACGGTTTTAGGCATGCTTACATACTATACTAAAAAATGAAGTATGAGATCACATTTTAAAGGGATGCTGCCATTATAAAAAAACGATTTTTCGCGATTTTCAAAAAAAAGTTATATGTATCTAAAAAGTTTTTTTGCAGAAATTAATTACATACATTAGTCTTTTCATACTAGGGCTGTCAATCCCGAAATCCCGAATCCCGAAATCCCGGGATTTTGGTCATAAAATGAATCCCGAATCCCGGGATTTTTAAGCTCAAATCCCGGGATTTTTGAAATATTAAAAATGTATGACAATTTTTTTTTAAAATACAAATTTGTTCAATTATTGTTACATTTACATAAACAAATTAAAACTAAAACTTTTTTTAATTTATAAGGTAGCTAGCCACGAATTTGGCTGAGCTGAGAATGCTACCCAGGCTTGCTGAATAATAGTCCAACGCACTAACCATTAAGCCACTTTGACCAAAGTTTGCAGTTTTTGACGAAAATTTTCTAAAAAAACCGAAACATTGATCGAAGGGCGCCACGGGCAAATTTAATCCGATTGACCTCAAATTTGTACCACATATGTTTCAGGCGTAGGAGAATAAAAATTTTCCCGAACGTTCAAAATTGGAAGAAAAACTTTTTTATACAAAAAATGCAAGTCTAATGTATACTATTATTACTTTCCTCTTTTAAATGTGTTTATTATTTTAAATTTTCTTTAAATTAGTTTTAAAATTATACAGTACAAGAATCAAAATCGGAATGGGATGAAACTTAAAGCAAATAAAAGTTGTCATTTTCCATAACAAACCCCTCAAGGCTTTTTTAGTTCCTTGCTAAATATTTAATAATAATAATTACTTGGAAACTGTATAAGTGGCGTATACTTAATTTTTGAATTGCATTTAAATAACAATCAGAATAATTAGAAATATTTTTTTAATAATTCCGTTGTAGCGAAATCGACCCAAGGGGTTTCGTGGGAATCAAACCCACAACTTACTGCTTAATAGGCTAGCACGCTACCAACTAACCCACAGTAGCCCCCTCAATATGCACAATAAAATTGAAACATAAAGAGTCTACTATTTTTTACTTTTATAATCAAAGAAATTTAATCCCAAAAATTCCTGGAATCCCGAAAATCCCGGGATCCCGAAAAATCCCGTGATCCCGAAAAATCCCGGGATCCCGGGATCCCGGGATTTCAATTTTCAAATCCCGAATCCCGGGATTTAAAAAAACCGATCCCGTTTGACAGCCCTATTTCATACACATGAAATCAATTCGGAAAATTAATTATAGGGTTGCAAAAAAAACGCAAAATCATTAAAATATGAGAAAAATCGCGATTTTCAACATTTTAACGCAAACATTTTTATCCAAATTTGTACTATTATATCGTTATGAGTCTAATTCCCATTTCCCATACCAAACAAATTTGCATTTGTAAAAGAAGAATTTTTTTAATAAAAAAACTGCAACAAAATGTGCATAACTTTAACGATGATTTCCATGAAAACTGTTCCATTGATTCAAAAACGGACTTCACCATTGAAATAAGCATGCCCCAATTATATAGAAATGATGGTCAGATCTCATGGCACAAATTTCAGGAACATTTTTTTGAGTAAAATTTTTTCGCTAAAAAAAAACAAAATTCATTGAAGCAACAGCACTTGGATGCAGATTTGTACAAAATATGGGATTTAAAAGTGTATTTACTATCACTTTAATGAATATGACAATTTTTTGCACTATTATTAAATTTTATAACTTAAGTTCTATGAACAAAAACGGTCATGTGTATAAAAATGTCCAAAAATAAAAAAATTAATACCAAAAATGTTCCAACAAAATGTGTTATGTGTAGTTTTTTATGTAATTCGTTAATATCTTCGTTTTAGCTAAAAAATCATTCTTTTTTTTGTGGTACACATCTATAAAACATCTTAATGTATTTTAAAGACGCTTGACTTTTATAAAATATGGCAAAATAAAACGGTTTTTTTGCTCTCCTGAAAACTTCATTAAAAACACATACCAAATTACGACGGAGCAGCGACGATATGTGAACATAATTGAACACCGAAAGGTACTTAAAAAAGTGCGAACACATTTTTTCACAAAAAAAGAAAAAAAAAAATCGCGGAATTTTTTTTCCAAAATTTTTTTTGCGGAAATTTTTTTTCAAATTTTTTTTTTAAGTTTTTTGCAATAATCTTTTTGATATTAGGTGTGTTCCAAAACTTTCCGGGTAAAGTTCGGTAAAATGAGAGCAAATCAAAAAACCTCTCACGATACCACAAAAATACACAAAAGTACGGGAACGCTAAAAACCACATTTCAAGCCCAAAATAATAGAAAATGTAAACAAACCAATAACGCTAAAATATTTTTGTAAGAAAAATTACTTTAAACAAGAAAACAAATTGTAAATGTTTATTTTAATAACAAATTATCTTTTTTTGTATTGAAATAACACATTTCCTTGGTTTAGTTCTTTATTTTATTTAAATTTCCAATTTGGCTTCACAAAAAAAAAACAGCTGTTTTTTCAACATCTGACTGTTACCAATTTACCCGAAAAAAAAGTGCGGGTAAGTTCGGTAAAATGAGAAACTAATTTATTCTCTCAAAAACTCTCTCATTTACCCAATTTTTGCGTACGGGAACGCTTTTCGGGCTGGTTTGGGTACCCGCGGGCACCCGCGGTAACGTTGTGGAACAGACCTATTGTGTATCAATACATTCGGCACGGCCGAATTTAACTTTTTTACTTGTTTTTTTTTTTAATTTTCAAAAATCCAATACTTTGCTCCCCGGGCGCCATTTAATCCGATTGGCCTCAAATTTGTAGCACGTAAATTTTAGGTCTAATAGAATGAACATTTTTCCGGACATTTAAAATCGAAAGAAAAACTAGGCATTATAAAATTTTATGTTTAACTTATTATTACAATTAAATAAAAATCGGGCTGTTAAATAAAAAAAAAAAACTTTTTAAAAAAATAATCAAATATTTTTTTATTTTTTTTATTTTTAATTTCCAGTTATCTGTTAATACCGATAGTAGTAGTGGAGATGTTGTGGTTCCACCTGTCGTTAATAATCGTCGTCGTTTTTTTGTCAAACCAATAGAGGTAGATCCCGATAATAGCACAATTTATCAAGTATAATTTATAAATATATGTATTAAGTATAATATTTGTCAGTATTTAATGTAAAAATTTTTCAAACCAATATTCTTAATTTAAGTTTGTCAAAACTTTAGTCATTTCATTTATTATTATTTTATTGTTTTATGTTATGGCGTTATCTTTTTTAACAAAAGAATTTAAACTTTTACTGTACTTTTTTAAAGTGTTGCTCTTAAAAATTAAATTTTGTGATTGCAGGGAGATATGTAGTTTTATATAATTTTTTTTTGCCAGAAAAGTAAACGCTATAAGTTTTTTTAATTAATTCCTTTAATATTTGTTAATTTTAATTTATATTAATTAATTTTATCGGCTTTGTTCTGGCCAAGGATGGAAAGTCAAGATCTTATAGCTCGCGCGATTTACTTTTGATCATTTGAAAGCTTAAGTATTTTTTAAAATTGAGATGTTAAAGGAAGCTTTTCATTTCAAACGTACCACGAAAAAAAAAATGTTGTGGATTAAAGGCAAACTTACAAAATTTATAGCCCTATATGGAACTAACAAACCCAGAACAAAAGTTTTGGTTTTTCGAAAAAATGGCGGTGGTCAAACACGGCAAAATTGAGCAATTTTTCCATGACAAATTTCACATAACGATATCTCGAAAACCTTTTGACAAATTTTGAATGTTTTTGATGTTTGTGTTTAGCGCATCAACATTAATAAATATGATGTATGTATTAATATATATACCCTACACTTAGTGATAGAGGGTATATATAAGTTTGTCATTCCGTTTGTAACTCATCGAAATATCGGTCTGGGACCCCATAAAGTATATGGGGCATTCCATGTGAAATCGGACACTTTGAAAAACTTTTTTTTTAGATTTTCCCAATTTGTTTACAGCTTTTAGTACCCTTCGAAAACTCCTTCGTGGTAAATTTTCAGATTTTTTTGATGACCCGTTCAAAAGATATCAAATTTTTAAAAATTGGTAGTTTGTTTCTTTACTCAAATTTCTTTTAATCATAACTTCTTCAATAATGGTCCAAATTTCAAATTTTTTTTTTTTCAAAATTTTTGTTTTTTTACGTACTTTCTAAAAAAAAATCCCAAAAAATTCTTAAAAGCGCTCTAGTATGCGTTTTTTAAGTTTTAAAATTTAAATCTCATTTTTGAAAATGTTTGTACTCTTCGATTTTTTTAAATTTTTTTGTGTAAAACTTCTATCAATTCTACAAATTTTTTGCCCAGGAAGATCGTGGGATAACGATTATTACTATTTTTTAAAATTTTTTGAAAAAATTTTATTGTAATTTTTCAATCTTAAAATCATTTCTACTGCTCCAATGGTGCGTCATAGAGGGTGCTTTATAAGACCGACCCCCATTAATTTTTACATCTTAACATTTCTTTGGAACAAACTAATACCCTATCTCCAATTTCTAAGGGGGCTCCCACACAAAACGACATTTTTTAAAATTTGTTCCAACCGCTCTAACTGCCCTAATAGTGCTCTTAGAGCAACAAAATGTATGACCGACCCACAATATTTTTTTAGTCCAAACATTTTCTCTGAATACACCTACCCTCTATCTTTAACTGTTAAGGCGGTCCCCATACATTTTTTTTTATTTTTTGTAAATTTGTTTTATTTAATCAGCTTCTACCGGTCCAATGGTGCGTCCGAGAGGGGTCATTAATGAGACCGACCCCCATTTATTTTTACCCTACAACATTTTTTCAAAACATACCTACGCCCTATCTCAACTCCCTAAGTAGGCTCCAATACAAAATTACATTTTTATAAAATTTGCTCCAACTGTTATTTGTATGGGAGCCTACTTAGGGAGTGGAGATAGGGCCTAGGTATGTTTTGAAAAAATGTTGTAGGGTAAAAATAAATGGGGGTCGGTCTCACTAATGACCCCTCTCAGACACACCATTGGACCGGTAGAAGCTGATTAAATAAAACAAGTTTACAAAAAATAAAAAAAATTGCATGGGGACCGCCTTAACAGTTAAAGATAGAGGGTAGGTGTGTTCAGAGAAAATGTTTGGACTAAAAAAATATTGTGGGTCGGTCATACATTTTGATGCTCTAAGGGCACTATTAGGGCTGTTAGAGCGGTTGGAACAAATTTTAAAAAATGTCGTTTTGTGTGGGAGCCCCCTTAGAAATTGGAGATAGGGTATTAGTTTGTTCCAAAGAAATGTTAAGACGTAAAAATTAATGGGGGTCGATCTTATAAAGGACCCCTCTATGACGCACCATTGGAGCAGTAGAAATGATTTTAAGATTGGAAAATTACAATAAAATTTTTTCAAAAAAATTTAAAAAATAGTAATAATCGTTATCCCACGATCTTCCTGGGCAAAAAATTTGTAGAATTGATAGAAGTTTTACACGAAAAAATTTCAAAAAAATCCAAGAGTACAAACATTTTCAAAAATGAGATCTAAATTTTAAAACTTAGAAATCGCATACTAGAGCGCTTTTAAGAATTTTTTTGGATTTTTTTTTAGAAAGTACGTAAAAAAACAAAAATTTTGAAAAAAAAAATTTTAAATTTGGACCATTATTGAAGAAGTTATGATTAAAAGAAGTTTGAGTTAAGGAACAAACTACCAATTTTTAAAAATTCGATATCTTTTGAACGGGTCATCAAAAAAATCTGAAAATTTACCACGAAGGAGTTTTCGAAGGGTACTAAAAACTGTGAACAAATTGGGAAAATCTAAAAAAAAAACTTTTTCAAAGTGTCCGATTTCACATGAAATGCCCCATATATATTCATGATGCCCGATCGATTTTAAGACATTCCAGCGATGTCCGTCTGTCTGTGGAAAATGTGATCACGTCCAAAATACAAAACAGAGGTGACTGTTGTTAAACATATATATTGAAAGTTCTACCGAGAAGTTTGGTATTGCATTTGAGCGAGGTTCAAAAGTTCAAAAGTTATGATCGAGGTTAAAAAGTTATGATCGAGGTTCAAAAGTTATGATCGAAAATGTAAGGACACCTCAAAAATTTTAGTACATTCAACATAACCTAAAAATACAAAATGCTTTAATTCGGATGCTGGTTGACTTATGTGAACATAATTAAACACCAAATGGTATTTAAACAAGTACAAACATATTTTTGGACAAAAAGAAAAAAAATCGCGGATTTTTTTTTACCAAATTTCTTTTTTCGTGGAATTTTTTGTTAAAAAAAAAATTTTTTCAAAAGTTATTTCCTTTTGAATAAAGTTTTTTGCAATCATATTTTTGAAATTTTGGAGGGTATCACTACATTCGGCAAGGCCAAATTTAATTTTTTTACTTGTTTTCTTTCCATTTTGCCCTAACTGCGTTCTCACAAACTTCAATGCGCGAGCGGCACGGCAAATTTTCAACCGATCGAGCTCATATTTTTCTCAAAATTTTGTTTACCCTAACCTCACACATAACTGGGCTCCGATTTTGAAAAATAAAATTAAGATCGAAAACTAAAAATAACTATTCTCTTAAAATTTGACATTTTCTAGAGAATTTAATGGTCTTTCATTTAAAATTAAAGAAAAATACCGTGTTTATTGCTACATCGATTTTTAGGTTTAATTTTTAAAATTCAGAGTTCTGATTTTTTTTTTTCAGAAACAAATAATGTCAATTGATAGCCCATACAAAACTCTATAAAATAAGTATGTTTCGAAAATATAAAGCGATGTCATTTAAAAATTGCTCATTTTTGCCATGACTTTTGTTCCACGATTTGTTAGTTCCATATAGGGTTACGTTTGAAATGAAAAGCTCCTACTACACATTTATTTTTACTTTTTTGTTTTTTTGTAAAAACTTTTTTTTAATTTGTAATATTTTATTGTAAGTTATAAATGTATGTTATTTGTATATTAATAAATAGACAAGCTCGAGGCCACAGTTGATTTTTAAAAAAATATTAATTTTTATTTTTTATTAATTTCAATACTTCTCCATCCTTTGGATGGCATCTTCAGAAATAAAAACGAGTTACAATAACCAAATACAACGACTGCTCGTGTTTACATTTAATATTGCAATCGTTGTACTTTGTTATTGTTACACACAAAAAATTATTTGCTACAAAATTTCAATTAAATCTATTGATCAACAAAGTTTAAATTGTCAATTATTGTTTTAATCAACATTTTTGTTATTTTCTTTAACTATCAAATTACAAATTTTTAACATCCCAGGTAAAAATAGACACATATGAACACATATGAGGATATATAGATGCATATGCGAACATATATGAATCATGTATGAACACATATGCACATGTTCGGTACATATAATAGCATGTATGGAATTATACATCCATACAACGAGCGAATATATAGTACTGTTTGATGTCATATATGGAAATATTTGCGGTTAATTCGCAAAAACTAATGGGTAGTGTGGTATTTTTTTTTTAAAAAAAGTATTTGTAAAACACAATGCACTTTTGGAATTGCATAATTTGCAAGATCTCATCTTGAATGTTTTCTTAGTTCCTTTTCAAATTTGTTGGCTTTTGAAAGTTAAGAAAACCCAGCAAAACCTTAAAAATGGTAACGGTTATGTAATGCATTACCATAACCATGGCTATGCAATAATGCATAGCAAAAAAACTGCAAGCATATGAATTTTTTTCTACCGTTTACCATATGCATTACTTTTTAGTATATTTCATGCATTACGTTTTACGCACTCATTATTTTGAGCCTAACCCCAAATTGTCTCATATCTAATGGTAATAGATTAATTGATGATATACAGAATTGATGATTTTTTTGGGGGGAATGACCCCAAAATAATGGGTAAGTATTACGTAATGCATGGAAAATACAAAAAAATAATGCATATAGTAAGCCGTAGTGAAAAAATAATACATATTTTTGGATATGCATTTCATGATAATGCATTACACAACCATTACCATTTTTAAGGGTTTTCTGGAAATGCAATAGAAAACTTTTCATTTTCTCAAATTGCATTTCATATGCTTCGTTTTATTTGTTTTAGTTTTGAAAGTTTCTAAATTATTTGATTTGATGCAAACTTCAAAACCAAAATGTCATAATTTTATTTTTCATTTTTTGTACATTTTTTTTTTTCAAGAATTTTTTTCAGTTTGATTTTACAAAAATATTTTAAATAAGCCAATTCGTTCTGGAATATAAAATGTGATTTGTCCAAGTAAGTAAGAAAACATTTTCTTATATTAATATCGTTGTTAATTTTGTATGTCCTGTAATCTCTTTTTTCTTTTCCAGAAATATCAAAATCAAGTTGTTCTTCGATGGTTGTGGGCAACAAAGAACGTGCTTTATCAATTAAATCAAGAAAACCCTCTTTAACTAAACCTTTTTGAAGAAGATTTTTGATGTTACATAAGGGTTATATAGTCGCAACAAAATGTAGACTTTTTCGAATAATGGATTTTCGAATAATGGATTAAAATCGGAATATTTGGATAAAAACGACGTTTTTTTTGGATTATATAAACAGAAAGCCTGATGTTGGAGAGCAAATCGTATTCAACGCACCGCTAATTATTAGATTAGAAGAGCTTAGAATAATTGTCTGATATTTTTCGGTTCCAACACATAAATTCAACCATGTTTTTAACAGTGTTCTTCTTATAATTTCTTCTTTATAATTTTTTTAAATAAAATATCAAAATTAGTAATAAAAGTGTTTTTTAATGACAAGGAAATACCAATTACTGAAATGTATGAAAACATATGAATGATAATATGTGATCAAATATGAACACGTATGATCATATATGTACATATTACCTCAATTTTCGTCCATGAACATGTATGGATGATCATATGTGTTCATATGTGTGCATATGTGAGTATTTCTAACCGGGATACCAGATTTTTTTCGCTTCAATTTATTTGAATACATTAATTCAAAAAATATACTTTATATTCGGGTTTTACTTTTTTTATTGTCGGCAACATATTGGAAAGCAAAAAATTGTGAATTTCTTCATAATTTTGTCATAAGCTTAAAATTCATTTGTTAAATCAATCATTATTTTAATTGACTTTAAATAAAAAATTTACCAAATTTTTGATCAAAATCGAAAAAGTGATTAATTGAAAAAAAAATCAATTAATCACCTACAATTTGATGATTGATATAACAATTTTCTTTATCGGAGGAGTTTCAATTCAAAAATTAATTGAATCCGCGTTTTTGTTGATTGAAATTCGTTTTCAATTCTTTCTGTGTACTCGTTATTATTCCTGAAGATGCCAACCGAAATATTACTATTTTTAAAAAAACAACTGTGGCCTCGAGCTTGTCTATTAATTAATATAGAATTGGAAAAAAGAGTCGAATAAATATAATAATATTGTGTATGTAATTTGTATAAAAAAAATCTGTAAATTTAAAATTTTTGATTACAAGGGAATTTTTGTTACAGCACGAGGAATTTTGCTACACTCTTATTAAAATGATATCAGTTTCCAACTATAATTTGTGTTTATTCAAAGAAATTGTGTAATTCTACTTAAAATTAGTTGAAATTTATCCAATGTATAATTTCCGCTATATAAAACTTAAGTTTTGAAAAAAATTCCAGAAGCGATTGGCGTACCATCCTCAGAACATAATCGTATAAGTCATATTTTATAAAATATCTACATATAATTAGATTAATTTCTTTATGCTTAATTAAATTTCATATCAATTTAATTAAAAATTTTACTTATTTGGTTATTTTAAGAAATTAGTTTTTACAGCGTGCTTTTTTCCACTGTTTACCTTATTTTTTGAAAATGTTTTTCTTCTGTATGTTAAGATTTTGAATTTGTTTTCTTAAGTTATTAAAGATAAAAACTAGTATTTAAATAATTAAAAAATATAAAAAAAAAAAAATATCTTAACACACTTGTGAAAAACAGAATCAAAAATATAGGTTAATGGTGAAAATTATCTTGAGTAGAGACCAACCTGTTTTTAACTTTGTTTTAAGCTCTTGCAGCTACTAAGTCCGAATAATTTTCATCATATCGAAAAAACACACATCCATTTACATTTTATCAACAAAACCACAAACAGAACCAAAAATTAATAACACACAAAAATTGACCGGTCTTATAATCTGAGACTTTTTCTATACGAAAAATGTCTCAGAATCTGAGACTTTTTCTATACGAAAAATGTCTCGGAATCTGAGACTTTTTCTATACGAAAAATGTCTCAGAATCTGAGACTTTTTCTATACGAAAAATGTCTCAGAATCTGAGACTTTTTCTATACGAAAAATGTCTCAGAATCTGAAACTTTTTCTATACGAAAAATGTCTCAGAATCTGAGACTTTTTCTATACGAAAAATGTCTCAGAATCTGAGACTTTTTCTATACGAAAAATGTCTCAGAATCTGAGACTTTTTCTATACGAAAAATGTCTCAGAATCTGAGACTTTTTCTATACGAAAAATGTCTCAGAATCTGAGACTTTTTCTATACGAAAAATGTCTCAGAATCTGAGACTTTCTATACGAAAAATGTCTCAGAATCTGAGACTTTTTCTATACGAAAAATGTCTCAGAATCTGAGACTTTTTCTATACGAAAAATGTCTCAGAATCTGAGACTTTTTCTATACGAAAAATGTCTCAGAATCTGAGACTTTTTCTATACGAAAAATGTCTCAGAATCTGAGACTTTTTCTATACGAAAAATGTCTCAGAATCTGAGACTTTTTCTATACGAAAAATGTCTCAGAATCTGAGACTTTTTCTATACGAAAAATGTCTCAGAATCTGAGACTTTTTCTATACGAAAAATGTCTCAGAATCTGAGACTTTTTCTATACGAAAAATGTCTCAGACATTTTCTATACGAAAAATGTCTTAGAATTTCAAACTTTTTCTATACGAAAAATGTCTTTGAATCTGAGACTTTTTCGGTGCAGGCTTTATCTATAGATAGATAGACTTTTTCTATACGAAAAATGTCTCAGAATCTGAGACTTTTTCTATACAAAAAATGTCTCAGAATCTGAGACTTTTTCTATACGAAAAATGTCTCAGAATGTGAGACTTTTTCTATGCGAGAAATGTCTCAGAATCAGAGACTTTTTCTATGCGAGAAATGTCTCAGAATCAGAGACTTTTTCTATACGAAAAATGTCTCAGAATCTGAGACTTTTTCTATACTAAAAATGTCTTAGAATTTAAAACTCTTTCAATAGGAAAAATGTCTCAGAATCTGAGACTTTTTTATACGAAAAATATCTTAAAATCTGAGACTTTTTCAATAAGAAAAATGTCTCAGAATCTGAGACTTTTTCTATACGAAAATTGTCTCAGAATCTGCGACAATTTTCGTATAGAAAAATGTCTCCGAATTTGAGACTTTTTCGGTGATGGCTTTATCTTCGTATCAAAATCGTCCCTATTAAACATTTATTAAATAATAAAATGTTTTATGTTTTTAAAAAACTTTAATTTAAAATGCAAGAACATATTTTTTTCATACTTTTGATAAAAAGTAAACACTTTATTA
Organism: Pegoplata infirma; assembly: GCA_963921195.1. Lineage (NCBI taxonomy): Eukaryota > Metazoa > Arthropoda > Insecta > Diptera > Anthomyiidae > Pegoplata > Pegoplata infirma. Next base: position 24,048,108 of record OY992540.1, read on the forward strand.
TAATTTATATAAAAAAGAAACATACTTTTTACTACAATAAGTTTAGGTTGTTTTTAATTTAAAAACTTAAATACATTTAATAATAATTTCGAAAATATATGAATAGATTAATAAAAAAAAATTGTGTAAACCGTGCTAAAATGGGTTTGATCTGTTCATATTAAACTATAAATAATTGTATCTAATCAGATCTCAAATATGTTACCCAATTTCAAGAACTAAACAATAATTATGTCTGAGAGATCCCGAAATTAGAGACTAAATTATAGAAATGACAGATCTTAAAATAGAAGACCAAATTTAAGTAAGATCTGACAGATCTGATACAATTGTACATAACTCAATATGAGTAGATCAGACCAGATATAATATAATTTTACACGGGATCTGAAAAATAAACACTTTGTATAATTTTTTTTAAGAAAATATTTGTTTTAGAAAATAAATGCATACAGAAAAAAATTTACTAAATACAAATAAAAAAAATTAATATATATTTTAAGTATTAAAAAAAATAAAGTAAATAATTAAAAATTTTAAAAAATTTACATAGAAAAACTAAAGGAAATTGTAGTTTGATTTTACATTCAAGGAAAATGCCATTTGCAGGTAAGGAATAATAAAGAATTATTTGTAAAACTATTTTTTATAAAAAAAAAGGTTTTTAAAAAGCTGTTAGCAGATATTTTTTTTTTTTTAATATGTTTTTACCAATTTTTTTAAATAAATCTAACAGAGAATTTGCTAAAAAGGCAAAACTGGTGTTTGTTGAAAAAAAAAATCCACTTCGCAGTGGAAAATTATTTTAAAAAAAATATAGTTGGAAACTTTTGTATTTAGAAAAAATATATAAGAAATATAAAGAAACTGGGTAAAGTGATATTTTTTTTATAAAATTGACTACAAAAATCACAAGCTTTTTTTAATAATTAATTCAAAAAAGAGATCAAACAAATTAAGTTTAAACAATATAAAAACAATTAGAAAAACAAATTATCACAATTTTCTTAATCTGATGATTTTACAAAATATAAATTTAAAATTTTATTAAGACATTAATAGATAAATCAAAAAAAAAGACGCTTCAGAAATTAATTTGGGTAGAAAAACACTTTTCAGTGTCTCTTTGTGCCAACAACAAAATACATGTAAAAATTTTTCTGTCTGCTGTTTGCTGATGTATTGTGAAGAGACACTTAGGCTGGATTTCTCAATTCTCCATTATATCTTTTATACTCTCCGTTAAATTTAAATTTTTCATACAAATTTTTAGTGTCCGACCGAATATTCGGCTTCGGTCAAAAAGCACTATTCGGCCACTATTCGGCTTCGGCTACATTTTTGGACGAATCCCGAATAAATGTAAAAAATTTGTACTTGCGTGTTGAAAAACACACTAAACACACTTTGAATCACATTAGTAAGCCACAAAAACATTTTATTAAGATTTTACACTCAAACAAATTTTTCAAAATAAATCGTTCTGAACAACATTTTTCACATTGGTGTATTCCGCCAGGTCGAGTTTTACTTTTTTCTTGTTTTTACTAAATAAATAAATATTTTTTTTTTTTAATACATATTCGGCTTAGGTTTTGGCCTAATAGTGAAAAGTTGGCCGAGCATTCGGCTTCGGCCAAAAAATGTGTATTCGGTCGAACACTACAAATTTTGACATAAGGTTCCGTTAATTCGGCAGTTAACAGCTGGCTTTTTATTGAGTAATCCGCCCTTAGTGATTGTAATTTATTTTAATGAAAAAAAGACCGACTATACAATACCCTACACCAGCGATTGTCGGAAAATGGGTCCAAAGTCCAAACATGGACCATATGACTTTTATTTAATCATTAATTAGTGAAGAAAATACACCCAAACCCAATTAGGTCTTAACATGGACCTTTTTTTGTAATATCAACAGCGTTCACCCATGACAAAAAATTGCTGCTGTAACGTGGGAGATTGACGGGAATCGCTAAATCGATCGTAGGGTTATATAGTCGCAACAGAAAGTCGACTTTTCGACTTTTTTCAATTTCCAAAAAGTCAATTTTTCGACTTTTTTCAAATTTTAAAAAGCCGACTTTTCGACCTTTCGACTTTTTAAAAAGTCGACTTTTTTCGATCGTAGTGTTATATAGTCGCAACAGAAAGTCGATTTTTCGACTTTTTTCAATTTCTAAAAAGTCCATTTTTCGACTTTTTTCAAACTTTAAAAAGTCGACTTTTCGACCTTTCGACTTTTTAAAAAGTCGACTTTTTTCGACTTTCGACTGGTTTCGACTTTCTTCGACTTTTTAACTTTTCGACCTTTTCCAACTTTTAAGAAGTCGATTTTTTTTGTAAATAAAAGTTTAGTTTTGACTTGTTGTAAGCATTTAGGTGCTATTTTTTTTTTTTGGTTGTATTTTATTTATCAAAAAAAGTCAAAGAAATCGAAAATGTGTGAAAGGTTGAAAAAATCGAAAGCAAAAGAGTCGACTTTCGATTTATAGAACCCTGTCACTGAGGTGTTTACAATAATCAAAAATATTGGTAAATATTGAACTTAACACTTTCTAACTCATGAATTTGGCATTGACATTTTTGCTTTACATACAAAATACATGGAAATACCAATAGCTTCAGTTGTTATTAAACTCGGCTCTCATTTGATCTGGTAAAAGTAAAAAATCATCTGGTAAAAGTAAAAAAAAAAATCAAAAAAGTCGAAAAAAAAGTCGAAGAAAGTCGACTTTTTGACTTTTTAGGAAAAAAAAAATCGATTTCGACTTTTCGACTTTTTCATACAAAAAGTCGATTAATCGACTTTTCGACTATAGAACCCTAGTATATCGGTAACATGCATATCGGTAAGGCCAATATTTCGGGTAGTTACAAACATCAGCACAAAGTCTTATACCTTGTACCACGGAGTAGTATAGGCAGTACCGTTTTAACCTTTAGGGTACACTGGGCACGTGTCCAGGGCCCCGACCTCACGGAGGCCCGAAAGACCAATTACACGAAGAACGAAGCTTGATTCTCCATGACTATATCCGTCTTATATTGCTTTTTTCATGCAGAAAAAAAATTGGGGCCCCCGTATGTTAGTTGGTACCGTTGGTACATAAAAATCTCAGATTTTTTGACATTTTTCGTAAAGAAAAATTTGCTGGTTCTAATACATACAAAGTCTCAAATCTCAGATTCTGAGACATTTTTCCTATAGGTCTTAAATTCATACTAATTTTTTCTGCATAAGTCTCAGATTCTCAGACATTTTTCTCAGATTATCCGTGACATTTTTTTTATAAAATGTCTTAGATTCTGAGACAGTTTTTGTAAAGAAAAAGTCTGATTCTGAGACGTTTTTTGGTATAGCAAAAAGTCTTACCCCCAGTTTCTGTAATACGAACGCCATTCGTCTGCGACGAATTTGCATGTATTTTGTTTTTGTTACAATAACAAAATACACACAAATTCGTCACGAACGAATGGCGTTCGTATTACAGAAACTGGGGGTTAGATTCTGAGACATTTTTCGTATTGAAAAACATACATTTTTCCTTCAGATTAAGCCTCAGACTCTGAGGCATTTTTCCAAGAGATAGGCACAGGCTCTGAGACATTTTTCCTACAGAAAAAGTTTTAGACTTCGCTTAAAAAAATACGTGTCTCATTAATTTTTATTCTTAACAACAAAACTTTGTCCCATATTTACTATCAAGACTAATAGAAAAATATCGAATAGAGTTTTTAGTGAGACACTAATCTTCCCTAGAAAAAATTAATTCCTATAGTTTGAATCAATTTTCTTGGTTAAAAAACTTTGTCCCATACTTTTTACTATCAAAACTGAAAGAAAAGTATCGAATAGAGTTTTTAATAGACATTTTTAAATAAAAAATTTCTGAAATATTTTCTATTTTTTTTTAAATCAAAAACACTGCAGAAAGTTTTTATTTGATAACTACAATTTTCCCAAAAACATTTTTAATGAAATTTTTACTCCACAACGGGGAAAAAAATTTGTATAAAAATTATTTAAATAAAAAAAAAAAACTTTAATTAATAAAAAGTTTAGCAGAAAATAGTAAATTTGCATTTATTCTGCAAAAGATAAAAATGTATGAAAAATAAAATGAATAAAACTTTATCAAATCTTTCTTGACTATAAAAAAATATAATTTATTTGCAACAGCGCATCATTAAAAGGTAAAAGAAAAGTGAAAAAGTTGATTTAATGGTTTTTAAAAAAAAAAAAAAAGTTGCAATCTTGCACTGTTGCAAGGGCTAAACAATTCTGACGTGAATACCACCAATAATTACAAGAAACATTTAAGAAAGTGTTAATGATTGAAATTATGGAATTATTTGATGTTTTAATGGATGACTGAAAACAGCTGTAATTTATCCCCTGATTGATTAAACAAACAAAATAATAGTATTCCCAAATAGCGAATATAATTGTGATAATTTGTTAAACTAAACATGCAGATTTTTTAACAAGTAAAAAAAAATTTAAAAAGACCCTTAAAACTTGTGATTTTTTTTTTAAGAAACCATAAGAAAAGAAAATTAATTCAAAAAATATTTCAATTCAAAAATAAAAAAAGTCTTAAATATACATAGTAAAAAATATAAAGTGTATAGAAAAATAATATTTAAAATCAAAGTCTTAAACTACGGGCAGCACTACGTTTTGGCGTAGGTGCTGTGGGTGAACTATTTAAACGTTTCAAACCTGAAGTTGTTTGAAATGAAGAACGAGGTTTACGTTTTGGAGTTGCAGGTGGGGTATGTATAAATTTAGTGGGTGTACGCAAATGAGCCACTGAAAATGATTCCAAAGATCCCTCCTCATTAAGGGGATCATGTGTGTTGCCTAACAAGCTTGCTGTAGAGGATGCATGAGGTTCAATTAACACCGGTTCATTTAATATTGTTTCAACAATAGTATCTTCGGTTTCTAGTTCTTCTTGTTCCTGATCATTATCATCATCGTCGTCGTCGTTAACAGCGGCCATTGAAAATTGTGTCATAAGATTACGTTTTGTAGTTTGAATTGGTACAATATTACACGATTCATATATAATTAAAGCAAATTGTATTTGATTATCTTCCAACTTACGACGATAAGAAATACGTATACGCGTTTCTAATTCACTACAATCACGCCAAAGAGCACTTCTTTGTCTTGAAGTAGCTGTATTACGATTACGCATTATACCCTTAACTTCTACATATTTCAAGGGTGTATATAATGCCTGCATCAATTCTAAATCATCTTCTTCGCTAGATGAGTCATCTAACAAAGTACGTATGCCATCAAAATCCTTAGCCAAACGTTTACTTGTTGATGGTGCAGTTGGTAAACGTCTTAAATAACTAAAACGTCCTGAATGGGGACGTTTTAAAGATTTTTGTTTTTGCTCTTTTGTATTACCTCCATCTTCCTCATCTGATTGTGGAGGGTTTTCCTCCTCTTTTGTAGCACTTGCTGGCGGTGTCAACTCCTCAACAGCTAATGTACTTGTACATTTTACGGGAGTATTACGCGTTGCATTTACAACCGCAGCAGCAAATGCTGATGAAGCCGGTAATTCATTATCTTCAACATCACTATCGGCATAAGATTTTAAGGGGACCATATCGGGTACACGATTTATTGGATGTACATTATCAATTGGCTTTGTAGAAATCATTTTTCTAACAAAAAGAAAATTGTATTAATTATTTAAACAACATTTAAGAGTTTATTCCTTTGCAAACTTACGTGCGCATGTGACTAGTTTTAGTTTCAATGGGTCCACATTTTTCGGGTAGCAAAAATTCAATATGTTCAAATTGACTGTGAATTTCATGTCTGTAAGATGTGAAGAGTAAAGAAAAAAAGTATTTTGTTTAGAAAGAAAATATTGCAAAATCAAATAAAAAAACAAATCAAATATTTTTTTTTCTTGTTTCTTTTATTTTTGAAAGTTAGTGCGTTTTTCAACAAATTTGACTTAAGCTGCCCATTCACTTGCAATATTATTGTTCAACTTTTCAAATTGTACAATAATATCGCTTGTGTGTATGTAATATTTACGGTTGTGCAATATATTGGAGAATATCAAAACACTTTTGATATTTATTGTACAAACAAGAATACTGCAATATATTTTATCAGTGTGTTGTCTATATTGTACAACTTTTATTATGTTATGTTTATGTTTATATCTTGTACAGTATATTGGGTTTAAGTATTGAGCAATTTTATTTGCTGTGTAGGGTAAAACGACAATAATATTGTAAAATAATTTTTTTTTAAGTTGAGCAATTTTATTGCAAGTGAATGGGCAGCTTTAAATCTCATCTCTTAGTGTGCAATTACAATTCTGGCGTTGGCCTTGAATTTTGCTCGTTCCCATACATTTTGTATGTAGAACAAAATTCAAAGCCAACGCTAGCGTTTCAAAGCCAGAATAGAATCAATTCTATTTTCTTGGCTTTGCTCTCTCGTGAGAATTTTTTTCTTGCTTTGGCGTTGCCAGTCTTTTACAAAAAAAGGGTTGATTTTGTGATGTGTTTCATATCTTGTTTATGAAACACATCTGTGTATTAGAAAATTAGAAGAAAAGTACATATAAAAGAAAGTGAAAATATAATTTACTGCCAATTATTATAAAAAAAAAAAACAAATATCAAAAAAATATCATTAAAAAAACCAAAGGAGTTTTATGTTTCACCGAAAAAAAATAATTTTCAGGAAAAATTTATTTTTCTTCCACCAAATAATTATATTTCTGTTCTTCTTTGTGTGTGTGTATACAAACAAACGCCAGAACAAAATTCAAAGCCAAAGCCTTTGTTTAAATCAAACGCCCTCTCTTTACACAAAATTCAAAGCCAACGCCAGAATTGTAATTGCACACTCAAAGCCAGAATAGAATCAATTCTATTTTTTTGGCTTTGCTCTCTCGTGAGTATTTTTTTCTTGCTTTGGCGTTGCCAGTCTTTTACAAAAAAAAGGGTTGATTTTGTGATGTGTTTCATATCTTGTTTATGAAACACATCTGTGTATTGGAAAATTAGAAGAAAAGTACATATAAAAGAAAGTGAAAATATAATTTACTGCCAATTATTATAAAAAAAAAAACAAATATCAAAAAAATATCAATAAAAAAACCAAAGGAGTTTTATGTTTCACCGAAAAAAAATAATTTTCAGGAAAAATTTATTTTTCTTCCACCAAATAATTATATTTCTGGTCTTCTTTGTGTGTGTGTATACCAGACCTTTGAAGATTTAATTCCCTAATTCAATTTATTAAATCTGATTTAAGATAATTGAATTAATTCCCTGTTTCTATAAATCGAAAAGAATTAATTCATTATTTAAATCACTTAATTTCATTGCAAAGAATTAATTCGTTGATTTGAATCAATTGAATTAATACATTTTGATTTGAATCAACTGATTCAAATCACTTGATTTGAATCAACTGATTCAAATCACTTTTGATTCAAATCAACTGATTCAAATCACTTTTGATTCAAATCAACTGATTCAAATCACTTTTGGTTTGAATCAACTTGATTTAAACTTTTTTCACTTAAATCAAACACTAAAAATGCACATTATAAAAATCTTATCAGGTCTGATTGCGTTAAATTCATTGGAATATCGCCAATTTTAAACACACCACGCCATCAATAAACAACACTCCAAATTGTACAGTATTATTAAATGTGTACCTTTAGTCTAGAGATGGGCGCTGGTCACGTGATTTGCGTGATTCACGTGAATCACGCGTGAGTGTGAGTGATTTCCATTTCAATCACGTGATTGTGAGTGAGCGTGATTTGAAAAAACCCTGAGCGAGTGATTAGTGAGTTAGTCATTTATTTTTTGCGTGAGTCTGCGTGATTAGATTTTTTGATTTGCACAATTTTTTGATTTGCCCAATTTTTTTAAAATTTTTCTAAAAATTTTTTTTTTTTTTTTGGTAAGAAAATTTTATTGCGTGAGTAGATTTTGCGTGACTCACGCGTGAGCGTGATTGAATCTGGCGTGAGTCACGCGTGAGTGTGAGTAAGTTTTTTATTACTCACGTGAATAGTGAGTGAGCGTGAGTAAAAAAATATTGCGTGAGGGATTAGTGAGTGATCCGATTATTTTTTGCTTTAGTGAGTGTGAGTCAAAATCCACTCACGCGCCTATCTTTACTTTAGTCAATAACGAATTTGGCTCTTCAGCATAAAAATAACTTTTAACACAAAAACAATGAATGATTTACATTTTTATTATACACATACATTTCCATTATATCGAAAAGTCGTGCATTATCCCACCCTTAATGTATATTAGGGGTGGGATAGTGCACGAGTTTCCGATTTCGACACGCTAGAACCGCTTATTTTGTGAGGTTCGTAAAAAAAATACATGGGCCAAAAAATGGGGCAGATCGGATAGGATCTAGGGGTCGCTCATCGGGGTCAAAGTTGGGCGTAGAAGGGGAAAAATCCACAAAAAGGCCCAAAACTCCCCTGGTTTTGCTCCTAGAGGGGTCAAATGTGAGACCGGCCCCCATTATTTTTTCCCCCTGAACACTTTTGTCAAACATACCTAAGCCCTATCTCCAATCCCTAAGGGGGGTCCCATACAAAGGTTCAATTTTAAAAAAATCTTGCTCCTACCGCTCTAGCTGTCCTAGAAGTCACCCTAGGGGAATCAAATGTATGACCGACCCCCAATATTTTTTCAACTCAAACATTTTCTTAGAACATACCTACCCCCTATCTTCAATCCTTAGGGTGGTCCCCATACATTTTTTTTTATTTTTTCTTAAATTGTCATATTAAATCAGCTCCTACCGGTCCAATGGTGCCTCCTAGAGGGGTCATTATCAAGACCAACCCCCATTAATTTTTAGCCCCCAACACTTCTTCTGAACACACCAATTCCATACCTCCAATTCCTAAGGGGTCTCCCAAACAAAATGACATTTTTGTAAATCTTGCTCTCACCGCTCTAACTATCGCAGGGGTGACCCTAGAGAAGTTAAATGTGTGACCGACCCCCAATATTTTTTCAGCCCCAACATTTTCCCCAAACAAATCTACCCTCTATTTTAAAGCCTTAAGGGTGTCCCCACACATTTTTTTTATTTTTTAATTTTTTTTTTATAAAATCTGCGCCTACCGCTCCCATTCTGCCTTTTAGGAACGGTAAATGCAGACTGACCCCCATTAATTTTTGCCCCCTACATTTTTTCTGAACATACCTACGCCGTATTTCCACTTTGTAGGGGTGCTCCCCTGGGGAAAACTAAATTAGTAATGTATGTAGAGAAGTCAAATGTATGACCTGCCCATATATTTTTTTAGCCAAAACATTTTCTTCAAACATACCTACCCTCTATCTTCAAGGTGTTACCCCACAATTTTTTTATTTATTTTATCGAGAAATCCGAGGTCTTTAATTTGTAATTTAATAGTAACTTTTGTTAAGCGTAAAAAAATATTTTTTTTAACTTGAAAATAATAAAAAATGATAAATAATATAATTATAAATCAAATTAATTTATTTTTATCGTGTGATGGATATTGTTTCCGATTTTCGCCCACGACCTGAAGCAAAACTATTTTTTTCCTCCTCGTTACTGCACAACACGTTGTTATAGTCTTCTATTAATTTTACGCCTCTTTCGGCAGCGTCGTTGACAACATGTAATTTACGTAATATTTGCAGCGCTCGCTGGTAGTCCTGACGATTTGCCCAAGTATTTGGATCGGAAGCAATGAAATGGTTGTTATTCCGAAGCGTGCCAAAAATTTTGGAGTCTCAGGTGTGACGTAGTGGCTTAAATCAGTTTTCATGAGTTCTTGATTCACTTGTTTCGATGCCATGTTAATTCTTTTCACACCTTCGAATCCAACAACATGTAATGGAGGATTACAATCCTTGTTGCCACTGTCGCCGCTATCCTCTGAGGCATCTTCTTCCCCGATATCATCGTCTTCTTCATCCTCGCTGTCTTCGTTAGACGATTCGTCCATCTCATCGTCAGATAACTCTTCCTCCAATTCCTCTTTCTCTTCTTCAAATATACGAATTGCATTCGACATTTTTCGTTTTATTTCACAAGAGATATTCGGATCAAATAGTGCGAGAGCAACATCTTCGCCACTTAGATACCAGAGATGTCTACAGAATCTCTTGACCAATCGTTGCGACAGAATCTTATCAATTGAAGCATAATTGGCAATCGCTTTCAAAAAATTCATATCATTATTTGGAGCTTCTATTGCTTTGGTAGCGCTAAACCAAGCTTTTACGTAAATTGTTATGATGAAAACGGTCACATGAAGAAGTGCATTTAATTCTTTTTTGGCCAAACCGATATATTTTCGGAACAAAAACATTTTTAGGCAATATATGCCTTTTGCCATCCATCGAGCATGACTGATGGGTCCTGGTGGGCTAAAATGCTTATTAGGAATATTTTTGCCAAGGTATAATAAAACAATTTCAAGAAACTCCTTGTAGTCGTCTCTGGGTTGCTTTTCTTTTATTTGAGCCCAACAAAACAACTTGATGTCAGTTTGGACTTGAGCTGGTATGTTGCCTGCCACTTCCTTCCACCAAGACTGTACGGTTTGTCTTTTATATTTTCCCACTGCTCTTTAAAACGCGCAAACATTAGCACTCCTGGTCCAGACGTTTTGCCGAATTTGGTTTCAAACACTTAGTTTTCCCCAGGGGAGCACCCCTACAAAGTGAAAATACGGCATAGGTATGTTCAGAAAAAATGTAGGGGGCAAAAATTAATGGGTGTCAGTCTGCATTTCCCGTCCCTAAAAGGCACAGTGGGAGCGGTAGGCGCAAATTTTATAAAAAAAAATTAAAAAAAAAAAAAATTGTGTAGGGACACCCTTAAGGCTTAAAAATAGAGGGTAGGTTTGTTTGGGGAAAATGTTGGGGCTGAAAAAATATTGGGGGTCGGTCACACATTTAACTTCTCTAGGGTCACCCCTGCGATAGTTAGAGCGGTGGGAGCAAGATTTACAAAAATGTCGTTTTGTGTGGGAGACCCCTTAGGAATTGGAGATATGGAATTGGTATGTTCAGAAGAAGTGTTGGGGGCTAAAAATTAATGGGGGTTGGTCTTGATATTGACCCCTCTAGGAGGCACCATTGGACCGGTAGGAGCTGATTTAATATGACAATTTAAGAAAAAATAAAAAAAATGTATGGGGACCACCCTAAGGATTGAAGATAGGGGGTAGGTATGTTCTAAGAAAATGTTGGGGTTGAAAAAATATTGGGGGTCGGTCATACATTTGATTCCTCTAGGGTGACTTCTAGGACAGCTAGAGCGGTAGGAGCAAGATTTTTTAAAAATTGAACCTTTGTATGGGACCCCCTTAGGGATTGGAGATAGGGCTTAGGTATGTTTCGCAAAAGTGTTCAGGGGGAAAAAATAATGGGGGCCGGTCTCACATTTGACCCCTCTAGGAGCAAAACCAGGGGAGTTTTGGGGCTTTTTGTGGATTTTTTCCCCTCTACGCCCAACTTTGACCCCGATGAGCGACCCCTAGATCCTATCCGACCTCCCCCATTTTTTGGCTCATACACTTTTTTTACCAACCTCACAAAATGAGCGGTTCTAGCGCTTCCAAATATTGCTGCTTAAAATCTCACACAACACTATCCCACCCTTAATGTATATGTGCAAATTAATAAATGTTATATTAAAGCAATGTCTTGCATTTTTGTGATTCCTTTGCATGCATAGGCTAAAAAATGCTGCCAATAAAATGTACACTATAAAATTCTGTTGCTTTGACATTTTGCTTGCTACTACCGCACAAGAATATATGTTATAGTATGTGTGTGCGTGTGTAAAGTAAATACTTTGATTTAAGAAAAAAATGTTTAAATCAACTGAATCAAAACATTTTTGATTTGAATCAATTGATTTGAATCAAATTGATTTGAATCAATTGATTTGAATCAAATTGATTTGAATCAATTGATTTGAATCAATTGATTTGAATCAAGTGAATTAATTCTTTGTTGATTTGAATCAAGTTGATTTGAATCATTATTTAAACAAGGAATTAAACAAAAAATTAGTTAATTCATTCAACAAAAAGTTGAAATTAATTCTTTTGAATCAAATCATCAAGAATTAATTCCTTGATTTATTAATATGAATTAATCTTTTTGCGAATCAAATCAAAAAGTGAATTAATTCTTCAAAGGTCTGGTGTATACAAACAAACGCCAGAACAAAATTCAAAGCCAAAGCTTTTGTTTAAATCAAACGCCCTCTCTTTACACAAAATTCAAAGCCAACGCCAGAATTGTAATTGCACACTTATTTACAATAAAAAAATGTTTTCGAGATATTCGCGTTTGAAAATTTTTCCACGCGAATATCTCGAAAACGGAACATGTTAGAAAAATCAAAAGGTCCAACCAATTTATATGAAATCAAGTCCTATTTGATGGAAGCAACATAACGTGCAAAATTATTGGTGTTTTGACTTTTTAACAGCGAATATTTCAAAAACGATGAGTTCTAAAAAAATTAGATAACAGATCCAAATCTGGGTCAGCAGGACAGGACAGCAAAACCTATAAGAATCAGTTGGACTATTTACTGGGAGATTTTTGTTGTCAAACAGGATCCGCTAGGATTTTCGTTTTAACCATTTTTAAAGTTCAAAATAAAGAAGAGTGAAATGCCATTAGCCAATTTTGTCACAATTTAACACAACTTGTTTGAAGAGCGGTGTGCCGATAGTCCCAGTTTTGGTACGGATATTATTTTTAACGCCTAATATACCGCAAATTGGGCAGGGAGCGAAAATAATAATACATTTGCATTTATGGATGCTCTAATACATAATATGATTTATTAATGATAACGGCTTATAAAGAGTTCCGAAATTGCGGTTTTGGTCCACAGGTGCTGATTTTTGAGACAAAAAATATTTTTTTACCGAATTCATCTTAAAAGATGACAAACTGTTGAGTATGTTATGTAAAAAATAGTAAAAAATTAAAAACGCGATTTTGGCCAACAAATGCTGATCAGCATCGCGATTTTTAGGATTTAAATTTTTGTTTCATAATGTACACAAGACATCTAAATTTTGAGCCATATTTTTCAAAAAAGTCAAACAAGAATTTTGAGAAAAAATTAGCATCAGTGAACCAAAATCGTGATTCTGGAATTTTGTTGACAAATTCATGTTCAGTATGCAAAAATTAGTATAAAAACATGTAATGCATGAAGAAATTATTCAAAAAAAATATTTATAAATTTATTATTTGAAAAGATAGAGGGTTTTGCATTCAGAAAAATTATTTCTGTAAGGGTCGAACCAGAATCGAATGCATAGCGCAAGACGTAAAAACAAAAACAAACACATCAAATTTGAAATTTTTACGTCCGTTTGATTTAGGTAACTCACATTTAAATATTAGAAACGAAAAATTATTGGGCGTTACGCCTTACGCGACGTAATTTGATTCAGGTTGGACGCTAAGAGATAGAGAAACCAAAAATGCAAATAAAATAGCAAAAAAATATTTTTGTTCTGAATTTTACACCATAGATGAGGGCCGTTTTACTGAATATTTTTCCCATCAAAAAGTCATTTTCGTGAAAATGGAAGATAGAGGGTTTTGAATATGGGCCCCTTTAAAATCGTCGATGTTGTTGCCTTTTAGGGTCAATACTAACACAAAAAATATTGGGCCTGTAGGGCAATGTCTTTGGGTTCCTTTTTTGACTCAAACGTCGAAAAGTTCCGAACAAAGCTAAAAGTTTTTTTAGCTTTAAATATTAGTTTATATTCTGAAAAAGTGTTTTTTTTTTTTGGTCTGCAATTTTTGTTTTATTTGTTTACGCAAAAATTTTTTTTATTTTTTTTATGAAAATATAACGCTATTTAATGAGTATACAAATTCCTTTACATTTGGGAGTGATTTTGACCCTGTTTAGATGGCTTATTTTTCAATCGAAAAAAGTGTGTTTTATGGAAAAAAAATATTTTAAGCTCACAAAAAATATTCAAATTTAAATCCTTTGGGCACCAAAATATTCGGGCTCTTTTAGAAGTCAAACGTTTGGAGCATTTGTTAGCTGGGAAGCATCGTTTTACTTTTTTTTGCCTGAAAGCGATTTCAAATTTATTTAAAAAAAAAAATTATTTTGGAAGAAAAAAATTTGGAACTCATTAAATATACCGAACTTGCTTAAAAAAAATTACCTTGACTGTTGACCCCTAAAAAGTCGAATGTAGGGCCGTACACCGATTGGGAGGGGCGGGGTTCAGATTTAATCGGTTATTAATCGGATAAATATTAATTATTCGATTAACCGAATAAAATCAATTTTATATTAAAATTGGCAATCAAACCCCGAATTTTATGTACTTTTTTTGACCTCCAAAATGTTAAAACTGAAACCCCATATTTTATGCCGTACGCTAAATCAAAAATACTGGTTACTTGGGAGTAATTCTGATGTATCTCTCACTAACAAACTCTTGGTGTATAACCAAATAATAAAACCAATATGGACGTACGGAATACAGCTCTAGGACTAATGTACTAATGATTCAAAAAACACAAAACAAAATACTTCGTACTACCGTCAATGCTCCATGGTTCATTCGTAACGATGACCTGCATATAGATTTGGGGATAAACACCGTAAGTGAAACTTCAGCTTCATATAAATGAAGATCTTAATGAAATCTTCTTCTCCCACAACCCATACAGAAGAATACAGAGGACTTTCCAATGGATCTGGTCAACTAGAAATATGTACACAAGTACATCAATTTATATTTTTTTTTTGAGGATAATTAATGAATTATCACTCATCACACTATTTTACCTCATATTGTAATATTATAAATGAGTTTTGCTCAGTTGTAATTATATTGAATAAAAAAAAATACACCGTACGTTAAATAAAAATCTGGCATTGCTTGAGAAATATTGGCGGATGAGCTCAACTCAAAACTTTTTGTTTTCTTATTGAAAGATATTTAGATACAAAAATGCATTAGTTTCTTCGATCGATGTCTCCGTGATGAAAAACGATATCTGAAAATTTGAAAATCATTCTGAAGAGAAAAATAATTATTTTCAGATATGCTGAAAAGTTTTGAGGTTAAAAAATTGCGGTTTTAAAGGTTCCCGAACATAGCGATCATTTTATTTGATGGTGGTATGGTAAATTGAAAACTTATTAACTTAATAAGATAGATCAATTCTAAAGGCAAATTCGGAAGTTATCGTGTGTTTTATCTTGTAAATTCGCGAAAACCCCTTGCTGAAATTCAATCTTTTGTTTATAACTTTTGAACCACTGGAACAATTTCGCTGGATTGCAATACCAGCCTGACCAGGTAAATGACCAACATATATGCCAAACTTCAGGAGCCTCCGTAAAGTCTTTCAAAAGTTAGCGTGTTTTCAACAGACAGACGGACGGACATCGCTAGATCGTCCTAAAATCGATCGAGGATCATGAATATATATACATACTTTATGGGGTCTTAGACCAATATTTCGAGGTGTTACAAATGGAATGACAAACTTATATATACCCTCTATCACTAGAGTGGAGGGTATAAAAATTAAAAAAGTTTTAAAAAAAAGTTACAACTTTGACCCTTAATATCTCAATAAGTTTAAGAATTACACTGCCGTTTTTTGGTGGAAACGAAAGCTTGTCGCATAAGTAGTTTTTGAGATATTTAAGAAAAACCACTTAAACTTTGAACCCCCGCCCTCCCAAACGAGTTTTGTCCCCACGGGTTTGAACCTAAGCTCGATATGTTAGTTCAAAGATTAAGGTCATATTTTTTTTATTAATTAAAAGTTCGGTAAACTTTATGTTAAACTAATGCATACTCTAAAATGCACACTTTTTTGTATAAATTTTCTATATTTCCTGTTCAATAAATAGACAACATGAAAAACATTATACATAGGTAGATACATATTAAATTTTTTAAGAAAAAAATATAGGGCTGAAAATGTTCAATAAAATGCACAACCACCACGACCTACCTTAAGTAATCATGAATTTTATTTGCTCCACGTATAGTGCGGCCATACCAATCAATCACACTATTAGGTGCTAAATAGTATTTAAATTCAATACTATTATGTTGAAATAACTCCAAATACTTGTTCAACACTTCACGAACATCATCAGCAGGACCGGAAAGTGAAGCTAAAATATTATTTAAAAGAAAAAAAATTTCACCATTTGGTTTAAAAGGCCAGAAATAAAAACAAAACTAACCTTGCATGTTGACAATTTTTCATAAAAAAATTCCGGCTGGTGTCCAAAATAAAGTAAAAATGTACTTTTTTATTTTCGTTTTCAAATTGTATGCTATTTATAAGGATAATTTTTCATTAAAATTTTTTATTTATAGATTTTTATTAAAAAATTACAAGAAAATCAATGTCTGCCAACACTTCACAAACAAAATAGCATACACAATAAGAAAATGAATGACTGATGTCAGAACTTAAGAGAAATGACAAAACGTCAATAAGAAGCACCCTTAATTTTTAACAAGCTCTCTCAAATTGGAAAGAATTTAATAAAAAAAATGCATTCAAAACTTTAAAATCACGCTATTATAAAATTTCTTGATCTAATAATTTAGTTTTGTTTAAAAATTCCTATTACTACTATTTATTTACTTTTAAAATATTTTTTAGAATTTTTTTCTTTTTAATTAAGCATTTATTCGCATTCGACACAATCACGAATCACGTATACACTTTTTCTATCAACTAAAATATTAAAATTTTACTTATCAACGGGACAAACCATGTTTTTCCTTTTTATTGTTTTAAAATCCTTATTATTATTATCTTATTATTGTTTTTCCGGCAATTTTGTTAATGCTTATTGTTACTAAATTGTGGAGTTTTTATATATTTTACAAAAAAATACCTGGTTTTTAAAGAGAAAAAAATTATAGAATAGAAAAATAAACAAAAAATGGCGCGTCCAAAAGGTTTCCACGCCCCCTAGCGTTGAGTAGATGAACCAAACGGAACAGTGTTGTATTTATTAGCCGCTGACAAAGAGCAACTCTGTTTTTCGAACATTCGCTTAGGGTTGCCGGCAGTGGTGCCAGATGCGGGGTTACAAATGGGATTTGCTGGCAGTAAAAACCATAAAAACTTAAGTTATCAATAACACTGCTTTACAGCCAAAAAATACCAAGAACGCCACATGCCTGGATAAGTTAATTGGGACCTCCTGAATACGAAAAACGCTATAATTTTATTTTGGTAAGTACCGTTTTTTAGATAACGGTACTTTTGTGTTTTTCTGTGTATGGTCTCACTCAAACCCTTCTGGAGTCAAACCGAAAAGTCCGATCGAGATAAGTGGCATATTGATGGAAAGGTAATTGAATGCCCTTTCCGTCGATATGCTGTTCTATTCTATCTGATCAGAAATGGCTGAGATATGGCACCTCAAATTTCAAAATTTTTCTATTTTTTACGTTTTTTTTTTTAATTTTTAATTTTTATTTAATTTTTTTTCTACGTTATATTAAAGATCTGGAATGTTTTATTTTTTTACCAAATAGTCTATTTCATTACCAACATTTTAAGCGTAATTTGAAAAAAATCGGATAAAAAATAAAGTTTTTATTAAGGATTTTGTGGAACGACAACATTTCCATTTATTGCTCACACAATATATTCGGGCATCAGTTTAAAAGTATTTAAAAAACGGAATTTGAATCTCTGATATTTTGGCAGCCCTGATTTACGAAATATGACATTTTGTCAGTTTATCTTTGTACTCGTAAAAAATAAAATGTGTTGAATCTCTGATATTTTGGCAGCCCTGATTTACGAAATATGACATTTTGTCAGTTTATCTTTGTACTCGTAAAAAATAAAATGTGTTTAATCGATCCTAACGAATTTTGTTATGTTTGTGGTGTTCTTGTGAAAAAAAAATCACAACATTTGATGCGAAAAATGAATACGAAAAATTTATCTGAAGCGTATAAGAAGTATTTCGGCTTTCGACCTGCGTCTCTCGACAAGCCGTGGACCAGTGATGCCATTTTAGCACTTTTAGTGCTAGATCTAGCACTTTTTTTTTGGACTTAGCACTAAAATTTTGGAAAAAAGTGCCAAGTGCTAACTTAGCACTTTTTTAAAATTTTTTAGCATTTTTTTTTTCAACATTTTAATTTTTGTTAAAATCTTTTGTAAAAAATTTTTGCCTGCGGCGCCCATTTGTATTCAAATCTTTTCAAAAGAACCATCACATTCCAACAACATAAATTTTATAATTAAGAAGAGCAGACAGCCCGAAAGCTAATTTTTCAAAGTCCATTTCGCTTACACTTTAATGCGCGTGCCCAACTTCCAGGACCCTTAAAATTTTTCTTACTTGGTTGTAGGTTTAGTTAGACATAATATTTTGTTTTGAATAGCTCGTCATTTTTAGCAATTATTCGCGGTGTGTATTTCGCATTGAAAAAATGTTATGTTTTCTACTCATATTGATTGACATTGTTGTAATTCTGAATAAAGATTGTTCTGAATTTATTTACAAAATGGTTCAATAATTTCAAAGTAAATAATTTATATTTTCATAATTAAAAATTGTTAAGACAAATTGTTAAACAAATTTGGGAGTTATTTCATAATGAAATTACTCTCAAGCTTAAAAATGTAACAACTTTCAAAAAAATTAAATAGGTCTAGCAGATTTGGGAGTTATTTCAAAATAAAATAACTCCCAAAATTTGAATTTTTGGAACTTATTTCATTGTTTTCTTGGTACTTATTTCATCCCAATCCCAATTTGAAATTCAGAAAACCCAATTGAAATTTAGAAATCCCCATAGGAAAATCAGAAGATTAAAAAAAATAATTTAAATTATTGGTTATGTTTTTTCGACCTTTTTGTTTAAACTTCAATAAGTAAACTGATAATCAAATAAAGGCCTCGAGCTTGATTATCAGTTTACTTATTGAAAAAAAAATAATTTAAATTTAGAAAACCCAATTGAAAAACAGAAAAACTTTTTGAAATTCAGAAAAACCAATCAAAATTTAGAAGACCATTGGAAATTCAGAAATCCAAATTATAATTAAGAAGTGATTAATTGAAATTCAAAAATTTTCAATGAAATTAAGAAAACCCAATAGAAATTAAGAAAACGCAATTGATATTTAAAAAAAAATTAAATTGAAATTCAGAAAACCGAATTAAAACTAAGAAAATATGTGTACAGTTATTATTAAAAATCATTATTTGTGGATTTTATAAAAGAAAAAAATTTAAAAAAAATCTAGCACTTTTTTTTTGGTCTGTAGAGCATTTTAGCACTTTTTTTTCTGCTATTTAGCATTTTTTCAAAATTATCTTATGGCAACACTGCCGTGGACACCGAATAGTGTATGTAACAACTGCCGAACAATATTAAATAAAATTGGTAAGGGTCAAGAGTGTTTCTTCACATTTGGAAAGCCAATGCAATGGAGAGACCAGATCAACCATACAACAGATTGTTATTTCTGTTTAACGGAAAAGGCTAACGGACGTAGAATTGAACCAGTTTATCCAGTTGTTAGCTCGGTGACACTGCCAGTGCCTCACTCAGTATCGTGCCCCAAACCGCAGCTGATTGTAGCGGACCCCAAAGACATACAAAAGAGAAGAATAACAAGTGATTCATCAGATGAGTGCAGTGAATCAGAAATGCAATCAAATAAGAAACCCCATTTACTTACTCAGGCCGAGCTCAATGATTTGTGCCGAGATTTGTATTTGCCGAAATCGAGTTCTGAAGTACTTGCATCACGATTGCAACAGTGGGGATATTTTGGTCCTGAGACACGTGTTACATATTACCGTAATCGCAGCAAACAACTTGCACAGTTCTTCGAAAAAACGGCAAACTTTTGTTTTTGTGCCAACATATCTGGTCTTTTTAACGCTCTCCAACAAAATTATGACCCAGAGGAATGGCGTCTTTTTCTGGATGGAGGCAAGGATAGTTTGAAGGCAGTCTTGCTGCATAAAGGGAATACGAAACCATCAATTCCAATCGGATATGGAAAATACATAAAGGAAACATATGAAACAATGAAAGAACTTCTTGATCTCATACATTATGACCAACATCAATGGAAAGTTTGCTCTGATTTTAAATTAGTTGCCATACTATCTGGATTGCAAGGGGGCAATACGAAGTATCCCTGTTTTCTATGTCTATGGGACAGCCGTGACCGTCAGAATCACTACACCCGAAAAGTTTGGCCCGAGCGAAATGGACGTACGCACGGAGAGTACAATATCAAAAATGATCCACTCATTCCTCAGGAGAAGATAATACTTCCTCCATTACATATTAAGCTTGGGTTATTTACAAATATTGTGAAAACGTTGCCAAAAGACAGTCTTGCCATGAATTACCTTAAACAAAAATTTCCGAGAGCCACAGCGAGCAAAATTGAAGCTGGTATATTTGATGGACCTCAAATTCGTGCTCTGTACGGTGACCAAGCATTTAATGAGTGTTTAGGTACAGCCCATTTGGAGGCATGGGAAGCATTCCAGGACATCGTTCACAACTTTTTGGGAAACTACAGAAGTCCGGATTACGCGGAGAAGATCGATACACTACTGCAAAAATTCAATGCCATTGGTAAGCGTTGAGTGAAAGCATGTATAAAAAAAAGGCCGTTATCATTTGAAAATTTATTATTTTTAACTTTTAGGTTCAAATATGACCCCTAAATTACATTTCTTATTCTGTCATTTGGATATTTTCCCTACAAACTTGGGCTCCGAAAGTGATGAACAATGTGAAAGATTTCACCAGGAAATGGAAGAAATTGAGAGACGTTACAAAGGCTGGTGGGATGAACAAATGATGGCGGACTATTGCTGGTTCCTCATTCGCGAAGATCCATCGGAAAAAAAAACGCAAAAGTTCAAGTCGCTCGTCATTTTAATTTAAATTGTTTGAATTTACTTTGAATATAGTGTGTGAGCAATAAAAAACAAAATATTGTCGTTCCACAAAATCCTTAATAAAAACTTTATTTTTCATCCGATTTCTTTCAAACTATGCTTAAAATGTTGGTAAGGAAATAGACTATTTGGTAAAAAAATAAAACATTCCAGATTTTCAATATAACGTAGAAAAAAAATTAAATAAAAATGAAAAATTTTTAAAAAAAAGTAAAAAATAGAAAAATTTTGAACTTTGAGGTGCCATATCTCAGCCATTTCTGATCAGATAGAATAGAGCAGCATATCGACGGAAAGGGCATTCAATTACCTTTCCATCGATATACCATTTATTTCGATCGGACTTTTCGGTTGGACTCCAGAAGAGTTTGAGTGAGACCATACACCGAAAAACACAAAAGTACCGTTATCTAAAAAACGGTACTTACCAAAAAAAAATTATAGCGTTTTTCGTATTCAGGAGGTCCCAATTAACTTATCCAGGCATGTGGTGTTCTTGGTATTTTTCCAAATTAAAAATTTGTAAACCTGTGTAATGAGCGTGTTCAGCAGAGAAACCTGCTACTCAACAGTTGAGATGTAGCATGTTTTGATTAGTTGACTCTGCTGAACGCATTTTTTTATGAATGTTTTACAATATTGGAATAAACTATTATTTTATTATATTTTCATTTATTTTTTCTGTGGAAAATACTTTTTTATTATTTTTTTGTTTATTTCCTTGAATAACGTCAAAAAAAAAATAACAATTTCAATAAAACAGCTTATTTATCAGTTTGTGATCAAATGTAGCATAATTTTTGTACGCTACCAGTGATGAGAAGCGCTCACTCAACATGTTGACTGAAATGTCAAAAATTAAACCGTTCAGCAGAATGTTGGGGAGCAGCTGAGTAGCAGCTTTCTCTGCTGACCGTACCCAATGTCAATTTGTTTTTGAAAAGTATTTGGGAAATTGGTTTAAATCAAGTTTACCTTCACTGCTCCAAATCTGAAACTTTGTGCATCGATTAAGGACCTCATCCAAAGTCCAATTGTACTACTTTTGTCGGGGGAAATGCCCACAAGGGAGTGGGTCGGGAAATTTTTGGTTATAATGAAAAATAAACATTAAAAAATTATGAACGAAAATTATTATTGCGACATTTAAAAAAATATATTAAAAATCTTTTCTGTTTTTTGAATATTTTTTTTTTTTCATTTGAGTATGCTACACACAAAAAATTTTAGAGAAAAAAATTTTAATTAAAAATTTTAAAAGTTCAATTTTGTTTTTAATCATTTTTTTAATTGATATAATTAAATTTTTTTAATTGATTTCGAAAATTGAGAATAAAAGCACTTTGCGATATTTAACTTTTACAAATTTTAGTAATTAATATTATCACTGTCGTGATAGGTGCAAAATCAATTAAAAAAGTAATTGATATAATCATTTTAGTGATTGAAACTCATTTTCATTTTTTTGTGTGTACTATGTAATTATTTGGGTGTAAAAAAAAAACAAACAACTTTTTTCTGAAAAATTTTTATTAAAATTGTGGCGACGACTTGTTTAATAACCAATTATAAAAATTCAAAGACAACAAATAATTTGGTACCAGGAAAAAATAAATGAAATGGCATGATTCTCAGAAAGAGAGACAGTGTAAAATTGTATGAAAGTTTTGATTACAATTTGTGTAATTGAAAAAATATCTAAAATTTTTGTTAAAATCGAATAATTAAAAAAAAACTGATTTGTAATTAACAAATGTTATTTTGTTGGAATGTTAAAATTTGTATCTGGGTTTTGTATAATTAAAATTAATCAGCCTTACTAAAGAAAAATAAAATAAATTTAAAATCGACTTTAAATTCTATTTCCATACAAACGGTTTTTGTTTTCTAAAATCGACTTCAAAAATTGTATGGGAAATTTTAAATTTAAAATAAAACTTTTGTTAAAATAGACTTTTTGTTTTTCTATGGTACGGGCCAATATTTTTAAGTTAAAAATTTTAACCTTTCATATGGAATTAGTTAATAATTTAAAATATTTAAAAAAATAATATCTAAAAGTTGAATCACACCACACATTAACTATCCATATCGTATATTTCCCAGTTTTGGGGATACGATTTGTTGGGTTTAAATAGTTTTGTATAAAAAAATTATTTAAAATTGAAAATTCGTATCCCTAATATTGGTAAGTAGATGTTATAAGCATAGAAAAAAATAGAAGTGTAACAGAGTCGTATTTCGCTTGAATAAGTATTAGTGACAGCACATTATGTAACTTTTGACGTTTAATAAAAACAATGCAACATAAAGGAGAACAACAACAAAGCAAAAACAAAAGAGAAAAAAAAAGTTTTTAAACTATCAATAGTGCGTATTTTCTTTAAAGAAACGTTAAATAAAGCAAAATAAATAATAAATTTAATTAAATGAAAGACAAATTCCATTTTTTATAAACAAAGAATCTAATTTGATATTAAATACGTGTGAGATGAGGAAGAACAAGAATTTTGCCACCATATTGGAAAATACATCAAATACAACACTGCTTACCTTCTAATCTTTTCTATGGTTATAAGTAGTCAACAAGTGAATCAACCTTAAATTTTCTACTCATATTTTTTTAAGCAAATTTAACATACATAGATTAAAATACATTTAAACAAGAAGTAAAATAATTAAACAAATAAATTAAGAAACTAAAAAAGTAAATAGTTTGTTTAGAAATTTGTATAAAATAATTGTATAAAAAGTTTTGAGTAGTTTTACAAATTTATCCAAACAAATGAGATTTTTTTAAACGTTTCAATATAGTGAAGAAATGGAGGCACTTTTATAGTAACTGTAGTAATTAATCCTTGAAAAAAATCTTTTTAGGGGTGGCATTAAAATCAAATGAGGACAATCTAAAAATAGAAAAACGGGAAGATTTTTAAGGTTATAAAATCCCTTTCAATTATTTATTATTGTGGTAAACCTACCTTGCCAATTTAGTTGTTAAATATAAAGGTTCGGTGGTAATATTTGATTTTGTATCATTGGCATTATCACTTTGTGTTGCAGTAATATTTATTTTTGAGTTTGGAGATTTAAAAACATTTTCATTCGGATATTTAACAGACGAATTATTATCAGTTCCCTTTTCCGTAAGAGATGAATTATTTACAGTTTTTATTTCATTTTTAATTTTTACATCTTTCTCATCATCTGAATTATTTTCGGTTGTTGGGCGATTTTTACATACTTCTGTACAACCACATGTTACCGAACATTTCTTATTGAGCGAATTACATCCGCAACGCTTGTTGCGGCAGTCACCACGGCACTTGCAGCCCTTGGAGAACCGCTGGTGCTTATCCTTGCCAGACGTGTTTGCAACTCCTCTAGACGTTCCTGTATAAGTGGTGTCAGAGGAGTCCTCCCGCTGCTGCTGTCCATCTTCATCCAAAGAATGGGCGAAGTCGGACTGGGAGAGGGATCTGTGGGAGGTATTGGAGGTTCGACGATGCTGAAATCAAGACGTATCTTTTTTACAATTATTTGAAAATTATACATATGCACTTTTATTTATTGTAGATAATTTTCTTGAAAAACATTTAACTTACATTTGGGCGTCTTTTAGGCATAGGAGTAAGTATCCAATCGGGATCATTTTCGACATATTCATCTTCAGACGGTTCGTCAGACAATAGTTCTAACTCATCTTCTGTTTCTTCTATTATTTCTTCATCAATAGGTTCGGGTTTGATTTTAGCTGCTGCATTTATTTTCTGAATTAAAAATTTTTTATTTAAATATCTTCAATTTAAAATGTACTTATTTAAACACATTAAAATTTTTTTTTTATTTAAATAACTTTAAATAAAAATTTATTTAAATAACTGATAGAAAAGATTTGAGACTGGATTTGTGACTAAATCCAGTAATCATATGTTTAAGGTGGCGTTCCTAGGGTTCTATAGTAGAAAAGTCGAAATCGACTTTTTTGTTCTTAAAAAGTCGAAAAGTCGACTTTTGCTTTCGACATTTTTCGATATTTTTTTTACTTTTGCCAGATGAAAATAATTTCTTTCTTCTGAAATAAATTTCAAATGAGAGCCGAGTTTAATAAAAACTGAAGCTATTGGTATTTCCATGTATTTTGTATGTGAAGCAAAAATTTCAATGCCAAATTCATGAGTTAGAAAGTGTTAAGTGTAATATTTAACAATATTTTTGATTATTGTAAACATCTCAGTGATTTTCTATAAATCGAAAGTCGACTCTTTTGCTTTCGATTTTTTCAACCCTTCCACATTAGGTCTATTCGATTACCTTACTACAATCTACTATTTTTTACTCATTTTACTACAGCTGGAAATTTTCAATACAAAAAGTAAACAAGACTTTCCAGTTGTAGTAAAAAATAGTAATAAATTTGGGTAATCGAATAGACCTATTTTTGATTTCTTCGACTTTTTTGATAAATTAAATACAACAAAAAAAAAATAGCACCTAAATGCTTACTAGGGCTTCCAATCGGGATTGGTTTTTCTGAATCCCGGGATTCGGGATTGAAGAAAATTTTTCGGGATCCCGATTTCGGGATCCCGGGATTTTCGGGATATTTTAAATCCCGGGATTCACGGAATTTTTTAGAAATTTTCGGGATTTTTCGGGATTTTCAAAAATTTTTAGTATTTTTTGTCACTTTGAAAAATCCACGCGTTTGTAAAGATTAGCAAAGTTGATGTTGTGAACTTCAAAAAAAGTTGGTGATTCCTCCTGTGAAGAATATACGTATTCGGTTATCTTTCTTATCTTTCGTCGTGGCTCATTCAACTGTTAGTGAGCGTGAGTTGAAAAAAAAAAATATATGAATTTTTGAATTTTTGCATAGGTGATTCATTTTTTGCTAAAGCTTGCGTGATTTGATTTTTTTTTTTTTCATTTCTTGCAAAAAAAATATTTTTTAGCAATGTTATTTTTGGTAAAAAATGTGTTAGCGAGAGTAGAGTTTGCATGACTCACGCGTGAGCGTAAGTCATAAGTGAGCGATTCCATTTTTGTTTGCGTGAGCGTGAAAACCCACTCACGTCTTTAAAAAATGTTTTAGTAAAACATAAAATTAAAAAAGTTTACAACTTAAGGAGTTAAGATGTGTCAAAAGCCATTTACGGTAAGAGTAAAAGTAATAAATATAAAAGCCCTAATGTCGTACCACCACAAGTTTTTAGAGTTTTTTTATATTTCGAAATGTTTCACATTTTTTATAACAAAAACATGGTACCTGACGGAACTTTTGTAATTTTTTTTTTATTTTGTTCCACAAAATTCATATTTTACACAAATTATTTAAAAAAATCTAAAAATATTGAAAAAAAAAAATAAAAAAATCGGGATCCCGAAAATCCCGGGATTGAAAATCAGAAATCCCGAGATTCGGGATTTGCCTAATTCCGAAAATCCCGGGATTTCCGGGATCGGGATATCCCGATTGGAAGCCCTAATGCTTACAATAGGTCAAAACTTAACTTTTATTTACAAAAAAATCTACTTTTTAAAAGTTGGAAAAAGGTCAAAAAAAAGTCGAAGAAAGTCAAAAAAAGTCGAAAAGTCGAAAAAGTCGAAAAAAGTAGAAAAGTAAAAAAAAGTCGAAAAGTCAAAAAGTCAAAAAAAGTCGAAAAGTCGACTTTTTTAAAAGTCTAAAGGTCGAAAAGTCGACTTTTTAAAATTTTAAAAAATCGAAAAATCGACTTTTTAGAAATTGAAAAAAGTCGAAAAGTTGAAAAGTCGACCTTTTGTTGCGAGTATATAACCCTAGGCGTTCCATTCGCATTAAGATTTTTTTTTTCATATGATTAGTTTTTGGGCAATAAGACATCAATGATCGACAATTAGAGCCCTAAGGGTTAAGGCGTCTGACCAAATGAGTTCTGGATACCTGGCAAACGATGGCCACGGAATAGCTTACGTTTTTCAACTAAAATTCATGTCCGAATATTTTAACTAAATCCGGCTCAAAAATTAGGAATTTTTGCGTACTTTATACGAAAAATATTTAAAAAATTCGAAAATATAGATTTTGGCCCACAGATGCTTATTTTTAAACATAAAATTATTTTTTAACCAAATTGGTCTTAAAAGTTGAGTATGTAAAGTGCAAAATATTAAAAAGTAGAAAAGTTAAATTCGACTTGGCCGAATCTATGAATACCCTCCACAATGCCCCTTTTAAGTGATATTAAATGTTCAAACGTGAAAAAATAACATTATTGATTAGAAATATTTTATTTTGTGTAAAAAAGTTTTTTTTAGCAATTTTTGAAAAAAAAAAAAAAAATAATAATTTACTAATTTTTTTTTGAGTGTAAAATTTTTTTTGAGTGTAAAATTTTTTTCGAGTTTACTTTTTTTTTGTTTTGGCATAAAAATATTTTTGAGTGACAAAAATACGTTGCAAAATATTTTTGTGACTTACCAATGTTTTTAAAACAGGTTTAACGGGTTTTCAACACGTGAATTTAAGGTGAAGCTAATCTGAAATTCACGGTTTTGCTAATAACTTTCGAACCACTGGACCGATTTGGCTGAAATTCAATACGAACTAGGCTAGAGGAACGACAAATAAAATTGCCCAGCCTCAGCATCTTCAGAATCGCCTTTCGAAAGTTATAGTGTTTTTTATCTCGTAAATTCAGGAAAAACCATTGCCGAAACTCAGTCTTTTGCTCATAACTTTTGAACCACTGGACCGATTTTGCTGGATTGCAAATACCAACCTGACCAGATAAATGCCCAACATATATGCCAAACTTCAGGAGCCTCCGTAAAGTCTTTCAAAAGTTAGCGTGTTTTCAACAGACAGACAGACAGACAGACAGACGGACGAACATCGCTAGACCGTCTTAAAATCGATTGAGGATCATGAATATATCGTGGAACTATATTCAATTTGAGCTATCTGCTCGGTTGACGAAAATGAGTTTTTGATGGCAAAATGTTCGCTGGCATAAGTGTCATCTATGGTATTAATTTCAGAACAAAAAAAATATTTTAAGGCTATTTTATTGCAAAAATAGCATGAGCTATGTGAAACCATGTTTTTTTATAAATAAAAATTTGAGCTATCTACAGTATAGTTTACTACGGTAAACTTTTAAATTTATTTTTTTTTATTCTCACTTTTTCCATCAATAAAAATAACGGCAGTTTTTTTTTTTTTGGAAAGTTTCAACTCCTTTCCGCGGTTAAAAACGCGGTTTTTGACCCATATTTCGATGCGGAGAAAAACCGGTTAAACTTTTTGCATATTTTATTTGCCCATTCGATTGTACAGCTAACACAAGTGTTATGACATTTTTCGCAAGCTTCATAAAGGTTCCAAATAATGGCGAGAATGCGCGAAAAAATCGATGATTTAAAATAAAAAATTAAAAAGTATTTTTTTTAACACCTGTAATGGAAGGGCATTAAAAACTGAGAAATATGGTACCAAATTCACATTTTTATCATAATCCGTTAAAAAGTTATAAAGCTTTAAATTCTATATTTAATGAGCTATCTGCTTAGGTGGATTAATTTCAAATAAAAAAGGTTGAGCTATCTGCTGTAACTCAGCGAATAATACGAATTTTTACAAACAAAGCACGTGTAAAATTTACTAGTAATTATTAATTATTATTGTAAAAGATCGGCCGACAAAAAGTTAAAAAATACGCGAATGCCACGGTTTTTTTGCTCTCCTGAAAAGTTATGTTTTTTTAGATAGCTCAAATTGAATATAGTTTAACGATATATACTTTATGGGGTCCTAGACCAATATTTCGAGGTGTTACAAACGGAATGACAAACTTATATATACCCTCTATCACTAGAGTGGAGGGTATAAAAAAAACACAATTTTGGTCCGAAAATGCGGATCAGCATTTTTAAAATCGTTTAAAAATCAGCATCTGTCGACCAAAATCTCTTTTTTTGTAATTTTTTAAATATTTTTCCCATAAAGTACGCAAAAATTCAAAATTTTTGAGCAAGATTTGGTTAAAAAATGCAGACATGAATTTTGGTCGATCAATTTTTTTCAACTTTGACTACTGGTTGCCGACTGAGGATGCCTTTGCAGTTTTTACATAAATTTTCTCACAATCAGCAATTCCGTGGCCATCGTTTGGCAGGTATTACGACACGAAATTCGAAGGTTTAGATTTTACGCCACGCTCTAATGTTCAAGCTTTACCCTCGACTTAATTTTAAGTCACATCGGGTTCATCCGTAATGAGTTGTCCGGAATTCCCAAAACGGAGATTTTTTTTAACTTTGACCCCAATTTTCTCAAAAACCTGATGTGATGGAAAAGTTTGGAGACGAGATTTGTGATCGCTAAAACAATTGCAATAAACTGTGTAAGATTGCCTTCCAGTCGCATCAATTTTTTTTTTAATGTTCAGTAGTGTTATTATTTTAAAGCACCGTGAAAGGACAAAATAAAGCTTATTTTTAGGACCCTTAAAAAATTAAAAAAAAAAATTCGGAGCAGCAACGATACGATAAATGTAAGCAAAAACGCTAATAAAACCTTTATTTTAATTACAGTAAATTCGACTTAGGCTGATGAAAATAAAATGACCATACTATTTTGAATTCAAATCTGGAAAGAATTCATAGGGACATTTTGAAGATACTTGATTTTAAACATTCTTTTGAAGTTTTGTTGCATACGACATCCGTAATTTGTGGTAATGTAAAAATGAAATGTTGCAATTTTAAATACTGGTTAAATGGAGTGCATAAATATTTAAATATAACGATGACCACACACACTCGATTAATGTATACTCACATCTATCTATTCATCGTATTATTTCAGAAAATTTTGTAAATGCTGATAAGATCTAAAAAATCAACAAATTTTACAAAAAACAAAATAGAAAATTTGTAATAGAGAAAAATAGAAGGTCTTTTTTTAAACAATGATTTCATCATTAACATGTTTTGTAAACTATTTTAAAATAAATAATAAATTTTAACTTACCTTAGACGATGATTTTCCTCTTTTCTTATTATTCTCTCCTTCTCGTAATTGTTTATAGTTTTCTAATTCAATCATCAGTGATTCAATCTTCTTTTCTTGTTCCTCTTGTAATTTTAAACGTTGTTCTTGTTCTGGTGTTAAAGCCACCGATATTTTTTCTTCGTACTCAGCAATGACTTCTTCGTGTTCAATTTTCATTTGTCGTATAATTTTGTCGGCCTCAGTTGATTTTTCTTCACAGGTATGAAGTTGCGAGCGTAATTCCTCAACAAGTAAAGAATGTTCACGTTTCATATCAACCAAAGTCTTCAACATATGCTTGAGTACGACCCGAGCCTCGACTAAGCTGTGAACATTTTCACCGAGGGAACGTATTAGAGTGTCGATATCATTAGCGCACACTTTCTGCTGGAGGTCGGATATTTGAGCGTTGCGCATTTCGAGTTCTTCCAACAAGTTGGCAATTTCCATACCGGCTGGAGAATGTGGTTCGGGATAGGGATTTTGATTTTCCAACTCTCCAAGGCGACTGCTAATTATGCCACGGTCATCCATTAATTGTTCAAGTGTACGTTCAGCATCAATAAGGGATATAATTACCTCTAGTTCACGTTCAACACAGGCTATAACCTGATCAATTTTCACATTGGCAGTGTTAGCATCTTTAGCAGTTTGTGACTTTTGCTTTTGGTTTTGGGCCGTTTTTTTCTTATCAAGAGCATCTTTAAGTCTATATAGAAATTGGGGGTTGTTAAAGGGAAAACATTACGCGTCAGTTGCATCACAACAAATTCTGCAAAATATTCTAAATCTAAAAAAACGTTAAAAACACTAAAAACTTACCTCTTGTTAATGGCAATGGATTCTTCATATTTTCGTTTGAGAACATTACGCTGCTTGTTGTGCAACGCCTCCTTACGGGCCATTTCATTTTGCATTTTGCGGTCTTTATTTTTCAATTGCATCACTTCCTTTTCTCGCATCATTTTAAATTGCCTGAAATTTTCTGCTTCGGAACGCATAGCTCTAATTAATTTTACTTTTGATTCTTTCATAGCCTGTATTTCACTGCTTAGATTTCGAATTTTCTGAGTTTCCTTTTCACGTATTTTTAAAAGTTTAGCTTGTTGAGTATTTTTACGTTTCATATCACCGATTTCCTGTTCAAGGATCTGTAAACGTTTACGCCTTTCTTCTGCCAACTTAGCGGAGGCATTCTCTTTTACATGACGCAACTTATCAAGCAGATCAGATTTTTCAGCTTCCAATTCATGAATTTTTTGTTCACACTCTTTAAACTTCTCTTCGATGTCATCATCTAAAGTAGAGAATTTACTAAAATTACCAGCCATCCGTTGTTGTAATTGTTCCTTTAGATTTAATTCTCGATTTATTTGACGCAATTGTTCATTGATTTCAATTTGTTTGCTAGTAAAGGCATCGGTGCGTTCTTCTATAATAGCATGCATTTCGGATGAGTTTACGGAACCGTCATTGTCTCCATGCTCACCATCATTTACAGATGAACCCAAAGAAGCACGTTGTTTGTGATCCATGATTTCAGTTTGAGTACGCGACAGTTCTTCATCTAAACCATTAACTAGTTTATTGATATGCATCCAATCTTCATCTATTGGAGTATCTTTAGTTTTCACTAACTCACTAACAAACATTTTCATTTCTGATGCTTTCTGTTTAAGACTTTCATGTGCCGCCTCAGCAATGTGAGCTCTCATTTCATGTTCGGCCACATCATGTAGAGTCATTTGCCATTGTTGTTGCAAATTACGATGCTTTTCTTGTAAATCTTTATATTTACGGTCAGAAGGGATACTCATCATGGGCATCGAAGCAGCCATATGGGACGCTGAAGGCTCTATGCCATCTAAAGCTGCTGTCAAAGATGATGTCATTGCACCATCTTTAGACAATAGCTCTACGCGTAATTTTTGTATAATGCCCTTAAGACGATTTATTTCCGCTGCATGAGGATCCTGATTGACAATTGGTTTATTTTTAATTTTACGTGCACGATCAGCATAACGTAGAGTGCTAAGAGTTTCAGCGACATTATAATCAGCCGGTGAAACACAAGCAATCATAAGTGTCACCGAATTGCCACCCAGGGAATCCTGTAGCAAACGTGTCAATTTTGAATCACGATAACGAACAAATCCAGCTCCTTTGCCATCTAAAAGCATTGATATGTTTAAGATAAAACGAGAAAATGCATAAAGGACAAAGCAAGAAAGTTTACAACCCCTAGTTTTCGGAATTCAACGAACATGTATTTTGATTTTGTTATAACAACAAAATCCATGCACGACGTTTATATGACAGAGACTGGGTGTAAGATCTTTTAATCAAGTTTAGGAAAAAGAAGCATTAAATTTATAATCGGTCAAGACCGACCATATAATGTTCTTGACCAGTGTTTGGCTAAAAATGGGTCCCAAGTCAAAAAAAATTGGGGGGCATTAGGTGCACATTTATGCCCTAATTCAGTATATCGTACAAAAATGGTTAAATTATTAAACAAAGGTACGATTTTGCTCATTTTCTAACTTAACCAGCCTATGACCACAATACAAATTCGCGCCAAACTTCAGGACTCTAGCTCTAGTGGTTTGGACTGCATCATGTTTTCCACAGACAGACGGACGGACACACGGATATCGCTAGAATGTCTAAGAATCTATCATGTATCAATAATATATATACACCTCAAGGAGTCCAAGACCGATATTTCGATGCGTTACACACGGAATGACAAAGTGAGTATACCCCCATACTGTTGTCGGAGGGTATAAAAACTGTTCTAAAATTAATAAAAATTATATTCCTTAAGTGAAAATCATAATAAACCAATTTGCCTAAACTTAGCCCGAGGGACTATTACTGCAGGTTTTAGAGTCATTTGTTGTACAAGCTTTCCTTATTAATTGCGCTTATAAAAAATGCGACACTTTGTCATCACTTCTATAGTTTAGTGTAGAATAAAATAAACTTACCTCCTAAAGCTGAAATAACATTGCCTAAAGCCAACAAGCCCTGATTAATTTTAACACCCTCTTTAAAACGATCTCCGGTAGCACCAGTCTTTTTTGATCGTTCCGAACCAGCCAAATCGACCAAATGAAATTTGGAAGTAGTAACAGCACGTCTAAAATTAAAAATGTCTGGTATAGAGCCAACGAATATAAAAAAAAAATAAACTTTACTTACGATTCATCTTTTTTAGTAGCCTGCAGTGTAACTGTAAATATGGCATGAGATCTAGAGGAAGCTTCATTCATAGCCGTCGAAGCTACAGCTCTACCGCTGGAACCTTTCACCAAACAATCGGTTGTCTCTTTGGCATTATAAACTTGTTTTTCTGTGAGACCAACCATTAATATGCCATTACGATCTTCCCGCATATCGACCACACTTTCATCTCTAGATTTCTCCGACAACAAATCATACAATTGTTCCTGATAGAGTTCCATAAAGGAACACTTTATGACAAAATCATACTCTTCCGACATTTTGATACGTTCAAATATATCGTGCATAGCACGGGGTATAACACCTACATTTTCATCTAGAGAACCATCAAAGGCCGTACCCATGGTATGAGTTTTGCCAGAACCCGTCTGGCCATAAGCTAATATGGTTGCATTAAAACCTTTAAAAAGTTTATCTAACATATCGGATACAGATAAATTGTAAACCTGCTCTTGAGTGTCTTGCCAATCAAATACAAAATTGAAGGTAAACGCATCAGTTCTATTAACTAATACTTGATGCATACCATCTATTTTTTCTACAGCGACCTGACAGCCGCGTGCCCGTTCAGAAGAAACTAAAGGGCGGACCCGCAAGGCCACCCTAACACTTTCCAAATCACCCATTTTTTTAGTTTTCACTTGATGTACTTTGAATAAAATTTCCACTGGTTTTTAACTACAATTTTTAGTAAATTAATGTTATTTCATTTATATTTTTGTAAATTTACTTACATTTTTTTCGCGGCTTTTGTATGTGGCAATAAATGAAGTGACAATTACAAGCTACAGATGACAAAAAAAAAAAAAACAAACAAGACAACATTCACAAATAATAGATTTTCCAGCAGGTAAATTTTTATTTTAAGGAAAGCCAAGCGAGGGTTTTCCTCGAATTAGCTAAGGATAGCAAAAGGAATTTTCCTACGGATTTTCTGCTGCGTTTTTCAGTCTGCCGAAATATTACACCGTTTAAATTCAAATGAAAAAAAAAGGGTAGTTGTTGCCTGAAGCCAGAGACCACTGTTGCCAAATTGGTGTTTTCCCGCTAAAACTAGCGTTTTTATTTGCGTCTAGCGGGGAAAAAAGTGATTTAGCGGGTAGCGGGAAATCTAGCGATTTTTACCAGCCACAACTTAAGTGCCTCTTCACAATACAGCACCAAGCAGCAGACAGCAAAATTTTTACATGTATTTTGTTGTTTCGCTAACAACAAAATACGTGTAAAAATTTTGCTGTTTGCTGCTGTATTGTTAAGAGACACTAATAATGAAAATAAAAAAAAAACTTAAAATTTTTCACACTTTTGACACAGACTAATACAGACTCCACATAATTGACAGGTGTCAAAAAAGTAATTCTGAACCATATGGTAAATATTTCCAAATTATTCTACGAATTAGGTTAGAAAGAGAAAACTTATATAACGCGCCATAAGAAAAATAGATGCCAGATCGGTTTTTGTTGTTTCACTCACTCCTAATTCGTAGAAAGTGTTGCCATGTTAGCGTAAAACGGACTAAAAACCGCTCTGTTTTCTCCTAAAATCGCTAAGTTTTCCCCCATTTTTTGTCATAAAACTCTACTGTCGAGTCTGTTTATTGTCTGTGCTTTTGATTTTTTTGTTTTTAGTGAAGACCGTTTAGATTAAACAAGATTTTTTAAATAAAAATCTTGTTTTTACAGTCTTAATTTTACAGTATTAAGCCGAATTAACAAATGACAGTTTATGTGAATAAAGGCCTATTCACACCTGAGGTGAAATCGGGAAGCGTTGTTCACAACCGTTTTGTATTAGAACAAAAAACCGCCGCATTTTTCCGCCAAACTAGATTCAATTCTATTTTTATGAGGACAATTGCGGAAAACCGCTTGCCGCTCCAATTGCGATTATAGTCTAAGTCGTAGAAAGTGTTGCCATGTTAGCTTAAAACTAGCTAAAAACCGCTCTGTTTTCTCCTAAAATCGCTTAGTTTTTCCCTATTTTTTGTTATTCCCAATTCACAGGCAATTTTAATTGCGGCAATTTTTATGTTTCTCTTTTGAACTTGCCGTATATGTTCACACACTGGCAATTCTGTTCGTCAATTCCAAAAAGAAATGTGAAAATAATCTACAGAGTGAGAGTTGCGAACGAAAAAACAAAACGAATTTTTTTTCTCCCTTCCATTCCTCTTACCTCTCTCTCCCATAAACTAAGAATTGCGGCAATTAAAATTGCCTTGTCTAAGTCCCAATCCACAACAGGCAATTTTAATTGCGGCAATTTTTATGTTTCTCTTTTGAACTTGCCGTATATGTTCACACACTGACAATTCTGCTCGGCAATTCCAAAAAGAAATGTGAAAATACTCCAGTGGGTGTCAAATTAGTTGGATGCTATTTATTTTGCTCTCTCAATAAGATGGTTCTCTTAATGTTGCCTATGCTATTTCATGTAAAAACAATCTTACGCTCCGGCTCCACCAACATAAAATTGTAGATAACATAAGAGATAACGTCGGCAGAATTTTTTTGTATTTTCATTTTATGTTAAAGGGTGGTGTAATCGTAATTTATGTTAACTCATTTTTTTTAGGAATTCGTTGATGAAGGTCGTTTGGATTTTATTTTTTATTTATTTTTTTAATACATATAATACACTTTTTTTAATTAAAAAGCTTAAATTTAACGTTATTAAGTTACTTTCTTTCAAAAAACAACATTTATTATTAATAAAGTGAATGTTTTTTGCGTATTTGTATTTTTCCAAAATGTCGGCATCAACAAACTCGTGAATTTGACGTTTCTTATGTTAACATAATTGTTAAGAAAAATGTTTGGAGAACTATGGGTACGTTCAGCAGAGAAAGCTGCTACCCAGCTGCTCCTCAACATTCTGCTGAACGGTTTAATTTTTGACATTTCAGTCAACATGTTGAGTGAGCGCTACTCATCACTGGTAGCGTTAAAAAATTATGCTACATTTGATCACAAACTGATAAATAAGCTGTTTTATTGAAATTTTTTCATTTTTTTTTACGTTATTTAAGGAAATAAACAAAAATATCATTAAAATAGTAATTTCCACAGATAAAATAAATGAAAATATAAAAAGAACAATCATTAATTCCAATATTTCAAAACATTCATAAAAAATTGCGTTCAGCAGAATCAACTAATCAAAACATGCTACATCTCAACTGTTGAGTAGCAGGTTTCTCTGCTGAACACGCTCTATGTTAACATTTATTTCCAACACTAATATGTATAACATTTGACCATGGCACACGAGATATAACACGATTTTGACGTATGTCGGAATAAATGTCCACATAATTATAGAAGTTAAACATTAATGTGGTTATTCATAAAACCTAAAATATTTAAAGTAGGTTTATTTGACAGATATTGCAGGAACAATTGTCAAATAAACCTACAATAAGTCTGTTATAAGTATTATGAATAAGAGCCTAAGAGAACCAATTTATATAAAGTGACATATTGTTCTGGGGCCTATCAAAATCTCTGATCTTCTTTACTCTATGAAATACTCCATAGAGTGAGAGTTGCGAATGAAAAAACAAAACTAATTGCCAGTACGAGCAAGTTTTTTCCCCATTCCATTGCTCTTACCTCTCTCTCCTATAAACTAAGAACTTATAAAACTTATAAAACTTAACTGTCGAGTCTCTATATCAATGGTTCCCAACCTTTTTTACGTCACGCCCCACTTTTAAGTTAAAAAAATTGCCTTGTCCCCCTACACAAAAGAAAAATTTTAAAAATTTTCTAATTTTTGTTTCTAATGAAAAATTACTACTTATTTGCAAAGTTTTTGTAAAATAAGCATTTAAACTAAGTTTTTAGTACAAATTTTTACAATTAACTAAATTTTTGTAGTTAATTTTGCTAAAAAAATAGTTTTTGTGGTGAATTTGACTAAAAAAATTTGCTCGTTGCCCACCTGGAACCATTAAATTGCCCCCCAGTGGGGCGAGAATCAAAGGTTGGGAACCATTGCTCTATATAGTCTGTGCTCTGATTTTGTTGTTGGCGCAACAACAAAATAAATGTAAAATTTTGGTATCTGATGCTTGCTGCTGTATTGTGAAGATACGCTAAGGCAAAATCGCTAGATTTTTTAGGAGAAAAACCCGGCAACTCTATTTTTTTCGATTTCGAATTAGCAAGCTTCGCGCAACAACCACCATTTTTCATTTGAATTTAAACGGTATTTTTCGGAAAAGAAAAAAGAAGCAGCAGGAAATCTGCGGTAGAATTCCTCTTTAGCTATTTTATTAGGAAAACCCCTTTTGGGTGAAAAATAATGAGAATTAATCCAGCTTAATTAATTTACATGCTGGAAAATTAATTATTTGTGAATGTTGACTTGTGTTTTTTTTTTATTATTTGTCATCTGTAACTTCTGTCACTTCCTTGATTCGTACATACAACACCTCTCGAAAGCAGAAAAATAAAGCAAATTTTAGTAAATTTGCAAAAATATACATAATTGAAATATTATTTATTGATTAATTCACTAAAAATTGTAGTTAAGAAACGGTGGAAACTAAAATCAAAGAAATTCAAGTGAGACCTCTAAAAAATGGGTGATTTGGAAAGTGTTAGGGTGGCCTTGCGGGTCCGCCCATTAGTTTCTTCTGAAGTGGCACGCGGCTGCCAAGTTGCAGTAGAAAAAATAAATGGTATGCACCAAGTGTTAGTTAATAGAACGGATGCGTTTACCTTCAACTTTGTATTTGATTGGCAAAACACTCAAGAGGAGGTTTACAATTTATCTGTGTCCGATATGTTAGACAAACTTTTTAAAGGTTTTAATGCAACCATATTGGCTTATGGCCAGACGGGTTCTGGCAAAACCCATACCATGGGTACGGCCTTTGATGGTTCTTTAGATGAAAATGTAGGTGTTATACCCCGTGCTATGCACGATATATTTGAACGAATCAAGTTGTTATCGCAAGAGTGTGATTTTGTCATAAAGTGTTCCTTTATGGAACTCTATCAGGAACAATTATATGATTTGTTGTCGGAGAAATCCAGAGATGAAAGTGTGGTCGATATGCGGGAAGATCGTAATGGCATACATATGGTTGGTCTCACGGAAAAACAAGTTTTTGATGCCAAAGAGACTACCGATTGTTTGGTAAAAGGTTCTAGCGGTAGAGCTGTAGCTTCAACGGCTATGAATGAAGCTTCCTCCAGATCTCATGCCATATTTACAGTTACACTGCAGTCTACTAAAAAAGATGAATCGTAAGTAAAGTTTTATTTTGTATTCGTTGACTCTATAGCGGACATTATTTTTAATTTTAGACGTGCTGTTACTACATCCAAATTTCATTTGGTCGATTTGGCTGGTTCAGAACGATCAAAAAAGACTGGTGCTACCGGTGATCGTTTTAAAGAGGGTGTTAAAATTAATCAGGGCTTGTTGGCTTTGGGAAATGTTATCTCCGCTCTGGGAGGTAAGTTTATTGTTAATATGTTATAGAAGTGATGACAAAGGGACACATTTTTTTTAAACGCAATTTTTTTTAGATTAATTATTTTAGGTTTTAACGGAGTTAACGAAAGAATTGCATAAAATACACAAAATATTTTGTAAAGAAAGAATATTT
Organism: Pegoplata infirma; assembly: GCA_963921195.1. Classification (NCBI taxonomy): domain Eukaryota; kingdom Metazoa; phylum Arthropoda; class Insecta; order Diptera; family Anthomyiidae; genus Pegoplata; species Pegoplata infirma. Next base: position 24,087,048 of record OY992540.1, read on the forward strand.
TAATTACGAAAAATGTTTAAAAAATTTAGTTCAGAATTTCGTACAATACACGAAATTCTTTATATTCTCCGCTCTACTAAAAATGGTATACAAAAGGGGTGACATTCTGTAACTTGAAATATTGGTCTACGTTCCAATACAGTATATTCATGATCTTCGAGTTCATGTCTTAAGTCGATTTAGCGATGTCTGTCCATCCTTCGATTCCTCTATACATATGTTAAAACCACGCAAAAATCGATAGACAACTCGAGACTGCTAAAAATTGCCATAATATTTGTCGTTGTGTGTACTCAATTTTTTTTTTGTACAAAAATGACTAAAAAAAGTGACTAAAAAAAGTTATTATATAAATTGTTTTGGACATTGTAGAAGGATTTTTCTTTTTTTTCGATTTCGCTTAGCCTCAAAACTATCGATTTTCGTGATCACAGTCCGGATTATAATCTGACCATTTTTGTACTTACAAGGGAAGTATCTCAACCCTTATGAACCGATTTGCACGAAACGTGAAATATATATCAAAGAGACAATTCTAAGATTGGGGTGTCTCGGTTTATCGGCCATATCGGGGATTTAGGGGTTCAAAACATGGGTCAAAAAATTGCGAAAAAATCGTTTTTTGGATTTTTCAGCCATTTCTTTCTAAGAAACTATATGATGTTTACATATGAAAAAAAAGGATTTTTTAATGCCTATCCAACGGTAGCATATCCTTGTAAAAATTCGGCTTAGTAAAATATTTTTTCATGAAAATGTGTAAATTTTGGGGGGTATTTATATGAAGACGTAGACCTACGATATGCATATGAATACGAAATAATCTTTATTAAATTTGAGTCGACACGTGTTTTTGCGCTAGACGATATTTCTGTTAGTTCGGGTGTTATCGAATTTTTCCCGAAGGTCCATATTGTTTCATAAGGGGACAACGAAATTTTTAAACACTGATATGGCCGATAAGCCGAGACACCCCAACCTTAAAATCTTCTCTTTTGTATATATTTTAAGTTTCAGGCAAATCGGTTCATATGGGTTGAGATACTTCCCTTGTTAGTCCCCATATAAAAATTTCGTCCAATATTTAGTTTAATCTATTGGCAACAAAACGATTCTATTTCACTCAAATTTGGTAAAGATTCGACAATATAGATGCTATCAGTCCATGTTTGGAACCTGCCAAAAACTGGTGTAGGATAGTATATGGTCGGTCTTAAACGACTTTAAATTTCTTAATAGGTTTTCTGGTTTTTTCTAAGCTGCGATCTTAAAAATCTTACACCCAGCCTATGTAATACGAACATGGTACATGCATTGTTTTATTGTAACAAATCAAAATACATATTCGTTAAAGGTTAACGATGTTCGAATTACGAAAACTGGGTGTTTTGCCACATCCTTTATAACATTTGCTCTATTTTTATAAAACCTATCAACGCGTTTAGATGGCAAAGGAGCTGGTTTTGTTCGTTATCGTGATTCAAAATTGACACGTTTGCTACAGGATTCCCTGGGTGGCAATTCGGTGACACTTATGATTGCTTGCGTTTCACCGGCTGATTATAATGTCGCTGAAACTCTTAGCACTCTACGTTATGCTGATCGTGCACGTAAAATTAAAAATAAACCAATTGTCAATCAGGATCCTCATGCAGCGGAAATAAATCGTCTCAAGGGCATTATACAAAAACTACGCGTAGAGCTATTGTCTAAAGGTGGTGCAATGACATCATCTTTGACAACTGCTTTAGATGGCATTGGACCCTCATCATCTCATATGTCTGCTTCGATGTCCATGATGAGTATGCCTTCAGAGGAACAAAACTTTAAATATAAGGAATTACAAGAGAAATATCGTAATTTGCAACAACAATGGCAAATGACTCTACATGATGTGACCGAACATGAAATGAGAGCTCACATTGCTGAGGCGGCACATGAAAGTCTTAAACAGAAGGCATCTGAAATGAAAACGTTTGTTAGTGAGTTTGTGAAAACTAAAGATACTCCAGTAGATGAAGAATGGATGCATATCAATAAACTAGTTAATGGTTTAGATGAAGAATTGTCGCGTACTCAAACTGAAATAATGGATCATAAACAACGTGCTTCTTTGGGTTCATCTGTAAATGGTGGTGAGCATGGAGCCAATGACGGTTCTGTAAACTCATCCGAAATGCATGCTATTATAGAAGAACGCACCGATGCCTTCACTAGCAAACAAATTGAAATCAATGAACAATTGCGTCAAATAAATCGAGAATTAAATCTGAAGGAACAATTACAGCAACGTATGGCTGGTAATTTTAGTAAATTCTCTACTTTGGATGATGACATCGAAGAGAAGTTCAAAGAGTGTGAACAAAAAATTCATGAATTGGAAGCTGAAAAATCTGATCTGCTTGATAAGTTGCGTCATGTAAAAGAGAATGCCTCTGCAAAGTTGGCGGAAGAAAGACGTAAACGTTTACAGACCCTTGAACAGGAAATCGGTGATATGAAACGCAAAAATACTCAACAAGCTAAACTTTTAAAAATACGTGAAAAGGAAACGCAGAAAATTCAAAATCTAAGCAGGGAAATACAGGCTATGAAAGAATCAAAAGTAAAATTAATTAGAGCAATGCGTTCGGAAGCAGACAATTTCAGGCAATTTAAAATTATGCGAGAAAAGGAAGTGATGCAATTGAAAAACAAAGACCGTAAAATGCAAAATGAAATGGCCCGTAAGGAGGCGTTGCACAATAAGCAGCGTAATGTTCTGAAACGAAAATATGAAGAATCCATTGCCATTAACAAGAGGTAAGTTTTAAGTATTTTCAAAATTTCTAGATTTCAATTATTTTGTAGAATTTCTTATGATGCAACAGACACGTAATGCCTTGTCTGCCTTAAACAATCCTCTTTATCTTTACAGACTTAAAGATGCTCTTGATAAAAAAAAATCGGCCCAAAACCAAAAGCAGAAGTCACAAACCGCTAAAAATGCTACGACTGCCAATGTGAAAATTGATCAGGTTATAGCCAGCGTTGAACGGGAATTAGAAGTAATTATATCCCTTATTGATGCTGAACGTACACTTGAACAATTAATGGATGACCGTGGCATAATTAGCAGTCGCCTTGGAGAGTTGGAAAATCAAAATCCCTATCCCGAACCACATTCTCCAGCCGGTATGGAAATTGCCAACTTGCTGGAAGAACTCGAAATGCGAAACGCCCAAATATCCGACCTCCAGCAGAAAGTGTGCGCTAATGATATCGACACTCTAATACGATCCCTCGGTGAAAATGTTCACAGCTTAGTCGAGGCTCAGGTCGTACTCAAACATATATTGAAGACTTTGGTTGAAATGAAACGTGAACTTTCTTTACTTGTTGAGGAATTACGTTCGCAACTTCATACCAGCGAAGAAAAATTAACTGAGACCGAAAAAATTATACGACAAATGAAAATTGAACACGAAGAAGTCATTGCCGAGTACGAAGAAAAAATATCAGTGGCTTTAACACCAGAACAAGAACAACGTTTGAAATTACAAGAGGAACAAGAAAAGAAGATTGAATCATTAATGATTGAATTGGAAAACTATAAACATTTACGAGAAGGAGAGAATAATAAGAAAAGAGGAAAAACATCGGCTAAGGTAAGTTAAATTTTATTATATATTTTAAGCTAGTTTACAAAACATGCTAATAAAACAATTGTTTAAAAAAGAGTCCTTCTAATTTTCTCTATTCTTACAAATTTTCTCTATTCTTACAAATTTTCTATTTTGTTATTGTAAAAATTGTTGATTTTTTAGATTTTATCAGCTTTTACAAAATTTTCTGAAATAATACGATGAATAGATGTGAGTATAATAAAATCAGATGTGTTCATCGTTATATTTAAATATTTATTCACTTCATTTAATTTGTATTTAAAATACGATTGTTCATTGTAGCAGTTAAGTTTAAATTGAACCATTTTCAAATCAAATTTAAAAAAAATACTTCATATTTAAGTTTTAAAACTTTACACCAAAAAAATACTGCATTATTTGAAGATTCGTAAAGTATGAATCTTTTTTTTTTTTTGGAAAAATTTGCTTGGATTTTTTGTTTTCGGTGAACTTAACCTGCCTAGGACATATTGGTGCCAAACTTCAGGAGGCTAGCTCTTATTTTGAACTGTATCGTGTTAACTACAGACAGACGGACGGATGGACATTTATAGAATGTCTTAGAAACGATCATGGATCAATAATAGACTCTATGGGGTTCCCAAACAATATTTTGATGATTTACACACTAAATGCCAAATGGCATACCAAAAATTTTATACACCTTTATTTTTTTGGTGATAATTATCTGATGATAGAAGCAGATGGTAGGAAAAAAGATAAAATATTCAATAACTTTTGTGGTTGTAATCTGACAAAAACTATTTGTGGTTGTGGTCTGTCGACCTAACCTCTTAATTGCCAGTTTACAGAAGGCGAACGATCGAACATTTTACATGTATTTTGTTGTTGTTACAGTAACAAAACACATGCAAAATTTACGTTCGTGTGTATCGTTCGACTTCTGTAAACTGGCACTAAAACAAAATTAAATTAGAATAATATTTAGAAAAATTGCAAATGAAACTTAAATTAGGGGATGGAATTATACTTCTTTTACATTCCAGTTAATAGTTTTCTTTGCCTCTTTTATTCATATCCATTAAAACCTTATTTAAAATAAAAATACTAAAATAAGCAGTTATTTAAACAAAAATAATTTTTCATTTAGAAAAGAAACGCAGCAGCTAAAATCAAACCCGAAGCTATTGATGAAGAAATAATAGAAGAAACAGAAGATGAAATGGAACTATTGTCTGACGAACCGTCTGAAGATGAATATGGCGAAAATGATCCCGATTGGATACTAACTCCTATGCCTAAAAGGCGCCCAAATGTAAGTTAAATATTTTCCAGAAAATTATTCACAATAAATTAAAACGTCTTGACTTTAGAATCGCCAAACCTTCACTACCTCCCAAAGATCCCTCTCCCAGTCCGACTTTGGCAATTCTTTGGATGAAGATGGACAGCAGCAACGGGAGGACAGAGGAATTGCAAACACGTCTGGTAAGGATAAGCATCAACGGTTCTCCAAGGGCTGCAAGTGCCGTGGTGACTGCCGCAACAAGCGTTGCGGATGTAATTCGCTCAATAAGAAATGTTCGTTATCATGTGGATGTACAGACGTATGTAAAAATCGCCCAACACCCGGTAATTCAGATAATGAGATGGATGTAAAAATTAAAAATGAAATAGAAAGTGTAAATAATTCATCTGTTACGGGAAAAGAATCTGATATTAATTCTTCTGTTAAATCTGAGAATGAAAATGTTTTGAAATCACCAAACTTGAAAAAAAATATTACAACAACGCAAAGTGATAGTGACGATGATGCCAAATTAAATATTACCGAACCTTCATATTTAACAAATAAATTGGCAAGGTAGGTTTACCACAACAATTATTAATTCAAAAGATTAAAGGAGATTTCATGAGCTCCTCTCTTTGTATTTTTAGATTGTCCTCATTTGATTTTAATGCCACCCCTAAAAAGAATTTCTTCAAGGATTAATTTCTATAGTTACTAGCTCAAGTGCCCATCGTTTCCCGGGTCGGCTAAGATATGAATATCTTAATAGCTACACCCCAGCGCTACTTATTGGGTTGATTCGTACCTACACAATTTTCTCATGACGAAACATACATACCCAGTAGAAATTTTGAAGAACTGGAAGCAGGTTTTGGAAAGGAATCACGAGTCAAAAAACGCATCCAAACCAACTGAATTCAAGCATGATTCCTGTGGGCGATGTCCAGTTTAGAGCACTATTTGGTAGCACTGATAGAGCGCTATTAAGATGCAGTGAAATCATACGTATTTTCAGCGCTGATTAAGTCATTCTTGCGTATCTTTCTTTCGGTTTAATATTATAAAAATTATAAAAAGTTTTCAAAAAAATTATAATTTTTCCCCTTTACTTTTACTGCACCCTCAAGAGCGCTCTTTGGATGCGCTATGGTATGCCATTAAAAGAAGCTCTGCTAGCAAAATCTCGATTTATTTTTACTGGTTACATTCTGAAGTGGAGTCAAATTGCACTTAATTGAAGAATGTTTATAATAACTTCACCCCAGCGCCATCTATCGGGTTCAAATTTTATCAGCAAACTTACGTTTGTAGAAGAGATGAGAATTTGAGCCAAATCGTACTATAAATATAAAAAAATTATATATTGCGACTACAGCGCCTCCTATCAAGATAAAACTTAAGAGAACCTTCCTCCAGACAACATATATTGTCAAGTGGGTATCAATTGGTCTAGCAGTTTCTGAGGTTTAAAACAAAGTGCCCGAAAAAAACGATTTTATATATTAAGAAGATAAATTAGTGCCTCCATTTCTACACTATGTATATTGAAACTCATCTCATTTATTTGGATTGTACGTATTGTGTATTATTATTTAGTTTATAAATTTGTTTAACTGTATGTATTTTAAGTTTGTTTAAGCGTCGAACCAGAATCAAATTACTTTGCGTACTTCCTTTATACAATTTAAATGTAAGGTGCCTAAATTTGTATTTTTTTATGTCTTACGCAACGCAATTTGATTCTGGTTCAACACTAAAACAAAAATATTTACACATAAAAAATAGATATTAATTTTTTTAGATTTTTATTTTAAAATTTTGAAAAATATCAGCATATTTTTAAACTATTAACTCATTAACATATGAAAAGTTTAAAATTTAAATTTTTCAAATACAAAAACCAGATAGAAACTGATTTTTAAAAATTATAAAAATTAAAAAATAATAAAACAAAATACCTCTTGTTTACAGTAATTCAATTGGATTTTGAAAATTTTGTTTTGTTATTTTGAATACATATTTTTAAAAACATAAATTGTAATCAAATCGTTTATAAAATTTCACATTCACCATGTAATTTTATTTATTTTTCAAACTATTTTTTTGGAGTGTATTTTTTAAGTTGTTTTTAAAACAAGTCTCGTTGCCACAATTTTGATATAAATGTTTGAGAGAAAAAGTATTACTATTTATTATGTTTATTTTATACCCTTAACTTTGTATCTCATCGAAATATTGTTTAAAAATGTCAACTGCAAATTTTGAAGTATTATTCTTGAAGTAAAACGAAAAAAAAAGAAAAAAGTGTCGAGTGATTCAAGCGTAAGTCATAAGCAGGGAGAGGACTTTCATGCAAATGCATGCTTTTTCCCGTTAGTCTTAGAACAGCATAAACTAAATATCTTTGCAAATCAAAGATTCGTGAGTGCATATTTTTGCATATTTTGCTGAAAATGCATATTTTTGCATATTTTGCTATTATTTCGGCATAAATGCATATTTTTGGTTCATATTTTGTATAAAACAAAGTAAAAATATATTAAAAAAACAAATTAAAAATCGAAATGAAATTTTTGGATAATGTGGAGGTTTTTGTTCATAAAAGTAAAATGCACTATTTTTTACCCTCCACTTACAAGGGAAGTCTCCCTAGTGTCACCCGCGGATCTTTATGGAATTGGTTTTTTTTTGGAGATCAGAAAAAATAAAGGGACACGTATTTTTTTTAGCGGCCCAAATTCATATTTAGGGGGTAAAAAGGAGGGGGGAAGAAAAGGCCATTTTTCAGTTTTTTTCGTTTATCTCCTATATTATGCAAAGAAAGTCATAGTCATGTTACATACCAAATGAAAGGTCTTTGGAAAACCTATCTACGTGTGCTAAGAACGTGCCCAAACATGTACAACTTTTTGTCATATTGAGTAAAATACCAAAATTTTAGGACATTTTGGTTAATAAATTGAAAAATATTAACTTCTTTGGCCCGTTGTTAGCACCACGAGATAGGTATTTTTAATACCTTTAATCTGATACCACACATGCCTATATTAATTTCGTTTAAATAGTCGTAAATCGTAAAAAACTGAAAAAGGTCAATTTCCCCCCATACAAATCGACCCCCCCTAAAAATTAGTTTTTTTGGGCCGCTAAAAAAAATACGTGTCGAAGTAATTTTCGTTCTTAACAACATATCCAAATTTCATGAAGATCGGAGGGTGACCAGGGAGACTTCCATTGTTAGTGATAGAGGGTATATATAAGTTTGTAATTCCGTTTGTAACTCATCGAAATATCGATCTGGGACCCCATAAAGTATATATATTCATGATGCCCGATCGATTTTAAGACATTCTAGCAATGTCCGTCTATCCGTCTGTCCGTCTGTCTGTCTGTGGAAAATGCTGTCACGAACAAAATATTGCACAGAGATGACTGAAACTTAACATATTTATTGGAAGTTCTCCCGAGAAGTTTGGTATTGCATTTGAGCGATATCGGTTCAGTGGTTCAAAAGTTATGAACGAAAATGTAAGCACACCTCAAAAATTTCAGTACATTCAACATAACCTAAAAATACAAAATGCTTCAATTCGGCTTCTGGTTGATTTTTTTTTACCAAAATTTTATTTCGCGGAAATTTTTTTTTCAAAAGTAATTTCCTTTTAAATAAAGTTTTTTGCAATAATCTTTTTGAAATTGTGAAGGGTATCACTACATTCGGCAAGGCCGAATTTAACTTTTTTACTTGTTATTATAATTTTTAGTACATATTTTTATAGTTCTTAGTGCATATTTTAAGGTTTTTAATGCATATTTTAAGGGTTTTATTGCATATTTTAGGCGCCAAAACATAGGTTTGTAGTGAATGAAGGTCCTGTCCCTGGGCATAAGACATAATTTTTGCTGTATTTGCAAAAAAAAAAAATGGTTCTAAAACATTTTTCTAAAATCCTGCAGGAAAAGTAACCGTTCTTGATAGGTCACGTGACATGTCACACGGCCTAAATGACTTATCATAATCTGGACACCTTTCATATAAAAATACCTGCCACTTTTGTGAGGAAATGTCCTAACCCCGGATATACAACTAGTGACATGTCACTGGACATTCACCTTAGCAACACAACCCGTGCCGGTTCAATAGTGGCATGTCACAAAACACATCACAGGTGTACCTATTTTGTGACATATCACAGAACTACCGACCTGTGACCTGTTACAGACCTATCACCGTTCATATAGAAACATCTGTCACCTTTGTTAGGGAATGTATTTTTTGTGACACGTCGTATTTTCTTACGACTCAGTATTACAGTCTGAAGGCAGCTTAAGGAACACAACTCGATCCGGTTTTTATGTCTGGTAATTTTCCAACTGTTTTTCAGGATTTATTTTTTTTGTCTAAAAGAGCTTTTATTGAATTTATAAACTCTAAAACGCAGAAAAAGTTGAAAAAATATATGTGTGTTCCAGACTTTGAAAATTTTCCAAAAAAAATGTTAAATGTTTTTTTTTTCCTAAAAGCATTTTTAATGAAATTTTTTACTCAAAATTGCAAAAAAAATTTGACAAAAAGTTTGTGTTTCCGGGACTTACAAAATTTTCAAAAAATTGTTTGGAAGTTTTTTCTTAAAGCATATTTAACGCAAAAAAAAATTGTGTCTGGGACTTTTCCAAAAAATTTTCGGGAGTTTTTCCTTGGTTAATAATGGCGGCTATTTGATTTATGTTTTATTTAAAAAGCGGTAAAAAATTGTCTTGGCTCATTCAATATTTGCATACCGACACAAAATATGACACAACCTGTATTTCTTAACGAAGCATTTAGTAACACAGCCTTAATGCGGATTATTCCATATCCAGTAATTCAGTATTTTTTTTTTATTAAATTTTAAATGAAATATGTACAAATAATTATTTATAATTTTTATTCAATATATACTTATAAAACTAAATATATTTATAAATTAAAGAATTATTCATAATTTATGCTAAAATATCATAAGTTTCGAAATTTATTTCATTGAACATTTATAAGGTTGACCACTTTTACAACAATATTCTCGTCCTGCAGCTAAATTTGTATTATACCATTGATTACTGCAATTTTTTATAAATAAGTAAGCACGTTCTCTATGAATATCCCGACCTAATGAAGCACAAAGTATATTTGCTGAATTTGGTAAGTGTTGAACAATCTGAAATATAAATTAAAAAAAAATAATAAATTTGAATTTTCTTGTAGTTTAAAAAACACTTACCTGTTCCAAACATTTAGTCTGACATTGTCTTTGTCCTATGGGATTACATTGAAAAGTTGGAATTAAAGTATTAGATATGGCAGGTTCACCATTGGGTTGCTCTGTGGAACCTTTAACAAATTGTGAACTTAAGAATATGCCACAAATACAGGACTTATCGTCTTCCTGCGGTGGTGATTTGGTGGCGGGGCTAGATTTAACTGTACTTGAAATATAACTTAAAGTAGTGCTACGATATAACTCTGTACTGAGTGTTGTTTCATCTACAGCTTTTGATGAAGACGTCGTTAATGGTATATCATTATTCATAGGTGTTGTCGACTTAAAATCATTATCCAATTTTATTTTTTCTTCTTCAGGTTTTAAATTTGTTGAACTTTTTACTTCGTTTGTTGAATATTTTTCTTCGTTAGTAGTCTCAAAGTTGATGGTAGTTGTTCCAGTAGTTGTGAGTGCAGTTGAGGTTTTATTAAGATCCTGTTTATTTTTACTTGGAGACTTTTCCAGTTCTTCTATAGCATTTTTATTTCCAACTTTACTTATACCAGCCTCTACATAACAGTTCAGTAGAATACAAATAGCCACAACTTTAAAACAGGAAATATTGTTTAAACCTTAAAGAGGTATAAATAAGATTATTTTAATTTTAAATACTATTATTTTTTAATTTTTAAATTTAGATCTTACCCATAGTGTTGAATTTCTTCTACTGCTTTACAATTCAAGATCTCATTCAAGTTTTCTGTATTTTAAACAATTTTGGTTTCAAGATCTAATTGCTGATTTTTCAGAATTTGTTTAATGTTTTTGTTTTATAAAGGTAAGAGTATAATTTTGTTTTTCTTTATAATTTGATTTAGATTATAAATGCTTTAAAAGCATTTCTGTGTTGATGCACTTGAAAACAGAGTTCAAGTTTATGATTTTAATTTTTTATGTAGGTCGAGTTATTTAAATTGTTATTAACCCATTTTTGAAAAAATGCATTTGGAAATTTGCAACTAAAATCTAAAGAAGCTTTTCAGGCACAAAAATACGGACGGAACAGGGCTGACAAAGTACTTTATATGGTTGCTTGAAAGTCATTACAGTTAAGTAATCAGGCAACAGCGTTTTTAAAGCATTGTGGACGGTTGGTTGGACCAGCGTTCAAAGAGCTTTCAGAACATAAAGAGTGATAACAGGCAGAGCTTCGAAGAATGAAATCCTTTTCGAAGGAATTCTCAAAAAAATCCATTCAATTTTGATAGTCAGTGAATGCATTCGATTTCATAAATCAACTTTGAATGCAGTCCTTGGAATTGATTCGATTGAATGGAAAAAAATTAATGCATTCGATTTCTTATTCATTTGATTTAGAAAAATCGAATGCATTCGATTTTTTATCATTCCACTGCGAATGCAATCGATTTTTTAAATAGATAGACCAAAACGGAGCCAAATTTTGGTCCATAGTATCGCCGACTTTCTTTACATACGATGACCATATTGGACTCTAATTTTGAATCCAAAAAAATTGGTGTTCCCGAAAATTTTAAAAATTGACTGCCTACTCGACAAAAAGTGTGAAGAGTGTTGGCGATACTATGGACAAAAAATTGGTTCCGTTTTGCTCTATCTTGGTTAGTTTTTTTTTAAGTTTTTTATGCAATAAATGGATAAGCCATTCGATTTTTCAAATTGAATGCAAAGAAAATCGATTGCATTCGCAAGTGAATGCATTCGATTTTTAAAAGTCGAATGAAAAAAAATCGAATGCATTCGATTTTTGAAAGTCGAATGAAAAATAAATCGAATGCATTCGATATTTATAAATCGAATGAGTTTAAAGTGAATTCATTCAATTCGCTAAAATGTGATTGAGGAATGCAATCACTAAATTTTCATTCAGAATGCCAAATCGAATTAAGGAATGAAATCCTTCGAAGCTTTAATAACAGGTTTTAATTTTTGACGGATTTTATTAAAAAAAACTCTTTTTTCTTTATAAATCAGACTTGAACTTAAAATACGGAAATAAAATTTAAAACAAGTAAGAAAATTATAGTCTACACTAGAGTTACCTGGAGAATGGTTCCCAAGTTCAAATATGGACTGATTGAACTTATCTTATGTCAAATCTTTAATAAGTGTAAAAAACACTCATAAACCAAATTTGAGTGAAATAGGCCAATAAACCGCTTTAACTGAATATCGGACGAAATTTTCACATGGGATCTAAGTCCAAAAATGGTCCGATTCTAATCAAATTGAACAATAACATCTTTTCTTTGTTTACAAAAAATTGGTGGTCAAAAGAATTGGTGGTCAAACAAGTAAAAAAGTTAAATTCGGCATTGCCGAATGTAAAGATACCCTCCACAATCTAAAAAAAAAAAATTACGAAAAAAATTCTTTTGAAAAAAAAAAATTCGCGGAAAAATTTTTTGGTGCAAAAAAAATCCGCGATTTTTTTTTTTAAATTCTGATTAATTTTTATCAAAAAATAAAAATTGTTTTATTCGACCTTTAAAATATTATATTTTGAGGATGTTTATTCTGGCTCGAGGTCATTATTTTCTTTACTAATAAAAACCATGATATTCTCATAGCATAATTTTCAAGAAAATTATTTTTTGTTTTAAATTTATTTATGTTGGTCATTTTTCAAGACTTATTCCGAAACACGTGTCGATTAAGTCTTGCAAAAATGACCAACATAAATAAATTTAAAACAAAAAATAATTTTCTTGAAAATTATGCTATGAGAATATCATGGTTTTAATTAGTAAAGAAAATAATGACCTCGAGCCAGAATAAACATCCTCAAAATATGATTTTTTTTTTTTTGTAAAAAATAGGGTTGTACTTGTAAAAATACCACTCTGTTTTTTAATTCTGTTCACATATGCCAACCAGCAGCCAATATTAAGCATTTTGTATTTTGAGGTAATGTACAATGTACTAAAATTTTCAAGGTGTTCTTACATTTTCGTTTATAACTTCAGAACCGCTGAACCGATTTCGCTCAAATGCAATACCTATTTTTTTATAAATAAAATACCTATTTTTATACCCTCCACTTAGTGATAGAGGGTATATATAAGTTTGTCATTCTGTTTGTAACTCATCGAAATATCGGTCTGGGACCCCATAAAGTATATATATTCATGATGCCCGATCGATTTTAAGACATTCTAGCGATGTCCGTCTGTCCGTCTGTCCGTCTGTCCGTCTGTCTGTCTGTCTGTGGAAAATGCTCTCGCGGACAAAATATTGCACAGAGATGACTGAAACTTAACATATTTATTGGAAGTTCTCCCGAGAAGTTTGGTATTGCATTTGACCCATATCGGTTCAGCGGTTCAAAAGTTATGAACGAAAATGTAAGCATACCTCAAAAATTTCAGTACATTCAACATAACCTAAAAATACAAAATGCTTTAATTCGGCTTCTTGTTGACATATGTGAACATAATTGAACACCAAATGGTATTTAAACAAGTACGAACATATTTTTTGACAAAAAAGAAAAAAATCGCGGATTTTTTTTTTAACAAATTTTTTTTTCGCGGAAATTTTTTTTTTTTCAAAAGTAATTTCCTATTAAATAAAGTTGTTTGCAATAATCTTTTTGAAATTGTGGAGGGTATCACTACATTCGGCAAGGCCGAATTTAACTTTTTTACTTGTTTTATAAATAAAAAATATACATACGCCCTATTTCAACTCCCTAAGTAGGCTCCCATACAAAATTACATTTTTATAAAATTTGCTCCAACTGTTATTTGTATGGGAGCCTACTTAGGGAGTGGAGATAGGGCATAGGTATGTTTTGAAAAAATGTTGTAGGGTAAAAATAAATGGGGGTCGGTCTCACTAATGACCCCTCTCGGACGCACCATTGGACCGGTAGAAGCTGATTAAATAAAACAAATTTACAAAAAATAAAAAAAATTGTATGGGGACCGCCTTAACAGTTAAAGATAGAGGGTAGGTGTGTTCAGAGAAAATGTTTGGACTAAAAAAATATTGTAGGTCGGTCATAGATTTTGTTGCTCTAAGAGCATTATTAGGGCAGTTAGAGCGGTTGGAACAAATTTTAAAAAATATCGTTTTGTGTGGGAGCCCCCTTAGAAATTGGAGATAGGGTATTAGTTTGTTCCAAAGAAATGTTAAGACGTAAAAATTAATGGGGGTCGGTCTAATAAAGGACCCCTCTATGACGCACCATTGGAGCAGTAGAAATGATTTTAAGATTGGAAAATTACAATAAAATTTTTTCAAAAAATTTAAAAAAATAGTAATAATCGTTATCCCACGATCCTCCTGGGCAAAAAATTTGAAGAATTGATAGAAGTTTTACACAAAAAAATTAAAAAAAAAAATCGAAGAGTACAAACATTTTCAAAAATGAGATTTAAATTTTAAAACTTAAAAATCGCATAGAAGATCGCTTTTAATAATTTTTTGGGATCTTTTTTTAAAAAGTACGTAAAAAAACAAAAATTTAAAAAAAAAAAAATTGAAATTTGGACCATTATTGAAGAAGTTATGATTAAAAGAAGTTTGAGTAAAGGAACAAACTACCAATTTTTCAAAATTCGATATCTTTTGAACGGGTCATTAAAAAAATCTGAAAATTTACCACGAAGGAGTTTTCGAAGGGTAATAAAAACTGTAAACAAATTGGGAAAATCTAAAAAAAAAGTTTTTCAAAGTGTCCGATTTCACATGGAATGCCCCATATACTTTATGGGGTCTCAGACCAATATTTCGATGAGTTACAAACGGAATGACAAACTTATATATACCCTCTATCACTAATTGTAAGGGAAATTGGAGGGTATAAAAATGGGGATTTTTTCTACTTTACCTAAAAAATTTCACTGTTTGAGTTGTTGGAAAACTTACTTGATCACTGAATAAAAACTATTGGACCTTTTTTTTAATTTAATTTAAATGTTTAAACTTGGAAAAAATCGACCTGGAAATATTTTTAAAACATGTTCTGAAAAATTATAAATAAATTCATTTTCCAGATCGTACCTTGCAGCACATTTATTATTTACTCAATCTGGACGCCATTAAGCTTAAATTAAAGCTTTATAAATTACCTGCATGACATTTTTTAAAATAATACTCATTTGGTAATAATAGTGGTATTCACGTAAGCAGTTTTTACCCTTGCAAAATTTTTACAACAAACACATGAGATGAAATAAAACAAAAAAATATTTTATATGTGTTTGTTGTAATAAATGTTGCATTTCGCATTTTGCAAGGGTAAAAATTTCTGACGTGAATACCGTCAATAATGTTTAGTATTGTAAACTTTGTCTTTAAACAAATTGCATCTACTATAAAAAAGTTTCGACTATCCTTCTGTTTGTCTGTGGAAGACACGATACAGTCCAAAACAAAAGAGCTAGACTCCTGAAGTTTGTCACGAATATATCTTATGGTCATAGGCTGGTTGAGTTCGGAGATGGGCAAAATCGGACCAGGCGGAAAAAGGTTCCTCCTGAGGAAATAAACCAGCCTATAAAAAAACGTAATTTTTAATAGGTTTTATTATAATTTTGTTAAGCAAATGAAAGATTTTAATGTCGGAAAAAGTTCTTAGTCCTGCACTTGAACCTAGGGGATAATAAAATGTTTTTTTTAGGCCCGCCCACTTTTGTGGTCGTGGATATTAAAAAAAAATATTTAAATAATGATAAAATTGTTTTACTCTAGTGGAAAAAACAAACGAATTTGTAAACATTAACTGCGACCCCCTTTCCCCTACAAATAAAAACGCCCTTATTTTTTATTTTTTTACATGGAGGGTATACACTAGAGATGGGCGCGTGAGTGATTTTTGACTCACACTCACTCACGCTCACGACAGGAATTTCTAAATCACGCACACTCACTCACGAGCATATTTTTTCTACTCACACTCACTCACAATCACGTGAGTAAATTTAAAACAACTCACACTCACGTGCACTCACGCAAGCTTCACTCACACTCACGTTGACTCACACTCACAAAACTGTTATTCATACAAAAAAATTTCAAAAACGAAAATTTGAAAAAAGATTTTAAAATTTTCAGCAAAATTTAAAGTTCAGCGAAACTTAACATTTTTTAGCTTTTTTTGGGATGAAATCTTAAGTTAAGCCAAATTTTATAATTGTGTTGTACATTTTTTGGTACAAAAGAAAATATGAAGAGAAAATGAATCACGCAAACTCACGCAAAAAAAATCGACTCACGCACACTCACTCACGCAATTTTTTTCTCCACTCACACTCCCTCACAATCACGTGAGTAAAATTGAATTCAGTCACACTCACGCGTGATCACACGTGAATCACGTGAATCACGCTCTAATCTGCTCATGTGCCCATCTCTAGTATACACATTGTTTTACATGTTGGATGGTATAAAAAGATTCGGTACAGCAAAAAAATCTATAATTTATTGTTACGTCTTCACCATTTCCAATTGTATTTTAAAATTTTCCAAATGTATTTTAAAATTGTCCAAATGTATTTTAAAGTTGTCCAAATGTATTTTAAAATTGTCCGAATGTATTTTAAAATTTTCCAAATATATTTTAAAATCGTCCAAATATATTTTAAAATTGTCCAAATGAATTTTAAAATTGTCCAAATGTATTTTAAAATTATTCAAATGTATGTTAAAATTGTCCAAATGTATGTTAAAATTGTCCAAATATGTTTTACAATTGTCCAAATTAATTTTAAAATTGTCCATATGTATTTTAAAATTGTCCAAATATATTTTAAAATTGTCCAAATATCTTTTAAAATTGTCCAAATGCATTTTAAAATTGTCCAAATGTGTTTTAAAATTATCCAAATTTATTTTTGTATACATTTGAACAAATTTAAAATACATTTGGACAATTTTAAGCTACATTTGGACAATTTTAAAATTAATTTGTCAATTTTTAAATACATTTGGACAATTTTAAAATATATTTGGACAATTTTGAAAATACATTTGGAAATTTTTAAAATACAATTGGAAATTTTTAAAATACAGTTGGGCAATTTTTAAATACATTTGGACAATTTTTAAAATATATTTGATCAATTTTAAAATACTTTTGAAAAATTTTTAAATACAATTGGAAATGGTATAGAACCGGTGTACGATGAGGTTGGCAAATCAATTATACCCAACCCAACAGCTGTTCAATTTGACGTTTATCAATTCCAATTGAAATATTTTCCGGCTTTTGTGTCTGCTTCCAATTGCTGTTTGTTTATCACAGTTCTAATCAAACTAAAAAAACATAAAAAATAACTTGATTTATTAACTGATAACAGTGAAACATTTAAAAACTTCGACATAAGGAAAAAAAAATGCCACTAAAAGAAGAAACTGCAGGATTTGAAGGATATTGCCAATCTGTAAAAGATTTGTATAAGGATAAAAATACAGAACTTTTTATATATTTTACCGGTGAAAAAGATGAAAAAGGCGTCAGTTGGTGTCCCGATTGCAATGATGGTAAGTTAAAAATAATATGATGACGTTACCACCTACATAATATGTCATATTTTATAATGAAAATGTTCGTTTTTTTTCCAAACAGCTGAACCTTTTGTTAAAGCGGCTGTGGACAAATATGCGTCCAAAGATGCCATCTTTCTTACTGTAGATGTGGGCAATAGATCTTTGTAAGTTGCAAGTTTATAATCTTATGCTGATATAAAAAATTTGCACTTCATTTTATTCTAGCTGGAAAGACATGAAAAATCCATTCCGTCTGGATTCTAATATTAAACTTATGGTCATACCAACTTTAATACGCTGGAAAAGTGTTATACGTTTGGAGGGTGAACAGTTAACAAATGCAGATTTATTAGAAATGTTTTTTACTGAGGAATAACTACAATTACATATAAGTTTTATTATGATAATACAAGTTTGTAACTTTTTATAAAAAATAAAATACCTTTTTTTTTCTGGCAAACAAAGTTTTTATAGCAGTTGATTTATTGATAAGATTAAACGATTTGAGGTTCTTCAACGATATCAAATTTATATTATAAATTCATTAGTATTGAAGAAGTTTAAAAACCTGTATTTAAAAATTATTTAAAATTAAAAAAAAAATATTTGTAAGACTTTTATGCACTTATTTTGTAAAACGCAATGCGCTAAATTTTTTCTATAGGAAAAATGTCTTAGAATCTGAGACTTTTTCTATAGTAAGAATCATTAAAAATCTAAGACTTCTTCCATAGCAAATGTCTTTTGCATTGCGGTGTTTTCTAAAGGAAAAATTCTTAGAATCCGAGACTTTCTATAGAAAAAGGACTTAGAATCTAAACTTTTTCTTTTGGGAAAAATTACTCAGAATCTGAGACTTTTTCTTAAAAAACAAGTAGAAAAGTTAGTAGTCAATTTTCTAATGTGAAAAAATAACATTTTTGATTAGAAATGTTTTATTTTGTGTAAAACATTTTTTTTATTATAATTTAAAAAAAAAAAAAAAAATATTTTACTAAATTTTTTTTTGAGTGTAAAATTTTTTTTAGTGTAAATTTTTTTCGAGTGTATATTTTTTTCGAGTGTTTATTTTTTGGTGTAAAACAAGTAAGAAAGTTATAGTCGGTCAATACTAACCATATGATACCCTACACCAGTGTTTCCCGGAAAATGGGTCACAAGTCCAAACATGGACCGATTGGATCTGTCGTTAGATCTTTATTTAGTGTTGAAAACACACACAGGTCAAATTTAAGTGGAATTGGTTTATTTTTTTATTGTCAATTGAACGATTTAACTGAATATCGGTCCAAATTTTTATATGGGTTAAATGGTCCAATTATATTCCGATTTGATAAAAATAAAATTTTATCATATATTTCCATTTTTATGAATTTTAAGGGAATTATGTGAATATCGGAAGGGGGTTTGTATGGGGACTACCAGAAGGACTGACCCGATTCCTTTGAAATTTGGTGATTCCTTTGAAATGGTGATTCTTGCATACAAAATTTGATTACCTGCTAAATTTCAAAGCTATTTCTATTATAATACGGGTATTAGAGTTATTTTAGCCGAATCCAAAGGGGGCGTTTGTATGGTCTTAACATGGACCAATTTTCTCTAATTTCAATAGGCTTCGTCCTTGGTCCAAAAGATGCAAAAGTTTCAAAATTCAAATCAATTGATTGAAAATTGCGACATGTATCGTGCTTAAGCCGATAGATGGACAGACGGACGGACGGACATCGCTAAATCGACTCAAAAAGTAATTCTGAGTTTATCGGTATACATGAAGGTAGGTCTAGGACTAATATTTCGGGTAGTTACAAACATCAGCACAAACTCATTATACCCTGTACTAGAGATGGGCGCGTGAGTGTATTTTGACTCACACTCACTCACGCTCACGCAAAAAATAATCGAATCACTCACTAATTACTCACGCATTTTTTTTTTTACTCACGCTCACTCACTGTTAACGTGAGTAATAAAAAAGTAACTCACGCTCACGCGTGACTCACGCAAGATTCAATCACGCTCACGCGTGAGTCACGCAAAAACTACTCACGCAATAAAATTTTCTTACCAAAAAAGGAAAAAAAAAAAAAAAATTTTTACAAAAAATTAAAAAAAAATTGGGCAAATCAAAAAATCTAATCACGCAAACTCACGCAAAAAATAAATGACTCACTCGCTAATCACTCACTCAGATTTTTTTTCAACTCACACTCACTCACAATCACGTGATTGAAATGAAAATCACTCACACTCACGCGTTATTCACGCGTGATTCACCTGAATCACGCAAATCACGTGATCAGCGCCCATCTCTACCCTGTACCACAGAGTGGTGTAGGGTATAAATACCTTACAATCTGAGACTTTTTCTATAAAAAAAATGTTTCGGAATCTGAGACTTTTCAAAAAAAAAAAAAAAACAAGTATAAAAGTTAAATTCGACCTTGCCGAATGTAGTGATACCCTCCACAATTTCAAAAATATATTATACAATTTTTTTTTTTTAAAAGGAAATTACTTTTGAAAATTTTTTTTTTTTTTCTGGAAAAAAATCCGCGATTTTTTTCTTTTTTTTGTCAAAAAAATTGTTCGTACTTGTTAAAATACCATTTGGTGTTCAATTATGTTCACATAACGCTCCTTTACTTGTATAGTGTCATAACTCAAAAAATTAGTTTTTTGAGTTAATGAAGCAGAATTATTCGTTATATCGTGCTTTATATTGTGTCAAAAATTCGTATTAATATCTTTTAAACTCACCGTTTGAGAAGAGTACACGCCATTATTACATTTTCTGTGTACCGGCCTTTTTCAATTAAAAACAAGTTTCAGTAGTAAACTTTAAACGTGTTTTCTGCAAAATCAAATATTTTGAGTTATGACACTATACAAGTAAATGAGCGATATGTCAACCAGCAGTCGAATTAAAGCATTTTGTATTTTTAGGTTATGTTGAATGTACTAAAATGTTTGAAATGTCCTTACATTTTCGTTTATAACTTTTGAACCGCTGAACCGATATCGCTCAAATGCAATACCAAACTTCTCGGGAGAACTTCCAATAAATATGTTAAGTTTCAGTCATCTCCGTGTAATATTTTGACCGTGATCACCATTTCCACAGACAGACAGACGGACATCGCTAGAATGTCTTAAAATCGATCGGAATTCATGAATATTTATGAGGCATTCCACACCAAATCTCCCGCTACAGAAAAACATGTGTCCCGTAAATTTCTGAATAGGTTGTCTGGATAGCCCTATATGGAACTAAGAAAATTGCGTTTTTGGTTTTTCTAATTTTCAAAAACTGGGCTTAGAAGGCGTGGTCAAATATTGGAAAAATGGTAAAATTTGAGGCAAGTTGCCTTGATTAAATATTTATCACATTAAAACGGAATGCACCACAATCTCAAAAATCTACATTCTTATATAGTTTTGTATGGGCTATCGATAAATTTTTTTTTTTGGAAAATTTTCAGAACCCGTTCTAAAATTTTCCATTTTTTTAAAAATGTCAATTTATTAACAAACATGCCACTGTTTTTTTTCTTTTTTCTTTTTTTTTTTAAAGTTTAGATGTTTGTCCATCCACACAAAAAAATCAGAAACACGTTCTTCGTTTTTTCGAGAAAATCGCATTTGAACTTTAAATTTCGTAACAATTTTGTAATTTGCTTGTAATTCTTTGTTTTAACGTTGGGAATGAGTAATATTTATGCAATTAATAATACTCATTGGCAACTTTAAATCAAGAAAATACAAGCAAATTACAAAATTGTTATGAAATTTAAAGTTCAAATGCGATTTTCTCGAAAAAAACGAAGAACGTGTTTCTGAGTTTTTTTGTGTGGATGGACAAACATCTAAACTTAAAAAAAAAAATTTAAAAAAGAAAAAAAAGTGGCATGTTTTTTAATAAATTGACATTTTAAAAAAATGGAAAATTTCAGAACGGGTTCTGAAAATTATCCAAAAAAAAAATTTTAATCGATAGCCCATACAAAACTATATAAGAATGTAAATTTTTGAGATTGTGGTGCATTCCGTTTTAATGTGATAAATATTTAATCAAGGCAACTCGACACAAATTTGACAATTTTTCCAATATTTGACCACGCCTCCTGAGCCCAGTTTCTGAAAAATTGAAAAACCAAAAACGCAATTTTCTTAGTTCCATATAGAGCTATCCATACAACCTATTCAGAAATTCGTGCGACACGTGTATTTTTTCGCTGGACATTTGGTGTGGAATGCCTCATATGTCAACAAGCAGCCGAATTAAAGCATTTTGTATTTTTAGGTTATGTTGAATGTACTAAAATGTTTGAGGTGTCCTTACATTTTCGTTCATAACTTTTGAACCGCTGAACGAGTATAATTTTAAAAAATGTTATGTAGGTAATTTATAAAGCTTTATTTTAAGCTTGAAAGCGCGTCCAGATTGAGTAAATAATAAATGTGCTACTAGGTCGATCTGGAAAATAAAAACTATTTATAGAAAATTTTCTGAAAATTTTTTAAAAATATTTCTTAGTCGATTTTTTCTAAGTTCAAACATTAAAAGTTTTAAAAAAAGTTAACTTATAAAGCTTTAATTAATGCTTGATATCGTTCTGATAAAGTAAATAATAAATGTGCTACGAAGGTCGATCTGGAAAATGAACATTTTTCAGAAAAATTTTTAAAAATATTTCGAATCGTAAGTCGATTTTTTTCGAAGTTCAATCATTAAAAATTAAAGAAATGGTCCAATAGTATAGTTTTAATTAAATGATCAACTAATTTTTCCAACAAGTCACAAAAATATTTTACAACGTATTTTTGTAACTCAAAAATATGTTTACACTAAAAAAAAGTTACACTAAAAAAAAAAAAAATATTTTTATTTCACAAAAATGAATAAAAAAGTTTTTTATTCAAAATAAAATATTTCTAATCAAAACTGTTAAATTTTTTCACGTTATAAAATTTAGTATCACTTAAAAAGGGCATTGTGGGTATTCAAGAATTCGGCCGAGTTGAATTTAACTTTTCTACTTGTTTTATAAAATTTTTTGTGTATCAAAAAATCAAAATCATTTTGTGGGACTCCTGTATTAATTTTCGTTCTTAACAACATATCCAAATTTCATTAAGATCGGAGGGTGACACCAGGGAGACTTCCCTTGTTAGTCGAATGTATTAATACCCTGATTAATACCCTAATGTAAAAAAGTTTATTTGCAAAAAAACAAAAAAAATTAAAAAAAAAAAAATCCGCGAAAAAATTTTTTGTTAAAATAAATTCGACGAATTTTTTTTTTTTAAATATGATTGTACTTGTTTAAATACCATTCGGTGATCAATTCTGTTCACATGTGTCAACCAGCAACCGTATTAAAGCATTTTGTATTTTTAGGTTATGTCGGGCCCTTTTTTTTGACTCAAAAGAAATCTTAGGTCTTTTCCCCATCTAATTCTTCTTTGTCCTCAAATATATTTTTGCTCCACCAACAAATTTCCGCTAGAACGTCATCACGCGACTTTTTCCCAAGATATCTGAAATGGTGATCACGGCCAAAGTATTAAACAGATAAAACAGATATATAAGACTTAGCATATTTACTTGTTGTTGTCCTAAGTAGTTATGAACGAAAATGTAAGAACACCTCGAGCGAAAGCGGTTTAGCGGTACAAAAGTTATGAACGAAAATGTAAGAACACCTCGAAAATTGTGGTACATTCAACATAGCCTAAAAACACAAAATGCTTTAATTCGGCTGCTGGTTGCCACATGTGAACAGATTTGATCACCGAATGGAATTTAAACAAGTACAAATATATTTTTTGACAAAAAAAAAACATTTTCGTCGAATTTTTTTTTTACCAAAAATTTTTTTCGCGGATTTTTTTAAAAAATTTTTTATTTTTTTGCAAATAAACTTTTTTACATTGTGGAGGGTATCAATACATTCGACAAAGTCGAATTTAACTTTTTTACTTGTTGTTTTTATATTTCGGCTCAAAAAAAAATATAAAAAAAAATTTTAGTACTTTAAAATTTTTAAGCATTTTCTATATGCTGGACGAACTTTCTGTCTTATTGTTAGACGTGCCCAAGTAAAATTTGATGCAGAAAATATTTGTAAAACATTTTTAAATTCTAACTGCTTTTTTATAGAATTTTTTTGTATTTCTTTTAAAAAAAGGACAAAAATGACCCTTTAAAACGGGAGCTAGAGGGTTAATTTGGTCAAAGAAAAGAATCATCATAAAATTTTATAAAACACATCAGAACATCATTTTTAGCTTAAAAGAATATTTGCACTGTTTTTTGTCGATATTTTTATACCCTCCACTCTAGTGATAGAGGGTATATATAAGTTTGTCATTCCGTTTGTAACTCATCGAAATATCGGTCTGGGACCCCATAAAGTATATATATTCATGATGCCCGATCGATTTTAAGACATTCTAGCGATGTCCGTCTGTCCGTCTGTCCGTCTGTCCGTCTGTCCGTCTGTCCGTCTGTCCGTCTGTCTGTCTGTCTGTGGAAAATGCTCTCGCGGACAAAATATTGCACAGAGATGACTGAAACTTAACATATATTTTGGAAGTTCTCCCGAGAAGTTTGGTATTGCATTTGAGCGATATCGGTTCAGCGGTTCAAAAGTTATGAACGAAAATGTAAGCACACCTCAAAAATTCCAGTACATTCAACATAACCTAAAAATACAAAATGCTCTAAATCGGCTTCTGGTTGACATATGTGAACATAATTGAACACCAAATGGTATTTAAACAAGTACGAACATATTTTTGGAAAAAAAAGAAAAAAATCGCGGTTTTTTTTTTTTTTTACCAAATTTTTTTTCGCGGAAATTTTTTTTCAAATTTTTTTTTTTTCAAAAGTAATTTCCTTTTAAATAAAGTTTTTTGCAATAATCTTTTTGAAATTGTGGAGGGTATCACTACATTCGGCAAGGCCGAATTTAACTTTTTTACTTGTTTAACACTGCTTTGGTAAAAAAAAATAACAAACATTGATTATTTTTATTTGACCCTTTTTAAGCATTTTGCGCATGTCACACAAACTTTGTACATTTGACAACCCCTAGTGAAATTTTATGAGGAAAATATTTGTAGAACATTTTAACCCTCTAAATGGACGTTTTATTATACTTCTGTGTTTAATTTTTGAAAAAGTCCCCAAAATGACCCCATAAAATGGCAGTTAGAAGGTTAAAATGTTCTAAGAAAAGAACCGCCATAAAATTTCACTGAAGACATCAAATCATATTTTGAAGCTCAGATGTGTACTTATTATAGTATTTTTGTCGTTTTCCAAACGCCTTTGATAAAAATATAAAAACTTCAGTTGGCTATAAAAAAGAAATCCGAACTGACTTTGCAAAACCCTTTGGTGATTTTGTTCATTTGATGGTCTACTTTCATATGGCGATGATGCCATTGAGGCTCATTTTTCTTGTTGCACAGTGAAATCAGAACACTTAAAACTCAAAAGACACACATCGTCTTAGTATTTTTGTTTTTAAACCGGAAGTTAAATTTTGTTCTCAATAATTTCCTGTCTGTATAGTAAAATAATTTTCTTTCTCTTAAGAAAATTAAAGAGTTTTTTTTTTTAATTCAAAAACAGAGAGCAAATAAAAAAAAACTACTCAAGAAAATCACACTCAACTCAATAAAGTTGAGATTTTTTTAGATTTTACTAAAAAATAAACAAAATATACGAATGCAATGAAACTAGCCAGCGTACTTTCGAACGTCGGGGTAGAAAGACCAAATATTATTTAATAATAAACATATAACGGCGCGCTGAGAATTGGTAGTTAATACAAAAAAAAAAAAAACGTTTGAAAATTAATAAATAAATAAAAAAAGTGAAAAATAAAACTAAAAAAAGAAAGAAAAAAAAATTAAATAAAAAATTAAAAAAAAAAATTATTTTTTAAATATAAAAAAAAAAGAAAAAAATTATATATAAAATAAAAAGAAAAATTCTACATAAATTTATGTATCTACTATATAAAAGCAAAGTAATATAAAACAAAAATTTTCTAACACATGTGTAACAAAAAACCCTATACAAACAAGGGTGCAAAATTATAACTGTTGCGCCTAAAGGTTAATTTTTTATATATGAAATATGACACAAAATTTTATTGAAGTAAAAATATTCAAATAAAACCCAGCGGTTATGAAAAAACGTAATAAATTATTTGGTTTTAAAAATTTTTTAAGTTAAACTTTTTTTTTTGTTAAAAAAAAAAATTATATGTCTTTAACATAATTTGTATAAATAATAAAAAAATATACACAATTCTATATTTAGAAAAATTTTTAGAGATTTTTTTTAAAACTATTTTGAAATGTTTTGTTAATTTTTGTCATTTTTAATATAAATAAAAGGTGTTAATAAATATCACTACTTAATACAAAAAATAAAAACCCCACCAAGAAAAAATTTTTTTTTTTCTATATAAATAATTTGTTATTGTAGAATCAGTGGATAATCATAATCATCTTAATTAATTTAATTTTAACGCAAAATACATATTGTCAAATTTATTTTTTTTTTGTCAAGTTTTTTTTTTTTTTTTAATAACGTGATATCTAAATGTGCGTCATATTAAAACTGTCCAGCTATAAATTATATTAAAAAAGCAAATAATAATAATTTTGTTAAAATTCTTAACAACAAAACTCATAAATTTATAAATTATTATGATGGACTGAAAAAAATATAAAAGAAAATTATTAAAAATTAATAATAAACCAAAAAAAAATTTTTTTTTTTAAATTTTATGCATATAAATGTGGCAAAATAATACAAGGTTAGAGAGAAATATAAATTTTTGAAATAAAAATTTAAGCAACAAGTTAAAAATTTTTTTTTTAAATAATAAAACTTATAATAAATATGATTTTAAGTGTTTTAGACAAAAAAAATTTAACCAAACACTTTAAAAATATATAATAAATTAAAGAAAATATCTAAAAAAATATATAAAAATAATAATGAATGTAAAAAAAAACTAAAAACCAAAATTTTTAATAAATTTTAATAAAAAAATTTAAAAAAAATATATAAAAATTATAATAAATATGATTTTAAGTGTTAAAAAAAAATAACAAAAGTCGTTGAAAATATATAAAAAAATTAAAGAAAAAAAAATATAAAAATAATAAATTAATGTATAAAAAACTAAAAACCAACGGTATTTTTTAAAAATAGTTTTTTTTTAATCTTTTAAAAAAATATTAAAAATAATAATTAATATAATTTAAATTGCTTAAAACAAAAAAGATTTACCTAAAATCTTAAAAAATAAATAAAAAATTAAAGAAAAAATCTTAAAAAATATATAAAAAATAATAAATGAATGTATAAAAAACTAAATAGCAACATATTTTTTAAATTTTAAATAAATTTCAATAAAAACTCTAAAAAATATAAAAATTATAATAAATATGAATTTAATCGCTTAAACAAAAAAGTTTAACTAAAATCTTTAAAAATATATACAAGATTAAAAAAATTTAAAAATATATAAAAATAACAATTTTTATGGTATATAAAACTTAAAAATAACAAATTTTTCAAATAAATTTCAATAAAAAATTGTAAAAAAAAATTGACAAAAAATTTAGAAAATATTAAACAAATCTTTAAAAATATTAAAAAAATATAAAAAATAAATGAATGTATAAAAAATTAATAATTACAAACAATTAAAATTTCAACTAAAAAAGAAAATATATTTTTTTTTTAATTAACAAAAAGTTTTAAAAAATTTTAAGTTTCTCAACAATAATAACATGAAGAAAAATGAAATCTTTGTAAATGAAAAGTAATTAAACCCGGTCATGACAACTCCAGAAATTATGTAAATTATATTAAAAGTCTAAAACAAAATTTATAAAAAACAGGTTTAGCTAAATTAAAAAAAAAAAATTATAACAAAAAGAAAGATCAAATATTTATAATAAAAAGTAATCAACCGATCAAGGTAAGTCAAAAAATTGAAAAATTTGATTCAAAATTCTTGAAAAATAACTTTAAAAAAATATGCTTTTAAAAATAAGCTCAAAAACTTTTTTTTTAGTTCAGCGCTAGATTTTTTTATACGTGTTTGAAGTTGCTGAACTTTTATAGAAATTATAATAATAATTGCTTAAAAACTGTATAGGTGGCGTATGCTTAATTTTGTAATTGCCTTTAAATAACAACCATACGCAACGGTGCACATTAGTTTATTTTTAATAATTTTGCTATTCAGTAAGTAGGTACCGATTGCATACCGGTTATAGCTAACGTAATTCCGAGCTTGAGTTTGGACGCTAGCTAGACTAGGGTGACCATTTTTTTCTGAACCCAAATCAGTACGCCCAAGTTTTTAAGTTTTTTTTTTTTCTAGAAATAACTCTCTGAAAACTTTTTGCTATGGGAAAACACTGTAAAAACGACTGTTGGAAAACAACTGTTAAAAAACAACTGCCCTAAACTATTATAATTATTTTTTATAAAATTTAGTTGACTTCAAACAACTTCATTTTTGTGCATTAAATATAACAAAAACCCACAGGTTTTAAGAAAATAAGAAAATCCCTCAGATTCTGAGGACTATTCGCTTAAGTTTTGATAACTCTTCCCTGTTG
This sequence comes from Pegoplata infirma, assembly GCA_963921195.1. Taxonomy (NCBI): domain Eukaryota; kingdom Metazoa; phylum Arthropoda; class Insecta; order Diptera; family Anthomyiidae; genus Pegoplata; species Pegoplata infirma. Next base: position 24,115,406 of record OY992540.1, read on the forward strand.
TTTTTAAATAGCCCTGATGTTCTGAGCGCTTTTTTCAATAAATTCTGATGACATTACCTCATCGAACATCTCAGAATCATTTGGATTCGTGCAATTACACTCAAAAAAATACGTTAGTAGATTTACTAATTTTTTTTGCTAACGCTAGTTAGCTAACTTTTAGCAAATTTTTAGTTGAGATTAGCATGTTAGCAAAAAATTCTTGTAAACTTCATTTAGCTCATTAGCAATTTTAAACAAACTTTGAACTAATTTCTTTTGCTAAATTTGAAATTGAGTTGACTACATTTTTACAAGATTTTTTGCTAATATTAGCAAAATAAATGGTAATTTTTTTTTTTATTTTCAGAAAACTTAAAATGGCGCTATCTCGGAAACTAAGCCAGATAGAGCAAAATGGAGGCCATTTTTGGTTCTTAGAATCTCCATAGTATCGCCGGTCCTCTTCACATGTGTGGATCGTAATGGGCCCTAACTTTGGATCCAAAAAAGTTAGCAGTCCCGAAAATTTTAAAATGCTCATATCTCGGTAAATATTGCCGACACAACATAAAATCTAAAAGCGTTTTTGTAGCTCTCAACACGTAGAACAAGACCGCAAAATAGTCAAAAGGTCTCCGAGTAATATTTTTGAAGTTATCGAGTTTTTTAATTCTCAAGACCCCAGTCGTCCCCTATAATCACGTATCTCAAAAACTAAGCAAGGTAGAGCGAAACGGATACAAATTTTGGATCAAAAACTATGACGAATTTTAATGAACCCAACTAGGTCTAGGCCCATCGGGGTCTGGACCTATCGGATCCGAACCCAATGGGGTCCTCAGATGTGTATAAACTAAGCTCAAAAAAAAAAAAAATATTTAGTTAACTAATTATTGGCAAAACATTTTTGCTAATTTGAGCAAAAAATTGTGGGTTCAAAATCAGCAAATTTTCTTGTAGGTTTACAAGCTTTTTTTGCTAACATTACAGTTTTTTTTTTTTTTAGTGTACGTTATCTTTCTTAAAATACAGAAAATTTATTCAGGTCAAAATAATCTCATGCTCAGATACATTTTTGGGTTAAGGAACCTCTTGATTTACGAACTCCAAGTTCCCTAGAATTAATTCAAATTATCTCACTGTCAGACTTAAATTATAAAAAACTACTCTGACGACTTATTATATGGAAATTCAAGTTTTTATATAGAATTTTCGAATGAAAATGTTTTTTATGTTGAAATCAGTACAAATCAGTACAACGCTTTTTGATCAGTACCAGTGATCAAAAATCAGTACATGTACTGATCAAATCAGTACGAATGGTCAGCTTACGCTAGACCCCACATGTCCAATAAGGGGACCACCAGGGGCCCCTAAAAAAGGAAATGTTTAGTACACAAAAACTTTAAATGCTTTAAAATCACTAACTTTGAATGCGTGTAAAAAAAATGTAACGCTGAACTAAAAGAAAGCTTTGAGGATTTTGTTATGTAAAATGTCAACTTTGATTTGCATTTGGTTTCATCCCATTCCGATTCGGGAAGTGCGATTTTGTTTCAATGTGTTATCAACAATGGTGATGAAATATCGGCAAAGAATAAAATTAAAAATTACACTGTGCTAAACAAAAAAAAGCAGGAGTTTTTAAATAAAAATTCGAGTTGGTTGAAGTACATAGAGCACGGAAATACTAATTTTTATACCCTCCACTCTAGTGATAGAGGGTATATATAAGTTTGTCATTCCGTTTGTAGCTCATAGAAATATCGGTCTGATCGATTTAAGATCGATGTCCGTCTGTCTGTCTGTGGAAAATGTGATCACGGCCAAAATATTACACGGAGATGACTGAAACTTAACATATTTATTGGAAGTTCTCCCGAGAAGTTTGGTATTGCATTTGAGCGATATCGGTTCAGCGGTTCAAAAGTTATGAACGAAAATGTAAGGACACCTCTAAAAATTTTAGTACATTCACCATAACCTAAAAATACAAAATGCTTTAATTCGGCTGCTGGTTGACATACATGAACATAATTGAACACCAAATGGTATTTAAACAAGTACGAACATATTTTTTGACAAAAAAAGAAAAAAATCGCGGATTTTGGTATCAAATTTTTTTTCGCGGAAATTTTTTTTCAAAAAAATATTTTTTTTTTAAAGTAATTTCCTTTTAAATAAAGTTATTTGTAATAATCTTTTATAAATTGTGGAGGGTATCACTACATTCCGCAAGGCCGAATTTAACTTTTTTACTTGTTTTCCTTTTTCCCGCTATTTTGAAGCTTATATGCTATTTACATATACCCCGAAATCCACATAAATTTGGATTTCAAATCCAATTAAAATCTATACCGTTTACATATGCTTTTTTGACATTTAGAGGGATTTTGTTTGTACTAACTCTGTATTTTCTTTTGATTTGTGTACAGCAATGGTTCCCAACCTTTTTTGGGCCATGCCCCACTTTTAAGTTAAAAAAACTAAAATGTCCCCCCTACACTCAAGAAAAATGTGTAAATTTTTCAAATTTGTTTTAAAATTCAAAATTTACTTGTAGGTAAGCAAACTTTTTGTTAAAATCATCTTTTAAATAAAGTTTTTAGCAAAAGTTTTCAACAACCAACTAAATAATTTAACTAAAATAATATTTTTTTTTAGTTTTTTAACAAAAAAAATCTTTAAAATTTGCTCGTTGCCCCCCTGGAATATTCAAATTGCCCCCCAGTGGGGCGAGAATCAAAGGTTGGGAACCATTGGTGTACAGGGTTGTTAGTGGGAAAATTAGCCAATTTTATAAATATTTCTAAAAACAATGATTTTTCTTTGCCGGAGCCAATATTTTCAATCCCACTAGTATATGTTGGGACCACAATATCAAAAAATGTGTTTTTATGTAGAGCTGCTTCTTGAAATGCAAGAAAATTAACATTTTTGCCAAGTTTGGGGCCGCCACCATTGAGTGTTTTTCTTTGTTAGGAAGACCAAATTGGTCAACTAAATTGTGTGTTTACCATTTGCAATGGTAAATTTTAAATGAAACATTGTTAAACATTGTTTTTATTAATCTTTTAATAGTTTTTAAAAAATAAATTTTAATTGTTTTTTTACTTTATAAAAAACAACAACAGCTGATAAAAAAATCGTGAGCAGCGTTGCAAAAAGGCATTAGGGATGATTATTTTGTGAAAAACCATAGTTGTACAATTAAGTAGTAGAAATTTTTTGTGATTTTGAATTGCGATTTTACGATTTTGCCAAAATCCAATTTTTTTTTGTATGGGATTTGACATTTGAAATCCAAAAAAGTAATGGGATTTACTTGGATTTTCATTGAAATCCCATTTTTTCTGGATTTCGAGGTATTTGTAAATGGCATATTAGCGTATTTCAAGGAATTTGATTTTTTAAAATTATTTTTTTATGTTTTTTAACTAAATACTTACAAATGTTTTTTTTGACACTTAGAAAACATTTTACACCCAAAAAAGCTTGTAAAAAATACTTAACAAATTGACCGAGAAAAACTATGAGTATTTCCGTACTCTATGGACCCAAACCTGAATTTTTATATCAGAACCTCTCATATTTTTTTTATTGTAGCACTGTGTAAGATAAAAACTAATTTTTATTTTTAAAAATTGCAGCAAACAGAGACCATGAGATCCAGATAAAAAAACGGAAGTTCGAAGAAGAAAAAAATCTAATCTATGTAATAAAACTTCAAAAACTTGACTAAAAGTTTTACAACAAATTTAAGAAATTGTCTAAATAGATTTAAAATTTTCAAAAAATACAAAAATACAAAAAGATGAAATTAAATTCATAAAAAGATAAAAACACAAAAAAAAAACAATAAATATAAAATAATTAAAAATTACAAAAAAAATCTAGATCCAGAATACCTAATAACAAAACTAATAACAACAAAACAGGTCAACAACAAAAAATTACAAAAAATTAATTAAAAAGTTTATTAACAAAACAAGAAAACACAATTAAAAAAACTTCCAAAACAAAATTTTAAAAAAAATCTGCAAAAAGAAATTTAACAAACAAACATATGAAATAAATTCTGCAAAACTTACAAAAATAAACTAAAATTAATTTAAAAAAATCAATTCTTAAGCGAAAAAATTCTATGAAAACAATATCTAAAAAAATCTGCAAAAAATATTCAAAACAACAAAAAAGTTATTTTTAAAAAATATAATTCATTAAAATTTTTTTTTGGAAAAATTCTAAAAACAGGCCATCACAATAAAATTTAAAAAAACTCTACAGCATTTAAAATAAAAAATATTTAAAAAAATTGTTACTACAACAAATAAATTCTTAAAAAAATTCTGCAAAAAACAAAATTTAAAAAATTCCTCAAAAACAAATTGTTAAAAAATTCTTAACAATATTAATTCTACAAAAACAACACGTAAACAAATAATAAATATTCTAAATACCAAAAAAATAAATTCCTTGAAAAAATAACTCTTAAAACAACAACAAAAAAAATCCAAAAAATTCTAAAATTATTCTAAAAACACAGTAAAAAATATGACCAGTTTCATCAAAACAACTCATCTGCAATTAAATTTATTATAAAACAATAAAATAAACAAATTAAATAAAATCTATAAAAAAAAATTATTTCAATGCCTTAAAAAACCAACAAACAACAACAAAATGTCATACAATTTCATTAACTATTATCATCAATCTAAAACATCTTGATAAATTATTTAATTTTTGTTGCTTTACATGAATTTGTTTACGTTTACATTCATTCACTCGGTTTTGTGGTTAAATTTGATAACAAAAAAATTGTTTACTTTTTTTTTGTATTATTTAATTTATTAAAAAACGCACTCAATTTGTACTGATCGTTTAAATTTCTATTGTTTATTATCGTTTCGTCGTTTTTCAATAGTTCGTCTGATCGTTCTCCTCACTCGTTGTCTCGAACACGCGCATAACGTTTTTGAAAAGTACGCAAAAAGTTTTCTTTATATTTTTTTTGAAAACGATCATATTTTACGGTCTAATGATTTAACGACATTTATCGGTCTATAAACGGTTTAAACGGTTATTTAACGGTTAAAAATAATAATAATAACGAAAACGAATGTTTTGCTCATATTAATTGCTTTAAAAAGCAATAAAAGGTAAATAAACACATAATCTGATTTTTAAACCATTTCCAGATAAAATTTGAAAAAGATCAATTGAAATTCTCGCAGATTTTGAGATATTTTTCCTGTATAGAAAAGTCTCAGTTTCTGACTTTAAGACTTTTTGACAATTATCTTACACAGAAACAGTCTCAGATTCTAAGACATTTTTTCTATATAGAAAAATTCTCAGATTCTGAGGCATTTTTTCTATATAGAAAAATTCTGAGATTCTGAGACATTTTTTTAAGATTCTGAGACATTTTTTATATATAGAAAAAGTCTCAGATTCTGAGACATCTTTTATACCCTCCAACTACAGTATGTGGGTATACTCACTTTGTCATTCCGTGTATAACGCATCGAAATATCGGTCTAGGACCCATAAAGTATATATGGGGCATTCCATGTCAAATCGGACACTTTGAATTTTTTTTTTTTTTTTAGATTTTCCCAATATGTTTACAGTTTTTAGTACCCTTCGAAAACTCCTTCGTGGTAAATTTTTAGATTTTTTTGATGACCCGTTCAAAAGATATCGAATTTTTAAAAATTGGTAGTTTGTTCCTTTACTCAAACTTCTTTTACTCATAACTTCTTCAATAATTGTCCAAATTTCAAGTTTTTTTTTCAAAATTTTTGTTTTTTTTACGTACTTTAAAAAAAAAAATCCCAAAAAATTCTTAAAAGTGCTCTAGTATGCGATTTTTAAAATTTAAATCTCATTTTTGAAAATGTTTGTACTCTTCGATTTTTTTGAAATTTTTTTGTGTAAAACTTTTATCGATTCTACAAATTTTTTGCCCAGGAGGATCGTGGATAACGATTATTGCTATTTTTTTAAATTTTTTGAAAAAAATTTATTGTAATTTTCCAATCTTAAAATCATTTCTACTGCTCCAATGGTGCGTCATAGAGGGGCCCTTTATAAGGCCGACCCCATTAATTTTCACGTCTTAATATTTCTTTGGAGCAAACTAATACCCTATCTCCAATTTCTAAGGGGGCTCCCACACAAAATTTTTTAAAATTTGCTCCAACCGCTCTAACTGCCGTAATAGTGCCCTTAGAGCAATGTTTCCCAACCTTTGATTCTCGCCCCACTGGGGGGCAATTTGAACGCTTCAGGGGGGCAACGAGCAAATTTTTAAGATTTATTTTTTGTTAAATAAACTAAAAAATATTATTTTAGTTAAATTATTTAGTTGATTCTTAAAAACTTTTTCTAAAAACTTTGTTTAAACTGTGATTTTAACAAAAAGTTTGCTTAACTACAAGAAAATTTTGAATTTTACAACAGATTTGAAAAATTTGCAGTTTTTTAAACTTAAAAGTGGGGCATGACACAAAAAAGGTTGGGAACCATTGCCTTAGAGCAACAAAATGTATGACCGACCCACAATATTTTTTTAAGTCCAAACATTTTCTCTGAACACACCTACCCTCTATCTTTAACTGTTAAAGCGGTCCCCATACAATTTTTTTTATTTTTTGTAAATTTGTTTTATTTAATCAGCTTCTACCGGTCCAATGGTGCGACCGAGGGAGGTCATTAGTGAGACCGACCCCCATTTATTTTTACCCTACAACATTTTCTTAAAACATACCTACGCCCTATCTCCACTCCCTAAGTAGGCTCCCATACAAATAACAGTTGGAGCAAATTTCATAAAAATGTAATTTTGTATGGGAGCCTACTTAGGGAGTGGAGATAGGGCGTAGGTATATTTTAATAAAATGTTGTAGGGTAAAAATAAATGGTGGTCGGTCTCACTAATGACCCCTCTCGGATGCACCATTGGACCGGTAGAAGCTGATTAAATAAAACAAATTTACAAAAAATAAAAAAAATTGTATGGGGACCACCTTAACAATTAGAGATAGAGGGTAGGTGTATTCAGAGAAAATGTTTGGACTATTGTGGGTCGGTCATACATTTTGTTGCTCTAAGGGCACTATTAGGGCAGTTAGAGCGGTTGGAGCAAATTTTAAAAAAAGTAGTTTTGTGTGGGAGCCCCCTTAGAAATTGGAGATAGGGTATTAGTTTATTCCCAAGAAATGTTAAGACGTAAAAATTAATAGGGGTCGGTCTTATAAAGGACCCCTCTGTGACGCACCATTGGAGCAGTAGAAATGATTTTAAGATTGGAAAATTACAATAAAATTTTTTCAAAAAATTTTAAAAAATAGTAATAATCGTTATCCCACGATCCTTCTGGCCAAAAAATTTGTAGAATCAATAGAAAGTTTACACAAAAAAATTTAAAAAAAAATCGAAGAGTACAAACATTTTCAAAAATGAGATTTAAATTTTAAAACTTAAAAATCGCATACTAGAGCGCTTGTAAGATTTTTTTGGGATTTTTTTTTTAAAAAGAACGTAAAAATACAAAAATTTTGAAATTTTTTTTTTGAAATTTGGACCATTATTGAAGAAGTTATGAGTAAAAGAAGTTTGAGTAAAGGAACAAACTTCAAATTTTTAAAAATTTGATATCTTTTGAACGGGTGATCAAAAAAATCTGAAAATTTACCACGAAGGAGTTTTCGAAGGGTACTAAAAACTGTAAACAAATTTTTCAAAGTGTCCGATTTGATATGGAATGCCCCATATATTATTGATCAGTGATCGATTCTAAGACATTCTAGCGATGTCCGTCTGTCCGTCCGTCCGTCAGTGGAAGACACGATACAGTCCAAAATAACATGCTAGACTCCTGAAATTTGGCGCATATATGTCTTATGTTCATAGGCTGATTAAGTTCGGAGATGGCCAAAATCGAACCAGGGGGAAAAAATTCCCCCTTGAGGAACTAAACTAACCTCTGAAAAACACCATATTTTTACATAATTTTTTGTGTTTTTGTTTGACAAATGCAACATTTTTATGCTTTAAGAAGCTTAAAGTTCTGCATTTGGACCCGAGGGATTAGAAAATATCGTTTTTTTGGCCCACCCCCCTTTTGTGGGCGTGGATTAAAAAAATAATTTTAAAATAATGATAAACTTGTATTTCCATAGTGCGAAAAGCATAAGAATGAATTTTTAAACATATATTTCGAGGGGAAATTTGTCCCCCGAATGACAACTGCCAAACCCCCCCCAAAAAAAAATGACCCTGGATTTTTTTTTTCATGTTGGAGGGTATAAAAGGTTCGGCACAGCCGAGTTTAACACTCTTACTTGTTCTACTTATATAGAAAAATTCTCAGATTCTGAGACATTTTTTCTATATAGAAAAAGTCTCAGATTCTGAGACATTTTTTCTATATAGAAAAAGTCTCAGATCATGAGACATTTTTTCTATATAGAAAAAGTCTCAGATTATGAGACATTTTTTCTATGTAGAAAAAGTCTCAGATTCTGAGGCATTTTTAAAAAGTTTGTGCAAAAAATAAAAAAGATATCAAAAATTATTCATTTTTAATTTATACTAAAAATTAATTTAAAAACTAACAAATTGTTTCCTTTTTTCATTACAGGTCTTTAAAAATCCCAGCACCCCAACACATAAATAAAACGAACTTTTAAAGAAGTTTAAAAAATAAAAATAATATTAATCTACGAAAAGTCCGCAACTAACAAACAAACAAAAAAAAATCAAATACGAATTTAAAAGTTTTCATTTCCGGCCAATAAAGAAAACTTCAATACAAGTGGTGTTAGGAAAAGAAATATACAACACTACAACAACAGAAAAAAAAAATCGAATATTTTATAATATAAAAAAATAAAACTTTAATTGGTCTTAACACCCATACAAACGCCAAAATCGTTCTAACACAAACACACATAACAAAGGGGGGTGAATAAGTTACACCAACAAAAAAGAGATAATTAAAAACTCAAAACAACTTGTAAGGTGAGTGAGTAAAATAAACAAAATTCAATAATGAGCGAGTTATTGAGATAACGGTAAAATTTTTTTAAGGGAGTAGTAGAGTAAAAGTACTAGTTGTTTGTTGAGTAGAAGAGTATTTAAAGAGTTTTTTTTTTATTTAGTTTTAATTTTATTTTTTTTTTTAAATTTTTATCAATAAAAATAAATTATATGAATTAGAAAAAATTTTTTCTTTGGGAGAAATGTTTAAAAATTTAAGAATTTTATACTAAAAATGTTTTACGTCTATGAATTTGTCTGCATAAAAATGTTCTAGAATTGGAGAATTTTAGAAAAAATGTCTCCGAATCTTAGAATTTTTTTATATAGAAAAAATGTCTCAGAATCTGAGACTTTTTCTATATAGAAAAAATGTCACAGAATCTGAGACTTTTTCTATATAGAAATATGTCACGGAATCTGAAATTTTTTCTATATAGAAAAAAATGTCTCAGAATCTGAGACTTTTTCTATATAGAAAAAATGTCTCAGAATCTGAGAATTTTTCTATATAGAAAAAATGTCTCAGAATCTGAGAATTTTTCTATATAGAAAAAATGTCTCAGAATCTGAGAATTTTTTTATATAGAAAAAATGTCTCAGAATCTGAGACTTTTTCTATATAGAAAAATTCTCAGATTCTGAGACATTTTTGTCAATGTCTATACCGAAAAAAATGTCTTAGAATCTAAGAATTTTTCTATATAGAAAAAATGTCTCAGAATCTGAGAATTTTTCTATATAAAAAAAATGTTTCAGAATCTGAGAATTTTTCTATATAGAAAAAATGTCTCAGATTCTGAGAATATATAGAAAAAGTCTCAGATTCTGAGACATTTTTTCTATATAGAAAAAGTCTCAGATTCTGAGACATTTTTTCTATATGGAAAAAGACTTTTTCCATATAGAAAAAATGTCTCAGAATCTGAGACTTTTTCTATATAGAAAAAATGTCTCAGAATCTGAGAGTTTTTCTATATAAAAAAAATGTCTCAGAATCTGAGAATTTTTCTATATAGAAAAAATGTCTCAGAACCTGAGAATTTTTCTATATAGAAAAAATGTCTCAGAATCTGAGAATTTTTCTATATAGGAAAAATGTCTCAGATCCTCAGACATTCTTCTACAGAAAACATCTCGGATTTTAAATAATTTTTGAGTAACTTTTCTACATAAAATTTTTGAAATTATAAGAAAAAAAGAAAAATTATAAAAAAGTTCTAAGAATGTTTTATTTTTTAGAAATTTTTGCACTTCTGAGAAATTTTTCTACAGAAAACCTTTTAGATTTTGAGACATTTTTCCTAAAGATAACACCGCTCAACAAATCGAAAGTTCAGTTTGAAGTTTTATAAAAAAAATTTTAAAAGATTTTAACTCGCTGATTCCAAATCTGTGCTGCAGATTTTTCTGTCACGTCTAAAATTTTAATTATTCGTGGTTGAAAATGCGAAAAAAACGGGATTTTTGCCTTTTTTGAAAGCCTGCACAGTAGGGTGGAGCAAATTTAGCTTTTTTTGAATTTCGAAAACGTCAGGATAGTTGGCTTTTAGGGTCGATATTAACACACAAAAATATTGGACCTGTAGGCTTTGGGTTCTTTCGAGTTTTAGAGAATTTAATTTTTCTAAAATACTTTTTAAATAATTGTAATTCTCCTAAGATTAGGGTGACCATTTTTTTTTCTGAGCTCAAATCAGTACGCCCAAGTTTTATGTTTTTTTTAGAAACAACTTTCTAAATTTTTTTGAAAAAAAAAAAAAATGGAAAAACACTGATGTTTTTTCAACTCTCAAAAAATTGCGGTTAAACTAACTTGACCGCAAGTGAGTGAGTAAAAACAACTGTTAAAAAGCAACTGCAAAAAAACAACTGTAAAAAAAAACAACTGATAAAAACAACTGTTGATATTCTGCAGAAAATTTAGTTGACTTTAAACGACTTCATTTGAATGTTTTGATCGTTTCACTGCAGAAAATGTAACAAAATTCCACAGGTTTTTAAAATAAGAAAGTCCCTCAGAGTTTTGAAGACTTTTTTTCGTTAGTTTTGACAACTTTTCCTTTAAGAAAACTTCACAGCTAATAAGCACGTGTTTTTTTCAATGCCCCTGATTTTCTGAGTGCTTGTTCGAATAAGCTCTGATGACATTACCTCATCTAAGATCCCAGAATCATTTGGATTCATGCAATTTACATCATATTTTTAAAAATATAAAAAAATCTATCGGCCAATTGAACTGTTCGTTATAGAAAACCTCAAAGATTCGGTGGGAATTTTATATAAATTTAGGAAGATCAAAATAACCTCATGTTTAGAAACATTTTTGCGTTAAGGAACATCTTGATTCACGAACTCTAATCTCCTTAGAATAAATTCATTATAAATTATCTCATTGTCAGACTTAAATTATAAAAACAGCTCTGTCGACTTGTATTATGGAAATTCAAGTTTTTGTATAGAATTTTTGTCTAAAATTATTTATTTTTGATGTTGAAATGTTCAGAAATCAGTACAATTAGTACATATTTTAAAAAATCAGCACAAATCAGTACAACGTTTTTTGATCAGTACACGTGATCAAAAATCAGTACATGTACTGATCAAATCAGTACGAATGGTCAGCCTACCTAAGATGCCACTGTTGATGGAAAATGAAAGAAAAGGATTTCCGTTAATTTTTCCATTTTATTATTTTGACATATCGCTCATTTACTTGTATAGTGTCATAACGCAAAATGTTTGATTTTACAGAAAACCTGTTTAAAGTTTACAATTGAAACTTGTTTTGCATTGCAAAAGGCCCGTACATAGAAAATGTTATAATGGCGTGTTCTCTTCTCAAACGGTGAGTTTAGAAGATATTAATACGAATTTTTAACACAATATAAAGGAGGATATAACAAATAATTCTGTATGGTTTACGCAAAAACGACATATTTTGAGTTATGACACTATACAAGTAAATGAGCGATATGAAGAAAAAAGGAGGTAAGTAATGTTTTAAAAAAATGTATCCTTGAATATAATTTAAAATTTTTAACAAAATATTTTGGTAAAGTTTTGAAAGAGCATTATTCACATACTTTTTCCTGATATGGCAAAATAAAAAAAATGGAAAAATTAGGGAATATTCTCCTCTTTCATTTGCCGTCTATAGCAGCGGTTACCAACCTTTTTGGCTCGCGTACCCCTAATTTTAAATTTTGTCAGCCGCGTACCCCTAAAGAGTTTTTAGTTTTCGATAAAAAACTCATATAAATCTGTGGACGTTTGACAAAAGCACTTATTTAAAAAAAAAAAAAAAATTTAGAGCTTTTTTTAAGAGTCTGTAATGTTAAGAACTGGACGATTTTCTCCACATTTTCCAAGAGATCTGATAACATGATATTTCAAATTGTTGAGATTTAAAAAAAAAAATCATGGAAAAAGTGTTTGTTGTAGCCGAAAAAGTCCATTTTAATATATTTTTGACAAAAGAACTTAAATCGAATTAAATGCTTTTGTCAAATCTCCACAGAAATGTTGGAGTCATTTTGAAATTTTTTATCTGCGGGTATTATCATTTTTTTGAAGGCTTTAGGGGAGATCAAAACAATGGTGGTATTTTTTGGGAAAAATTTTTAGAGTCCGACCGAAACCAGTTTTCGAGGCCGAACCGAAACCGAACCGAATATTCGGCCAATAAAGTAATATTCGGCCGAAACCGAACCGAAACCGAAACTTAAAAAAAATTACCGCCTGGCATGAATAAAATTATTAAAAAGTTGTTAAAGATAAATATACAGCATATAATGCTTTTAAACCATAGGAATGTTGTATTTTTGAAAAAAAAAAAATATATTTTTTAAAAAATTTACAAAAAAATTGTATATTTCGTTTGAAGATTAGGAGAAAATAATTTTTGAACTGAAACAGTTTTACATTTATTGCATAAACTTGTAACATTTTCTTCAATTGAACTGAATCAAGTGTAATGAAATACGAAATCAAAAGATTCAGCGACTTTTTTACATATTTTTTTTAAATACCAAAAAGTTTCGGTTTCGGCTAATATTCGGCCAAAATTTTGCCGAATACCGAATAGTGGCCGAAACCCCATTATTCGGCCGAAACCGAGACCGAAACCGAATATTCGGTCGGACTCTAAAAATTTTCGCTCCTTGGGGTGGATTTTGAACGCGGATTTTGAGCTGATTTTTCTGCAGAGCAAAAACAGCTGAAAATATTGCAAATCTGAATTCACCAGTCGATTCTACACCAAAATTTAAAACAACGGACGTTTTTTGAACTCTTACAAAAAGTTCCAAAAACACATCACAGAGGGCGGAAATATAATGTTTTTGATTTTTTAAATGTTTTTTTTTTAATACAAGGGCAGATCAACAATTCCGTGACTTTTCGAATGAAACACCCCCGTTTATATGTACAATGAAAGGATATTTTGATCTTAACAAAATGGTACCAAAATTTCCACTCTATCAGAAATCGTCTCAAAAATGCCCAAACACGTTTTTTTGAGAACTTTGACATACATTTTCTCAAAAACTAGAAAAAATTGGGAACCATATTCAGAATCAGCATCGAAAGTTTAATCGAAAACAAGTGGTCAGATCTCAAAATATCGCAAAAAATGCTCTCTAAATTGCACAAAAACACGTTTTTTTGTAAAGTTTGACCCCAACTTTCTTAAAAACCTGAGGTTACGGAAACTTTGGAAGCCAGATGCGGAACCTACATTGAAAGGTTAATCTAAAACAAATGTCCAAATTACTAAATTTTGCGTACCCCCGCGGACAGTTTCGCGTACCCCCTAGTGGTACGCGTACCATAGGTTGGTAACCGCTGATCTATAGTGATATCATTAGACAAGTATGTACAAATATTTAAAAATATATTTTACAAATTGTCATCCTTAAAAACTTTAAAGTTCTTTTAAAAGAAAACGGGATCACGAAATAAAAAAGTGTAAATGCAGTTTTCGTCCATTTGATATCTTTATTTAAACGTATATCATCCGGTGCATTGCGCTTTATACTTAGGGTGACCATTTTTTTCTGAACTCAAATCAGTACGCTCAAGTTTTTATGTTTATTTTTACGTAAAATAACTCTCTGAAAACTCTTTTCTATGACAAAACACTAAAAATTGTTTTAAAACTTAAAAAATTTTGGTTAAACAAACTGGGGGTCAATTAGTATTTCAGTCAAAACAACTGCCATAAACTGTTGTCGTCATTTTGCAGAAAAGTTAGCTGACCTTAAACAACTTCATTTGAATGTTTTGATCGTGTCAGCGCAGAAATTATAATAAAAAACCACAGGATTTGAGAATAAAAAAAATCGCGCATATTCTGAGGACTTTTTCCCATAAGTTTTGATAACTCTTCTTTAAAGAAAACTTTCCAGAGAATAAGCACATTTTTTTTAATAGCGGCTGATGTTCTGAGTGTTTTTTCCAATAAATTCTAAATAAAGTACCTCACTGTACATCTCAGAATCATTTGTACTCATGCAATTATAATTTGAACTTTTCGTTATAGAAAACCTCAAAGATTTTGTGCGCCTTCTCATAAAATTTATGAAGATCAAGATATCTGCATGTTCAAATACATTTTTGCATTATTTGAGCGTCTTCATTCACGAACTCTAAGCTCCTTAGAAATAATTACAAATTATCTCATTGTCAGACTAAAGTTATAAAAAACTTCACTGGCGACTTATTTTATGGAAATTTAAGTTTTTGTATGAAATTTCGAATAAAATTATTTTACATGTTGAAATGTTCAAAAATCAGTAAAATCAGTAGATATTTAAAAAAATCAGTACAAATCAGTACAACGTTTTTTGATCAGTACACGTGATCAAAAATCAGTACAAGTACTGATCAAATCAGTACGAATGGTCAGCCTATTTATACTAGATTTGTATTCCCCCAAATGGCTGCAGTGCAGCCTTTCAAATAATGCAAAAATCGCCATTTTTGCATTTTCAGCCCTGAATAACTTAAAATTTAGACGTGATGGGAAAATTTGGGGAGCAGGTTTAGAATCAGGAGATCAAAGACTACTAAAATTAATCATCAGAATTTAAACCGGAAAATGAGTGTTGAGCGGTTTAACTTTGAATCATTTGCCTATATGCTGAAAATATGTCCTTATTGAAAAATTCTTATAATTTAAAATAATTTATTTTTGTGGAAAAATTGATTTTGTTTGTGTTTTTTTTGTCTAAACAATTGGCATCATTGGTTAACACAACTTTACTGTTATTTTATTAGTTTCTTTTTATTTAATATGTATTGCGCAACATTTGTTTTTGTTATTTTCTCTCTGTTTTTATTTCCTATTTTATGCTCTTTCATTGTATTATTTTCTGTTAAAAGTTCCGTTATGGACTCTTTTTTATACATTGTTTTTTACAAGAGAATGTAAATAAATACTAGAAATACATAGAAAATGTCATCCTAGTAACAGACTCTAGCAAATATTAGTAGTAGTAGTAGTGGTAGTAGCAAGGAAACAAATACTTAACAAACTAAATACAGAGGCAATTTCACAGAAAGAAATAGGAAAAAAAATCAGTTTTTGTGCAAATATAAAATAAACAAAATAAAAATAAAAAGAGTTTAAATGCACGAGGAAGCGGTTATGGCAACTAGTTTTATTCGACAAACCGTAAAGTAACACATCGATAATAAAGTGGTAGAAGAATTAATATATGTAAAAAAAAGAAAAAAATAATTGTGGAAAAAAATATGTAAAGAAAATAAATATGGAAAAAGTTAAATTAAAATAATAGAAAAAATTAAAAAAAATACAAAATATTATAAAAGTTTAAAGCAATTAAAGAAATTTTATAAATAAATGTAATTAAAAAAAGTGAGAATTAAAAATTAAGTTAAAAAAGTAAAAAAAAAATATTTAAAAATATAACAAAATTATTTAAAAATATCTAAAAATTATTTAAAAATATCTAAAAATTATTTAAAAATTATTAAAAATTATCCAAAATTAATATTAAATTATCCACAATTAATATTAAAAAATTTAAAAAAATAATTTAAAATTCAAAAAATAGTGCTAAAAATTTAAAAATTCAAAAAAGAAAAAAAAAAATTCAATAAAACGTGTTTAAAAATTTTATTACAAAATCCTTTTTAAAGTGTTAGAAAAATCTTTATCAATTGCAACCATAAATCTTCTCCAAAAATACTATAAAACATCAATTCTGCCACGAGTTTTTTTTTGTTTTTGCTTCCTTTCTTCAAGCCATCACTACGAAACATCTTTAAACTTCAATCTATAAATTATTGACTAAGGTGAGTGTTTTTTTTTTTCTTTATCTTGTTTTCTATTACAATTTGTTATTGGTCGTATTTTATTTCAAATTATATAATATATTTTATTTTATATACATATAGGTATATATTTTTTTTAATTTTCTATAAAAAATCTATCTCCATTACAACATTACATTTCATTTATCTTTTTGATGTTGTAATCTAATACTTCTTTGTCGGTCGTGAATGGTCGATTGGTTGGTAACACTCAAGTCATAATATTGTGTCACCATATTTTATTGTAATGCCAACTAAAGTCTTTAAAGATTTTTTCCTAGTTTTTGGTTTTTTTTGTTATTGTTTGTTTAAGCCGAAATACAATATTTATATATATTATTTTTGTAGTCTGCTTTATAGGGTCCTTGTTTAGCCCAGTAAACAATTTATAATTCGCAAGGAATTTTTAGGAATTTGAAAATATTTTTTCATCTGTTTTTTCTAAAGGAATTTGTTTGAGTAAAAAAGAATTAAGAATGAACATTAGAGAGACATGTTTGCACCCAGTATCGTTTTAACCATTAGGGCACACAGGGCACGTGCTCAGGGCCCCGACCTCACTGAGACCCAGAAAGGCTAAAACTTCGTTTACTCGAAAGGAGGAGATTAATTTATCATTTAATAAAATGTTTTTATAGAAACCATTTTTTTTTTATTTGTTTAAAAAAAAAAATCACATTTTGGTATAGAAAAGTCTAAGATTCTAACACCTTTTTCTTATAGAAAATGTTTAACAAGGAAGTTCTTTCAGAGGTCACCCACCGATTGTCCTAAAACTTGGATATGCCCAATCACACATTAATACCCTATTCACACTTACAGTTTTAAAAAGTATTTAGCAATTATTTTTAGCATTTTCTGTCAATATACTGTAATAGAGTAAAGAAAGTGCTAAAAATATTGCTGCTAAAAACGATTTAAAACTGTACGTGTGAATAGGGTATAAGCAAAGGAGAGGGGGAAAATCGGGATTCTTTTTCGTTTTTCGAGGATTTTTTCACATTCCTACGAAAGAAACTATATGAACATTTTATACAGATCGAAATGTTTTTTGAAGGCCTATCCAATGGTGTATCGGTCGTTAAGTCCATATCAACAAAAATATAAAAACTTTGGGGTACTTTATATGGAGAGCTATACACTGAAAGAATTTTGTTCATTACGGCTATGAAAACGTACATTGATTCTATGAAAGAAATCATTAGAAGTGAGCCAATGATGCCCTTCATAGAATCAAATTCATAGAAACCAGAAACCTATGAAAAAGTTCATAGGCTATGAAGAAAAAAATTTATTATTCAATTCTATTTTTATTTATTTTATTATTTCAATTTTATTTTTTCATATTTTATTTTTATTTATTTTTATTATTTTATTTATTTACGATTTTTTAAAAATTTACATTTTTTTTTTCAACTTATCCCCACCGAGATTCGAACAGAGAACCTGTTGTTCGTGAAGCTTAGCCTCTAGCCACTTAGCTAAATTATATAAACAAGTAACAACACTTAAATGAATTTTGATTAATATATTGAGTTTGTGTCTATGCTCTGTCACAATGCTCTGCCAAAAGCTGTGTGTGTGTTTGTAGAAAACAAATATTTTGCGTATTTACAAAAATGAAGGGTTATAAAACCAAGCGTTAGTTGGCGAGATTTTTCTTCTTTGGTGGCGCATATAGCTAAGGCGTCGACAATTACCACTTCAGCCGGTAGGTCTTGGGTTCGAGCCCCGGTCAGGGCAGCAATGATATTTTTTTTTTTAATGTTTTTTTTTTTATTTTTTTAATAAATTTATTCAACTATTTTAATTATTGTAACATTATTTTAATTATTAAAAAAATTAAAAGGCATATTGATGGCATTTTCTTCTATGAATGACATTCATTAATTCTATGAATTTTTTCTATGAATTTAATAAAATCTATGAATAAAATTCTATGAAATATTTCAGAATACTAATGAATATTCATTCAGCCAATGAATTATTTCATAGATTCTATGAATTTGGTTTTATGAAATTTGTTCATAGATATAATGAACAATAATTCTTTCAGTGTATACGTACGACCGCCAAAATCATATATAATAGTCTCTATTAAAATTAATCTGACACGTATTTTTGCGTTTGCCAAAATTCCTGTTAGTTCGGGTTTTATTCGGATTTCCCCGAAAGACCTAATTTTTTCATAAGGTGGCAACCCTTTTTTAAAATTTGAGATTGGACAATTAAAAAAAAACAGGTAACTCTTATTTTTCTCCCCTCATTCCAATATTCAAGTTTCAGGACAATTGGTGGGTGCCCTCTAAAAGTCAATAAGACTTTCTATACACTCAAAATAATATATTAGTAGATTTACTAATTTTTTTTTGCTAATGCTGGTTAGCTTACTTTCAGGAAATTTTTAGTTGAGATTAGCATGTTAGCAAAAATATCTTGTAAACTTCATTTAGCGCATTAGTAATTTTGAACAAAGTTTGAACTATTTTTTTTGCTAAATTTAAAAATGAGGACTAAATTTTTACAAGCTTTTTTGCTAATATTAGCAAAAATAAATTGTATTTTTTTTTAAGAAAAATTAAAATGGCGCTATCGCGGAAACTAAGCCAGATAGAGCAAAATGGAACCCATTTTTGATTCTCGGGCTCTAGTATCGCCGGTCCTCTTCACATGTGAAAACCTTAATGGGTCCTAACTTTGGATCCAAAAAAAATAGCATTTCCGAAAATTTTAAAATGCTCATATCTCGGTAAATATTGCCGACACAACAAAAAGTCCAAAAGCATTATTGTAGCTCTCAACTCGTATAACAAGACCGCAATAAGTTACCAAAAGCTCTCCGAGTAATATTTTTGAAGTTGTCGAGTTTTTTAATTCTCAAAACCCCAGTGGCCCCCTAAAATCACGTATCTCAAAAACTAAGCAAGGTAGAGCGAAACGGACACAAATTTTGGATCAAAAACTAAGACAATTTTTAAGGAACCCAACTTGGCCTACCCCATCGGGGTCTGGATCTATCGGGTCCGAACCCAATGGGGTCGTCAAATGTGTATGAGCTAAGTTGAAATAAAAAAAATAAAAAAAAAATCAGTTAACTAATTTTTGGCAAACCATTTTTGCTAACTACCAAAAAATTGTGGGTTCAAAATCACAAAATTTTCTTGTAAGTTTACAAGGTTTTTTTTGCTAACACTACAGTTTTTTTTTTGAGTGTATGAGAAATAGTATCAGATTCAAAAATTTTATTTTTATGCAGAGAAAGTGTAGCATTCCGAAGCTTTTTCTTATAGTAAAAGTTTCATAGATGTCTTTCCTAATAATCTGATTAGCAAATATATTTTATTTTTTTAAAATTCGCCATTTCTGAGATTTATTTTTATACCTTACATCAATCTGTAGTACAGGGCATATTGACTTTGTGCTGATGTTTGTAACTACTCGAAATATTGGTCCTAGACATACTTTCAAGTATACCTATCAACTTAGAATCACTTTTTGAGCCGATTTGTGTCCTTATACGCACGATACAGGTCGCAATTTTTATTCGATTAGTCTAAAAATTTAACCTTTTCTTGCCTAAAGGACAAATCTTATCGACATTTGAAAAAATCGGTCTATGCTTAGACTTAGCTCCCATACAAACATCTCGTTTGAATTTAGCTCTAATGGCTCTTATAACCATATTTAAATAGGTAGCCTTTCGAAATTTGGCAGGTAAATTCCAAGTTTTTAGGGAATCGGACAAGTTCTACTTGTAGTCCCCATACAGGGTTGCCAGATTTAAGATAGGGAAAAACAGTATATTTAGTCTTAAAAAAAAGTACATTGCAAATAAAAACAGTACTTTTTTTAAAAGTCTTTTTTTAAATAACTTAGGCCTCTTCGAACAGATTTCAGTTAAAACGAGCATAAAAGATTGTTAACAGATTGGGGGAACAATTGAGGAGGCAAACCCTCTCAAATAAATGCTATTTGTTTATCAGTGTTGAAAAAAATTGGGATTGACTTGGAGTACTTTTCTTAGTTGGCGCGATATCTCACTTGTAAAGCTTTTCTATTCTATGCTTTCCCTTAACCAAAACACCTATCAAAAACATATGAAATGAACCATAAAACATAAAGCAAACGCGAATAAGGTATTATTGCACTCAAAGAAGCTTAACTAAATTTTGAGAAAATATTTTCTTTAAAATATTTTATAATGGGGTCTGCCCCCAATCCGAACTTCAAATGGGTACACACAAAAAAAACTTCGATGTTATATTGCCTAAACTGGCAAAGGTATTTTCTTTTTGTATGAAATAAAAAAAAATAGTTTTATTACCTATAAGCATGGGTAAAATTTTACCTAAAAACAAAGTTGTTTTTACGTGTGCTGAATAGGAACCATCTTCGAAATTTGTTTGACATAATTTTAATTTTGAAAACAAAAAAAAACAATTTTTTAAAACTTCAATAAAGAAAATTATTAAATACACAAAAAATCAGCTAGAAAGGTAAATTTTTTGTATAAATTATAATTTGGTTTGGTTTTAATATATATTATTTTCAGATTACGTGTATTTAATAAACAGGCAAGTCAATTTGCCTCTACAAAGAAACAAAAAAACTGTTCCAGGAAGTGCCAGCGACAGAGAAAAGGCTGAGAGAGATGAAAAAGAAAACGAGATAAAAAGCAGCGTAAAGATGGAAAAAGTTCATCGGGAGTGTCGGGCAGTATGAGCACTGAGGAGTTGTTGAGATTGGATGACGCAATACATGTAAAGAACCTAAAAATTTTAAGATTATTTATATTTTTTTTTTTTTGTTTTGACATTAGGTTCGACGTTCTCTCAAAATACGCGGACGTCGCAAGGAAAAGGATAAGCTGCCTAGTGGCATAACTGCAGATTACAGTGCAGAGTTTTTCGCTGCTTTAAATGCCGATGCGGCGTCTGGCACTGAACTAGATCGTGGAAATGAAGAAATTGTAGCATCTGTACATACGACTATAGAGAGCCGCTATAATGGTAGTGGCAACTCAACAAGTATACATTCCATTTCGGAGTCTACGAGATATATTGTGTTAATAGGTGATGCCACTAAAGTAGGTTATAGCTAAATGCCTATTTAAAATGTCAAACTATTAACATATTTGTTTGCTTTTTTTTCCAGAATCGATTTATGCTTCCATTTCCACCAAAACCTCCAAAACGGGGTATACTTAAAGGATCACGTAGCAACATAAGTAACATACACGAGGAAAATATAGTCGCATCGCCCGACTCACTTTTTCGCAATACAATGCAAAATGAAATGCTATTTGATGGTAACCGGAGTATGGGAGGGGCTGGTTCTATAGGAACCAGTTCCAGCCAGCATGGAACTTCCTTTACATCAGTAGTAAGTTTACGGAGTGATGATGGGGGTATACAACGAGCTATGACGTTGCCAACAAATGCACGTTATACGTCGCATGTACCTAATGCCAATCTTAGAATAATGACGTCGCCATCACTCAGTCCGATTGGTGAATCACAGGGCATCGAACGCTGGTCTCGGGTACAAGCATTTGATGATGTTATTTTGCCCTTGCCACCGATACAACTGGTAGAACTACCTCCTGCGAGAACATTAAAGGCCCAGGCACTTGAGCGCTACTGTAGCGGTGCTGTAGCGTGACGGTCTGTTGTATCGTTTTAAAGTTCGGCCGCTAACCACCGTCACGTATTCGTTTAAGTACCTATTTCTATATATTTTAGTATAAGCTAACGTATCAGCTGACACGTCTCCGAACCGTATTCGCTCAAGTAATTATGCCTTTACTATTCGACGAAAAAGATCACCAAGGCAAGACTTTGGATTTAGTTTACGTAAAGCTATTTGTTTAGATCGAACTGATTCGCTCGCCTTTCCGGCATTCAAACCGGTTATTTTTGCCTCATCAAATTTTCAAATGGTACGGAATAGGTAAAGAAAAGTGTAAATGCACGTTAAAATTTTAATTTTGTATTTGGACGTCAAAAGTAAGTCTCTTACTTAAAGTCTATGATACTGAGACAAATTTCTTATGGAAAAATCTACACTGTCTCAGAATATGAGACTTTTTCTATAGAAAAACTGTCTCAGAATCTAATATTTTTTCTATAGAAAAACTGTTTCAAAATCTGAGACTTTTTCTGTAGAAAAACTGTCTCAGAATCTGAGACTTTTTCTATAGAAAAACTGTCTCAGAATCTGAGACTTTTTCTATAGAAAAACTGTCTCAGAATCTGAGACTTTTTCTATAGAAAAACTGTTTCAGAATCTGAGACTTTTTCTATAGAAAAACTGTCTCAGAATCTGAGACTTTTTCTATAGAAAAACTGTCTCAGAATCTGAGACTTTTTCTATAGAAAAACTGTCTCAGAATCTGAGACTTTTTCTATAGAAAAACTGTCTCAGAATCTGAGACTTTTTCTATAGAAAAACTGTCTCAGAATCTGAGACTTTTTCTATAGAAAAACTGTCTCAGAATCTGAGACTTTTTCTATAGAAAAACTGTCTCAGAATCTGAGACTTTTTCTATAGAAAAACTGTCTCAGAATCTGAGACTTTTTCTATAGAAAAACTGTCTCAGAATCTGAGACTTTTTCTATAGAAAAACTGTCTCAGAATCTGAGACTTTTTCTGTAGAAAAACTGTCTCAGAATCTGAGACTTTTTCTATAGAAAAACTGTCTCAGAATCTGAGACTATTTCTGTAGAAAAACTGTCTCAGAATCTGAGACTTTTTCTATAGAAAAACTGTCTCAGAATCTGAGACTTTTTCTATAGAAAAACTGTCTCAGAATCTGAGACTTTTTCTATAGAAAACGGTCTCAGAATCTGAGACTTTTTCTATAGAAAACTGTCTCAGAATCTGAGATTTTTTCTGTAGGAAAGATGTGTCAGAATCTGAGACTTTTTCTATAACAAAAATGTCTCAGAATCTTAGACTTTTTCTATAAGAAAAATGTCTCAGAATCTGAGACTTTTTTTATAAGAAAAATGTCTCAGATTCTGAGACAGTTTTTGTATAGAAAAAGTCTCAGATTCTTAGACAATTTTTCTATAGAAAAAGTCTCAGATTCTGAGACAATTTTTCTATAGAAAAAGTCTCAGATTCTGAGACAATTTTTTTATAGAAAAAGTCTCAGATTCTGAGACAATTTTTCTATAGAAAAAGTCTCAGATTCTGAGACAATTTTTCTATAGAAAAAGTCTCAGATTCTGAGACAATTTTTCTATAGAAAAAGTCTCAGATTCTGAGACAATTTTTCTATAGAAAAAGTCTCAGATTCTGAGACAATTTTTCTATAGAAAAAGTCTCAGATTCTGAGACAATTTTTCTATAGAAAAAGTCTCAGATTCTGAGACAATTTTTCTATAGAAAAAGTCTCAGATTCTGAGACAATAGAAAAAGTCTCAGATTCTGAGACAATTTTTCTATAGAAAAAGTCTCAGATTCTGAGACAATTTTTCTATAGAAAAAGTCTCAGATTCTGAGACAATTTTTCTATAGAAAAAGTCTCAGATTCTGAGACAATTTTTCTATAGAAAAAGTCTCAGATTCTGAGACAATTTTTCTATAGAAAAAGTCTCAGATTCTGAGACAATTTTTCTATAGAAAAAGTCTCAGATTCTGAGACAATTTTTCTATAGAAAAAGTCTCAGATTCTGAGACAATTTTTCTATAGAAAAAGTCTCAGATTCTGAGACAATTTTTCTATAGAAAAAGTCTCAGATTCTGAGACAATTTTTCTATAGAAAAAGTCTCAGATTCTGAGACAATTTTTCTATAGAAAAAGTCTCAGATTCTGAGACAATTTTTCTATAGAAAAAGTCTCAGATTCTGGGACAATTTTTCTATAGAAAAAGTCTCAGATTCTGAGACAATTTTTCTATAGAAAAAGTCTCAGATTCTGAGACAATTTTTCTATAGAAAAAGTCTCAGATTCTGAGACAATTTTTCTATAGAAAAAGTCTCAGATTCTGAGACAATTTTTCTATAGAAAAAGTATCAGATTCTGAGACAATTTTTCTATAGAAAAAGTATCAGATTCTGAGACAATTTTTCTATAGAAAAAGTCTCAGATTCTGAGACAATTTTTCTATAGAAAAAGTCTCAGATTCTGAGACAATTTTTCTATAGAAAAAGTCTCAGATTCTGAGACAATTTTTCTATAGAAAAAGTCTCAGATTCTGAGACAATTTTTCTATAGAAAAAGTCTCAGATTCTGAGACAATTTTTCTATAGAAAAAGTCTCAGATTCTGAGACAATTTTTCTATAGAAAAAGTCTCAGATTCTGAGACAATTTTTCTATAGAAAAAGTCTCAGATTCTGAGACAATTTTTCTATAGAAAAAGTCTCAGATTCTGAGACAATTTTTCTATAGAAAAAGTCTCAGATTCTGAGACAATTTTTCTATAGAAAAAGTCTCAGATTCTGAGACAATTTTTCTATAGAAAAAGTCTCAGATTCTGAGACAATTTTTCTATAGAAAAAGTCTCAGATTCTGAGACAATTTTTCTATAGAAAAAGTCTCAGATTCTGGGACAATTTTTCTATAGAAAAAGTCTCAGATTTTGATATATTTTTTCCATAGAAAAAGTTTCAGATTCTGAGACATTTTTTGTATAGAAAAAGCCACAGATTCTGAAGCATTTTTTCTATAGAAAAAGTCTCAGATTCTGAGATATTTTTTCTGTAGAAAAAGTCTCAAATTCTGAGACAATGTTTCTATAGAAAAAGTCCCAGATTCTGAGACATTTCTATAGAAAAGGTCTCAGATTCTGAGACAGTTTTTCTCTCGTATGATTAAAATATTAATAAAGTAAATATGATTTTTATATTCCAGGTGGATTTGGATTTTGACTACATTTTTCTTATAAGTGAAATAGCTTGAATCAGGAAAATCAATTTTGACGGTACAGTTTGGATCACCCTAATGTATTTCATCATTTTTTATATTTTTTTTTAATAAATATATAAGTTAAAAAAAAAATCTTTTTATTTAGCCGTTTATGGGTTAATTAAATTAAATAAAATACCAATTTAAAAATGAATATCTGCTAAGGCTCCGTTGGTAAATTTCCAAAATTTACAAGGAGTAAAACCAAAAATTATAGGTAATTTTTCGAACATAGAAATTTGATAGGAATTTCCTATTATTTTTGTAATTGTGCCTAAAATTTTAGCAACTGCCATGTTGCCTTAGAACTTAGCTGATATTATACTACAATTTTAGGAAATATTACCTCGATTTTTTTTTGTGTGTATGAACTCAATTACAATTTTCCCATTTTCTTTTTTTTTTCTTTCCTAATTTTTAAGAAAAATATGAACAAAAAAAAAGGAAAACATGGCAATAGAGTTTAATCATTATCAATTTTTCTTGAATTACGTTAAGTTTCCCATTTTTTAAATTAATTTATTTTTAAGTGTGGTATAAAATTTAATAGCGTTTAGTCCGTTTTAAAAATTGCATTAAAATTTTTTTAAATATGAAACATTTTTTTGGAAAATATTACATTTTGGCGATGCATTTATAAAAACAGTACAAAAACAGTACACGCTATAAAAAACAGTACTTTTGCGTACTGTTTTAGGTGGTGTGCATAAAACAGTACTTAAAAAAAAAAAAACAACAGTACATGTACTGTTTAAAACAGTACACATGGCAACCCTATCCCCATACAAACCACCCTCCCGATATAAAAAAATAATAAATAATAAATTAATTTTGTTTGTAGGTGTTTAACATGTGCTTTTGTGTTCTTATCAAATCTGATTATAATTGGACCATTTTTGGACTTAGTCCCAAAGTTTTGCCCGATATTCAGATGAATCGGTCAATTCCGATTTGTGTATTTGTGTGTTTTCTACAGTAATTAAAAATAAAAAATAGATCCAATCGGTTCATGTGTGGACTTATGACCCATTTTCCGGGAAACACTGGTGTAGGGTATTTTTTGGTCGGTTTTAATTTTTTCACATGTGTTTTATTTTTTTTAGCTTTTTACATGTTGGAGGGTATCAAAGATTTTTCACATTGTGGAGGGTATCATTAGGGTGCGGCAAGGCCGAATATAACATTTTTACTTTTTTTTTTTATTTTTTTTTTTAAAAAAAGAAACAACACTCAGGCAATGCTGCCTATCAATTACTACTGTAACCGTGATGTTTCTTTCGAAAAGGGGATAGAAGAGAGATGAAAGATTTGAAAGATAGAAGGGCTTCAGTATGGCAACACTGTAATTGCGCGTGTTGATAATTTTGAGTACAGTTCTGTTATTGATCTGGCGAATTATTTTTTTGAAGCTGTGTTTAATAGCCATTATTTTATTATTTTACTTCGTTGACGTTTTTTAGTGCTATTTATCAACGAAGGAGGGTGCTGCGATAGATATTAGTTATAAATAGAAACTAATAAATATCTGAAAAAAAATGTTGTTCTGCCTGAGCCGGGAATCGAACCCAGGCTTGCTGGCTAGTAGTCCAACGCGCTAACCACTAAGCCTCAGCACCCTTTAAAATATTTTCTTTATTCTTTGATACCAATTTATGCCAATTATACCATTTTATACCAAAATCGGAAAACATTTTTTCAACATTTTTGTTAACTGGTTTATATTTTGTGTGCCTTTTGACGTTTTATTTATGATGTTGATGTAGATGTAGATGATGATGATGACGTTGGCAATGTTGTTATGTTGAGTTTTTCGTAAAGCCGCTTTTAGTTTTATATTTTTGTTTTTATTTCTTTTCATTCTTTAAGTCCTTTTATTGTGATTTCTTTTTTTTAATTTCCATGAATTCTTCCTTTATATCCCCCAACACTTTAAAAAAATCATTAAACATTGCGTGTTTTACTATTATACAATATGTTCCTAGTATTTATACCCTACACTAACAAGGGAGGTCGTTCAATGTGTACAGGTTTAGGTTAGTGGAAATCAAAGGGGAAAAAGGGCAACGAAAGTGTTAAAAAAACAGTGATAAAAAACGATTTTTCCGAATCGGAATGAGATGAAACATGAAAGTTTAAATTTTACAAAACAAACCACTCAAGGTTTTTTTTTTTAGATCAGCGCTAGATTTTTTTACACGCATTTAAAGTTGGTGATTTTAAAGCATTTTAAGTTTTTGTACCCTTATTGCACATGTGGGCTTCAGCGTCAAAACTTAAGCTCGAAATTACATTAGCTATAACCGTTATGAATTTCGCTGCTATCGGTCCAGTACCTACTTACTGAATAGCCAAATTATTAAAAATAAACCAGAGTGCACCGTTGCGTATGATTGTTATTTAAAGGCAATTACAAAATTAAGCATACGCCTCGTATACAGTTTTCAAGCAATTATTATTATAATTAAAGTTCACTAACTTAAAATGCGTGTAAAAAATCTAGCACTGAACTAAAAAAAGCCTTGAGGGTTTTGTTACGGAATATGTCAACTTTCATTTTCTTTTGGTTTCATCCCATTCAGATTTTCTTTAAACTGTGGAGTGTGTTTAATGTGCCAAAATGTGATCTGTTGGTTTCACATAAAATGAAGCTTCAGTGGTATAGTATTGTTTAATATTTTTTTTTATTGTGTAGGGTATTAAAATCTTCTGCAAGACCGATTTTAACTTTTCTTACTTGTTTTCACAGTAATATTATTATTATTACATTGAAAGTTTTTTTTTTTTTTCAACACGCAAATATAAATATTTTTGTTAAAATTTTTTCATGGTTAGACACGGGATAAACAAAAACAAGGTCTCCTCCCTTTTATTGTGTTGCATGCTTTAATAATTTTTGTTAAAGGTTAAATTAAAAAAAAAAGTTTTAACAAAATAAAAATCATGTTTATTTCTGATTTGTTTTTGTTCTAATTGTTGTTTATTTCCCATGTGCGTAAACAAATTGTTCGTATTATCTTTCTCTCTTGTTACATTTTTACTAAAACAAATACAACCGCCAACCACCCTTCTCTTCTTTTACACGTTTTGCTGCTGCTTTGCTTTTATTATTGTTGTTGTTCTTTGATTTTTCCGTTATCTTCTTTTATTAAACTTTATTTGTTTGTTTTCATTTAATCCCTTTTCTTATCAGCATTTATTGTTTAACAGTTCTGTAGTGTGGTTTTTGTCAGATTTTGTTATTGTATAAAGTTTTTGTTTTTGCTATTGAGATAAATAACAGTTACTGGTAGTGTTGCCAGATTAAATCTCTATTTACGTACACAGGTGGAAATTATTAATAGGGTGTCACATGAAACACCATATAGAAAAAATGTCTCACAATCTGAGATTCTTTTTCTATATAGAAAAAATGTTTTAGAATCTGAGACTCTGTTTCTATACACGCAAAAAAAAACTTGTGTCGGAGTGAGCAAAAATCTGGCATAATTTTACCAAAAATATGCTAAAACTACAACCGACGAAGTAGTTTTCGCAATTTAGCCAAAACGCTTATGTAAAAAATTTTGAAGAAAATGCTAATGCTATTTAAGTAAAAACTTGGTAAAATATGCCAAAAGAGATATGGTGAAATATACCAAAATTATTAGAAAAGATGACTAAAAATAATGCTAAAAACTACTACATTTATGCTAAAATAAATTTTCAATAAATTTTTGTAAAAATTTGTATATTTGTTGAATTTAAAATTTTCACAGAATAAATCCATATTAATATAATAAATGTTGTGTAGGATTTAATTTATCACCGACCAACTGACCCTTTTTGTACAATTTTCTCGAGTGACTGCTGCCTACGCTTCTTCTTGAAGTAAAGGATCCGCTATAGCTTCACGAATTTATTTAAAAGCATCCTGTAAAAATAGAAAATTATTACAAAACATAAATTTTTAGTTTAAAAAATTGGTAAACCCCATTGGTCTCTTGGTAAGGAGGAACACTTACTTTGTCATTCCATTTGTAACTCATCAAAACAGTTTTTGGACTCCCTTGGCTTTGGGTTTTTAGGTTTTAATTTTATAACTAAAGGCAGGATTCGTGTCCACGCTCTTTATTGTAGTGAAGGATTCCCATAGCTTCAAACATTTATTTAGCAGTACCCTGTAAAAATAGAAAATTATTACCAAACACTAATTTTTAACTAAAAATCTATTAAACCTTATTGGTGTCTTCGGAATGCGGGTATACTCACTTTATCATTCGATTTGTTATTCATCGAAACATACGTCTGGGACTCCATTGGTTTTTCTTAATGAATGGTGTTTTAAGTTATGACAGCAAAATTAACTTTAGCTTTTTTTATCTTACATTTATTTATCTTTTAAAAAACTAATTATTTATATTTATTTATTAATTTATTTAAATTTTATTTATCAATTTCCTTTTTACGTTTTATAACACAAAAAATAAACGAAGCACGCACACAAAAATACAAAATGAATATGGCGGTCTGTATTTGTTTTTTTTTGTTGTTGTTTTCTTTCGATAAATTTTTGTGCAAGTAATTTGCGTTATTGTGCAAGCTACTTGGTTATTTTACATAAAAAATGAATTATGTTACTTTAACATCGACAAGCATAATTTTAGCAAAAATTTGTTAAAAAAAATTTTTTGGTATGAAAAAAGTTTTACCAAGTAGGTTTGCTCAATCTTACACAGATTTTTTTTTGCGTGTATAGAAAAAATTTCTCAGAATCTGAGTTCTTTTTCTATATAGAAAAAATTTCTCAGAATCTGAGATTTTTTTCTATATAGAATGAATGTTTCAGAATCTGAGTCTCAGAATCTGAGACTCTTTCTATATAGAATGACTGTATCAGAATCTGAGACTTTTTCTATATAGAAAAAATGTCTCAGAATCTGAGATTTTTTCTATATATTTAGCATTTATTGTTTAACAGTTCTGTAGTGTGGTTTTTGTCAGATTTTGTTATTGTATAAAGTTTTTGTTTTTGCTATTGAGATAAATAACAGTTACTGGTAGTGTTGCCAGATTAAATCACTATTTACGTACACAGGTGGAAATTATTAATAGGGTGTCACATGAAACACCATATAGAAAAAATGTCTCACAATCTGAGATTCTTTTTCTATATAGAAAAAATGTTTTAGAATCTGAGACTCTGTTTCTATATAGAAAAAATTTCTCAGAATCTGAGTTCTTTTTCTATATAGAAAAAATTTCTCAGAATCTGAGATTTTTTTCTATATAGAATGAATGTTTCAGAATCTGAGTCTCAGAATCTGAGACTCTTTCTATATAGAATGACTGTATCAGAATCTGAGACTTTTTCTATATAGAAAAAATGTCTCAGAATCTGAGATTTTTTCTATATAGAAAAAAAAAAATGCGATTTTTTCGAAAAAAAAAAAATTCTCAGAATCTGCGACTTTTTCTAATAAAAAAATGTCTCAGAATCTGAGACTTTTTCTATATAGAAAAACTGTCTCAGAATCCGAGACTTTTTCTTTATAGAAAAACTGTTTCAGAATCTGAAACTTTTTCTATAAGAAAAACTGTCTCAGAATCTGAGACTTTTTCGATATTAAAAAACTGTCGCAGAATCTGACACTTTTTTTATATGGAAAAACTGTCTCAGAATCTGAGATTTTTTTCTATATAGAAAAAAATTTCAGATTTTGAGACATTTTTCTATATTGAAAAAAATCTCAGATTCTGAGAAAAAAATGTCTGAAAATCTGAGATTTTATCTATATAGAAAAAATGTCTCAGAATCTAAGGTTTTTTCTATATAGAAAAAATGTCTCAGAATCTGAGATTTTTCTACATAAAAAATCTGAGACTTTTTCTATGTAGAAAAAATGTCTCAGAATCTAAGACTTTTGCTACAAAAAAAAATGTCTCAGAATCTAAGACCTTTTCTATATAGAAAAATATCTCAGAATCTGATACTTTCTATATAGAAAAAATGTCTCGGAATTTTAGATAAAAAAATATCTCAGAATCTGAAACTTTTTCTATATAGAAAAAATGCCTCAGAATCTAAACTTTTTCTATATAGAAAAAATGTCTCAGAATCTGAGATTTTTTTCTATATAGAAAAAATGTCTCAGAATCTGAGACTTTTTCTTTATAGAAAAAATGTCTCAGAATCTGAGATTTTTTTATATATGGGGCATTCCATGTCAAATCGGACACTTTGAATTTTTTTTTTTTAGATTTTCCCAACTTTTTTACAGTTTTTGTAACCTTCGAAAACTCATTCGTGGTAAATTTTCAGATTTTTTTGATGACCCGTTCAAAAGATATCGAATTTTTAAAAATTGGTAGTTTGTTCCTTTCCCAGCAAAACTTGGATTACCAAATAAGGTATAAAATAAGGTATAGGATCTCTTATTTTATACATTGCAGCATTGATGATTTTAACAGGCGATGAGACTCAAAGTAATGCATCCACATTATCACAAAGAATACCAGTAAGGTATAAAATAAGTCAAAAATTTATAACGAAGAATACGAGTAAGGTGTAAAATATATGATATTTTATAGGTTACGAGAAATGAAAGAATATAGCATACCAGAAGATAATATATAAGGTGTTACGGGTAGTGAAAAAGTAATTTTGTATTAAACTTACTCACGTGATTGTAAGTGAGTATAAGTAGATAAAATATGCTCGTGAGTGTGTGTCGTTAGAAATTTCCTGTCGTGACCCCATCTCTAGTTTAAACTTATGCATTTTTTTATAAAATAATTATTTTTTATGTTATTGTAATGCATTATGCATCCAATTATAAATAATACATTATTTCAAACTTTCAAATAATACATAATGTAACCAAATATAAGTCATCCATGATTTAATGTTTAGAAATAATAAATATGAAATATATTTTTTCCAATAATCATGCATTACGTAGCAAATTATTAGTAATGCATTATTTTTCACTTGAAAATAATACGTTGTGGAACAAATGTTTGGTAAGACATCATAAAATAATGCTACAAATAAGTTATATACATTACCTGGTAATGTGTTATATAATCACTACCCATTACCAAAGTTTTGCTGGGTTACTCAAACTTCTTTTACTTATAACTTCTTTAATAATGGTCCAAATTTCAATTTTTATACCCTCCAACTACAGTATGGGGGTATACTCACTTTGTCATTCCGTGTGTAACGCATCGAAATATCGGTCGGGGGCCCCATAAAGTATATATATTATTGATCAGTGATCGATTCTAAGACATTCTAGCGATGTCCGTCCGTCCGTCCGTCCGTCCGTCCGTCCGTCTGTCCGTCCGTCCGTCCGTCCGTCCGTCTGTAGTTAACACGATGCAGTCCAAAATAAAAGAGCTAGATCCCTCAAGTTTGGCACAAATATGTCTTGTGTTCCTAGGCAGGTTAAGTTCGGAAATTGGCCAAATCGGACCAGGGGGAAAAAAGTTCCCCCTTGAAGAACTAAACCAACCTCTAAAAAAATACACTTTTTTACATGTTTTTTTGTATTTTTGTTAAGTAAATGAAACATTTGGTATATTTATCGCGATGGGAAGGTGCTCTCAACGTCCCCCACTGACCTTATCAACCCCCCCCCCCAAAAAAAACAAGATACGCCCCTGACAAATTTTTGTTTTAATTTTTTTTTTACATTTTGGAGGGTATAAAAGATTCGGCACAGCCGAATTTAACACTCTCACTTGTTTTTTTTTAAATTTTCGTTTTTTGACAGGTTTAATAACGGGACACTGTCTTGTCGGAAAACATGCCAAGAACATGAATCTTATTACGGACGCAAACTGTAAAAGGTGCGAGACACCAGACGTCGAAGAGACCATTGAACACATCCTGTGTCACTGCCCGGCTTTGGCACGAACTCGACTATCAATTATAGGAGGTTCACAGTTCGAGACTTTGGAGGAAATTACGAGGATAGACCTGAAGAGCTTGAAACAATTCGCAATGAAGGTCAATGTATTTAGTTTACATCGATAAGTGGAAAAAGTTTTGTGGTATCGCTATGGACCAATTGGTCTATGCGGAGTGCCCATCTGGCACCGCCACCCTAACCTAACCTTCGTTTTTTTATGTACTTTAAATTTTATAAAAATGTAATTTTGTATGGGAGCCTACTTAGGGAGTGGAGATAGGGCGTAGGTATTTTTTAAAAAAATGTTGTAGGGTAAAAATAAATGGGGGTCGGTCTCACTAATGATCCCTCTCGGACGCACCATTAGACCGGTAGAAGCTGATTAAATAAAACAAATTTACAAAAAATTAAAAAAATTGTATGGGGACCCCCTTAACAGTTAAAGATAGAGGGTAGGTGTGTTCAGAGAAAATGTTTGGAATAAAAAAATATTGTGGGTCGGTCATACATTTTGTTGCACTAAGGGCACTATTAGGGCAGTTAGAGCGGTTGGAGCAAATTTAAAAAAATGTCGTTTTGTGTGGGAGCCCCCCTAGAAATTGGAGATAGGGTATTAAATTGTTCCAAAGAAATGTTAAGACGTAAAAATTAATGGGGGTCCGGTATTATAAAGGACCCCTCTATGACGCACCATTGGAGCAGTAGAAATTATTTAAAGATTGGAAAATTACAATAACATTTTTTTCAAAAATTTTAAAAAATAGTAATAATCGTTATCCCACGATCCTCCTGGGCAAAAAATTTGTAGAATCGATAGAAGTTTTACACAAAAAAAATTTAAAAAAAAATCGAAGAGTACAAACATTTTCAAAAATGAGATTTAAATTTTAAAACTTAAAAATTGCATACTAAAGCGCTTTTAAGAATTTTTTGGGATTTTTTTTTTAAAAGTACGTAAAAAACAAAAAATTAAAAAAAAAATTTTAAATTTGGACCATTATTGAAGAAGTTATAAGTAAAAGAAGTTTGAGTAAAGGAACAAACTACCAATTTTTAAAAATTCGATATCTTTTGAACGGGTCATCAAAAAAATCTGAAAATTTACCACGTAGGAGTTTTCGAAGGGTACTAAAAACTGTAAACAAACTGGGAAAATCTAAAAAAAAAAAATTTTCAAAGTGTCCGATTTGACATGGAATCTCAGATTCTGAGACATTTTTTCTATATAGAAAAAAAATCTCAGATTCTGAGACATTATTTCTATATAGAAAAAAATCTCAGATTCTGAGACATTTTTTCTATATAGAAAAAAATCTCAGATTCTGAGACATTTTTTTTATATAGAAAAAAATCTCAGATTCTGAGACATTTTTTCTATATAGAAAAAAATCTCAGATTCTGAGACATTTTTTCTATATAGAAAAAAATCTCAGATTCTGAGACATTTTTTCCATATAGAAAAAGTCTCAGATTCTGAAAAATATCTCAGATTCTAAGACATTTTTTCTATATAAAAAAAATCTCAGATTCTGAGACATTTTTTCTATATAGAAAAATTCTCAGATTCTGAGACATATAGAAAAATTGTCAGATTCTGAGACATTTTTTCTATATAGAAAAAGTCTCAGATTCTGGGACATTTTTGTTTATAAAGAAAAAGTCTCAGAATCTGAGAAAATGTGTCAGAATCTGAGATTTTTTTCTATATAGAAAAAATGTGTCAGAATCTGAGATTTTTTTCTATATAGAAAAAATGTCTCAGAATCTGAGACTTTTTCTATATAGAAAAAATGTCTTAGAATATGAATCTAAGACTTTTTATTATTTTTTTTATTTTAACTTAATTTTTTATCATTTTAACTATTTTCAAAAGTTTATTAACTGTCTGTCTATTATGCAAAACTTTCAACAGTTAATAAAAATTTATTTCAAATACTTTTCTAAAGGACTTAATAAATAAATGCATAAAAAGTTTTGAATATTTTAACTGAAGTGTCTACAAATACCATTGAAATTTTATTATGATAAAATTTTAAAATTGTTTTCGTTTGTTATTCTTTTATTGTATTTATAAAGATTAACTTCTCAATTATTTAATTATCATTTTGTTTTTGTTCCTAAGGACTGAGAGAAGAGGGCGTCAAGTAGAAAATACAAATTCTTATGCAAATATTTACTTAATGAAAAGGGCTTATAAAGTCAATGACTTTTCACCTCAATAAACATAAATTTCTACACTTGAAATTGTTTTCAATTATTTGCTAAATCCCCCCTGTTTTCACTTCTTCTATGTCCTTTATCTTTGCCGCCCTTTATCATTGCTAGTATATGCGTGTAATTGTTGTAAACATAACAAATGAAATTGATTAAATTCTTAGAAATACATACGAAATATTTTGTAATAAAAAGAAAATAAAAAAAATCAAAGTCTCCCTCTTTCTCTTTGTTATGCTCTCTTTTGGGGGGTTTTTAAATGTAATATAATGTGTTTTATTGTAAAATGTATACTCTTCCTTCCATTTTGTTTTATACAGTTATAAAGTCCTTTCAAATATCTCTTTAATCCAAATTGCTCTTTTTTTTTGGTGAGAGAGAGTGAGAGCACTGTTTTTTTGTTTTTCTTGAAATTATGTCTACTATTTTAGATAAATCGTGCATATCATAATCTTTTTATTGTTTTTGTGCGCTTTTTGTTTTTCCCCATTTTTTTTTTTGTTTTAAACTGATTTTGTGTAATAAATTAAAAGAGTCTGTGTATAAAAATGTTTTTTGGAATTAATTTAAGAGATTTTTTGTGTATTGCCTTTTGAAATGTTAAAAATTTTATAATACCCCAACATTGATTTTTTTCTTTTCCAGTAATTCCTTAAATCTTTAAAGACTTAAATATTTCGGTCTAAATATTTTTTTCTTCCTTTCTCTATCCTTTTTCCTTGTTGTTTTTGTTGTCGTTATTTTATTCTGTCACATTCTTTCGCAAATTGGCCCATTCTTCTCCTTTCTACTGTTTGTTGTCATTATACAAAAATACAATCTTAACACAACACAAGAATGTCATTTGGAATGTTGATTTGACAGAAATTTTTGCTTTTAGATAATTTGACAAGAATTTCGTTAGCGACACTAATTTTGACAGTATAAAAAAAATTCTTTGACCTTCTTTATTTTTTTTAAATTATTTGCTGTTATAACATTTTTATTGTATGAAGTGCCGACACTTGAAAAAAAGACAACTAAATTTTGCGAAAGAAATTTCTTTCTAGTTCGAGGTCATTTATGTTCATAATAAGCATTTATGTTAACTCTACTTTCCTTACAGTGTTACCATAAGTTGATACTGTGAAATTGCAAGATCACAATTTAGATTCTTAGAAATTTTTTCTATAGAAAAATTCTCCGATTCTGAGACATTTTTATTATATAAAAGTTTTAATTCAGAGTCATCTTTCCTAAAGAAAAAGTCTCAGATTCTGAAACATTTTTCCAATAGAAAAAGTCTCAGATTCAGTGACATTTTTCCTATAGAAAATGCCTCAGATTCTGCGACATTTGTCCTATAGAAAAAGTCTCAGATTCTGAGACATTTTTCCTATAGAAAAAGTCTCAGATTCTGAGACATTTTTCCTATAGAAAAAGTCTCAGATTCTGAGACATTTTTCCTATAGAAAAAGTCTCAGATTCTGAGACATTTTTCCTATAGAAAAAGTCTCAGATTCTGAGACATTTTTCCTATAGAAAAAGTCTCAGATTCTGAGACATTTTTCCTATAGAAAAAGTCTCAGATTCTGAGACATTTTTCCTATAGAAAAAGTCTCAGATTCTGAGACATTTTTCCTATAGAAAAAGTCTCAGATTCTGAGACATTTTTCCTATAGAAAAAGTCTCAGATTCTGAGACATTTTTCCTATAGAAAAAGTCTCAGATTCTGAGACATTTTTCCTATAGAAAAAGTCTCAGATTCGGAGACATTTTTCCTATAGAAAAAGTCTCAGATTCTGAGACATTTTTCCTATAGAAAAAGTCTCAGATTCTGAGACATTTTTCCTATAGAAAAAGTCTCAGATTCTGAGACATTTTTCCTATAGAAAAAGTCTCAGATTCTGAGACATTTTTCCTATAGAAAAAGTCTCAGATTCTGAGACATTTTTCCTATAGAAAAAGTCTCAGATTCTGAGACATTTTTCCTATAGAAAAAGTCTCAGATTCTGAGACATTTTTCCTATAGAAAAAGTCTCAGATTCTGAGACATTTTTCCTATAGAAAAAGTCTCAGATTCTGAGACATTTTTCCTATAGAAAAAGTCTCAGATTCTGAGACATTTTTCCTATAGAAAAAGTCTCAGATTCTGAGACATTTTTCCTATAGAAAAAGTCTCAGATTCTGAGACATTTTTCCTATAGAAAAAGTCTCAGATTCTGAGACATTTTTCCTATAGAAAAAGTCTCAGATTCTGAGACATTTTTCCTATAGAAAAAGTCTCAGATTCTGAGACATTTTTCCTATAGAAAAAGTCTCAGATTCTGAGACATTTTTCCTATAGAAAAAGTCTCAGATTCTGAGACATTTTTCCTATAGAAAAAGTCTCAGATTCTGAGACATTTTTCCTATAGAAAAAGTCTCAGATTCTGAGACATTTTTCCTATAGACATTTTTCCTATAGAAAAAGTCTCAGATTCTGAGACATTTTTCCTATAGAAAAAGTCTCAGATTCTGAGACATTTTTCCTATAGAAAAAGTCTCAGATTCTGAGACATTTTTCCTATAGAAAAAGTCTCAGATTCTGAGACATTTTTCCTATAGAAAAAGTCTCAGATTCTGAGACATTTTTCCTATAGAAAAAGTCTCAGATTCTGAGACATTTTTCCTATAGAAAAAGTCTCAGATTCTGAGACATTTTTCCTATAGAAAAAGTCTCAGATTCTGAGACATTTTTCCTATAGAAAAAGTCTCAGATTCTGAGACATTTTTCCTATAGAAAAAGTCTCAGATTCTGAGACATTTTTCCTATAGAAAAAGTCTTAGATTCTGAGAAATTTTTCCTATAGAAAAAGTCTCAGATTCTGAGACATTTTTCCTATAGAAAAAGTCTTAGATTCTGAGACATTTTTCCTATAGAAAAAGTCTCAGATTCTGAGACATTTTTCCTATAGAAAAAGTCTCAGATTCTGAGACATTTTTCCTATAGAAAAAGTCTCAGATTCTGAGACATTTTTCCTATAGAAAAAGTCTCAGATTCTGAGACATTTTTCCTATAGAAAAAGTCTCAGATTCTGAGACATTTTTCCTATAGAAAAAGTCTCAGATTCTGAGACATTTTTCCTATAGAAAAAGTCTCAGATTCTGAGACATTTTTCCAATAGAAAAAGTCTCAGATTCTGAGACATTTTTCCTATAGAAAAAGTCTCAGATTCTAAGACATTTTTCCTATAGAAAAAGTCTCAGATTCTGAGACATTTTTCCTATAGAAAAAGTCTCAGATTCTGAGACATTTTTCCTATAGAAAAAGTCTCAGATTCTGAGACATTTTTCCTATAGAAAAAGTCTCAGATTCTGAGACATTTTTCCTATAGAAAAAGTCTCAGATTCTGAGACATTTTTCCTATAGAAAAAGTCTCAGATTCTGAGACATTTTTCCTATAGAAAAAGTCTCAGATTCTGAGACATTTTTCCTATAGAAAAAGTCTCAGATTCTGAGACATTTTTCCTATAGAAAAAGTCTCAGATTCTGAGACATTTTTCCTATAGAAAAAGTCTCAGATTCTGAGACATTTTTCCTATAGAAAAAGTCTCAGATTCTGAGACATTTTTCCTATAGAAAAAGTCTCAGATTCTGAGACATTTTTCCTATAGAAAAAGTCTCAGATTCTGAGACATTTTTCCTATAGAAAAAGTCTCAGATTCTGAGACATTTTTCCTATAGAAAAAGTCTCAGATTCTGAGACATTTTTCCTGTAGAAATAGTCTCAGATTCTGAGACATTTTTCCTATAGAAAAAGTCTCAGATTCTGAGACATTTTCCTATAGAAAAAGTATCAGTTTCCAAAACATTTTTTTCTACAGAAAAAGTCTCAGAATCTGAGACATTATTTCCTATAAAAAAAGTATCATATTCTGAGACATTTTTTCCTAGAGAAAAAGTCTCAGATTCTGAGACATTTTTGCCTATAGAAAAAGTCTCAGATTCTGAGACATTTTTACCTATAGAAAAAGTCTCAGATTCTGAGACATTTTTACCTATAGAAAAAGTCTTAGATTCTGAGACATTTTTACCTATAGAAAAAGTCTCAGATTCTGAGACATTTTTCCTTATTTTTACAGAAAAAGTCTCAGGTTCTGAGACATTTTTCCTTTTTTTAAATGTCTCTATTTTAATTGTTTCCTATAAAAAAATTGTTCGATTCTGATATATTTTTGCTACAGAAAAAGTATCAGATTCTGAAATATTTCCCTATAGAAAAAGTATCAGATTCTGATATATTTTTCCCACGGAAAAAATCTCAGATACTTAGAAATTTTTTCTATGGAAAAATTCTCAGACTCTGAGATATTTTTCTCTAGAAAAAGGCTCAATTCTGAGACATATTCATATAGAAAAAGTTTCAGATTCTGAGAAAGCGTCAGATTCTAAGAAATTTTTATATAGAAAAAGTTTCAGATTTTGAGACATTTTTTCTATATAAAAAGTCTAAGACTATTTTTTTCTATAGAAAAAGTTTCAGAGAGGGATTTTTTCTATTAAAATGTCTCAGATTGTGAGAAATTTTTTCTATAGAAAAAGTCTCAGACCTTTAAATACAAAATGCTTTAATTCGGCTATTGGTTGACATGTATGAGCAGAATTGGATGCCAAATGGTATTTAAGCAAGTACAAATATATTTTTTTACAAAAAAATAAACTTTTTGCGGATATTTTTTTCCCCAACAAAATTTTTTTGCGGAAATTTTTTTTCAAAATTTTTTTTTTGCAAATATTTTTTTACAGTGTGGAGGATTTTAATACTTTCGGCAAGGGAGTTTTTTATTTAATCTGAGTTGCCTCAAATTTGTCCACTTAAATTTTAGCCCTTGTAAAATAAAAATTTTCCCGGACTTTCAAAATCGGAAGAAAAACTTTTTTACCATACAAAAAAAATGCCGTTCTATTTCTCATAGTTACGTGTCTGTTCAGTCATCTTCATTTAAGTGTGGAACAATACTTTGTTCCTTTCATCCTACCTATAAACCTACATTTTCATTTTCTTTTCAGAAAATTGTTACATGCTCCACATTTACAATTTAGCATGTGTACCATGATATAATTTTTTTTTCAGTTCCAAAACTTTTTGCACAAAAAAAGAAAGTAATTATTGATTTTTTTTTCATACATGTCTGTCGTCTTGTCCTATAGCATTTTTTTGCTTAAAAATATACACGCAATATTTTTTTTTTATATTAAGATACTACATCAAAATTGGGGGTATAATAAGTTTTTTATTCGGTATGTAACATATGGAAATATTAGTTTAGGAAGCCATAAAATTTCGAATTTTGAAAGTTTTAGCTTTTTTAAACTAGGAGTCCTTCTTCTGCTGAAATGGTGATCACGGTCAAAATACTGCTCTGTTATAAACTGCATTTACACTGAAAATATTTTGTAGGCAAAAACAAATGAAAAACACATTTAAAACCAGTGAATAAACAATTGAAAACCATCCCAGTAATTATTCATTTGTTTTAACAAACATCAACATTTACTTTTTACTGTTGACAAAATTTTCTAAAATAAATAACATTAAACATTAAAAAATTACGTTTTTATACCCTCCAACTACAGTATGAGGGTATACTCACTTTGTCATTCCGTGTGTAACGCATCAAAATATCGGTCTAGGACCCCATAAAGTATATATATTTATGATCAGTGATCGATTCTAAGACATTCTAGCGATGTCCGTCCGTCCGTCCGTCTGTCCGTCTGTCCGTCTGTAGTTAACACGATGCAGTCCAAAATAAAAGAGCTAGACTCCCGACATTGGGCACGAATATGTCTAATGTTCCTAGGCAGGTTAAGTTCGTAAAGGAGCAAAATCGGTCCAGGGGGAAAAAAGTTTCCCCTTGAGGAACTAAACCAACCTCTGAAAAATACCATATTTTTACATGATTTTCTTTGTTTTTGTTTAACAAATGCAACATTTTTATGCTACAAGAAGTTCAAAGTCCTGCATTTGGACCCACAGAATTAAAAAATGTAGTTTTTTCGGTCCGCCCCCCCCCCTTTTATGGGGGAGGAATATTTTTTTTTTTTAAATAAACTTGTATTTTTTTAGAGCAAAAAGTATACGAATGAATTCTTAAATACATATTCGAGAAGAAATGCCCCCCCACCCCCAATTACCACTACCGCCCCCCCTCCCAAAAAAAAAAAAATAAAACGCCCCTGCAATTTTTTTTTATTTATTTGCATGTTGGAGGGTATAACAGATTCGGCACGGCCGAATTTAACACTCTCACTTGTTTTTCATTATTTTTTACCAACAAATTCGAAAAAAAAATAACCTACGAAAACAAAAAAATGTAATGATAGTTCTGTTATTTTTACCAACAAATTCCATAAAAAAATAACGTACGAAAACATTAAAAATTAATGATTTCGTAGGTTATTTTTTTACAATTTTCTTTTGAAATATTTTTCTAAAAATTTTAAATAAAATTTTGGGAAATCGATCCCGCAATTAACTACATTCTGGCCAGACACTCTACCCATCCTGCCAAAGTCACTTGATACAAACATGTTTTTATATGTCAACAAATGATTTTTGGAAATTTTTTTTCTACAAAAAAATAACCTACTTGTGTAGGTAAAAACTTATGATATCTCATTAAAAAATACCAACAATTTAAAAAAAAAATACTTACAAAGATCATTAAAAATTTAAAGAATAATCAGTAATTTTTACTTACAGAATAAAAATAAATGAATTTAAAAATTAAATGTTAATGAAAGTCTTTATTTTTTAGTGTGTTATTTTTGAAACAAAGGACAGAAGTAGTCATTAATAAAAACTGAACATCAAACAAATGTTTTTTCTTTTAAAAACGACTAAACGTAAATTTTTTTAAATAAATTACAAGCAGTTAATGACATAATTTTTTAAGCGATATAACATATTTTTGTTGTTGCTTCGGTTCAGCGGTTCAATAGTAAGCAGGGTTGGCAACCGAAACGAATAACGGCATTGGTAACGGTATTGGTATTACACATTTTTTTATATCGGTAACGGTAAAGGTAACGGTATTTTCGATTATTTCGGTAACGATAAACCGTTACCGAAACGTTGATACCCGTACGTACCGGTATTATGAATAAAATTTACCAAAAATGCTTAAGTCACAAATTTGTTAAAAACACGTAAAAAATATTTATTTAATAAAATAAAAATTAACAAGAAAATTTGCTTAAAAATAGGACAAATAAATATTTCTGTAAAATTTTCAAAATAATCTGTTGATTTTTTAACATTTGAAAAATTCTTAAGTTTAATCGTTTAAATATACAAAAAGGAAAAAGTTGCCAACAAAAAATATTTGTAAAATTACAAAATAATCTGTTAAAATTTTAACAACCATTTTTTTTAGTCACCACACAAAAACACAGAAAAATTTCTGTTATTTTTGAAAACTTAATGAGAACGAATTTAGCTAAAATATCCATTTTAGCAGAAAAATCTGGTAAAAGTTTTTTAAGTCAAACTGAAAGTTGTTTTACAGATTTTTCGAGAAAGTTGTTTTTCAGAGTGTATGACTTGGGGTCGTTATGTATTCAACTCCAGAAAACCACCTCACCACGCTTACCTGCGTGGATGAAACTGCCAGCAACACTTAAGCGATTTGGCACAATTCAG
Source organism: Pegoplata infirma (assembly GCA_963921195.1). NCBI lineage: Eukaryota > Metazoa > Arthropoda > Insecta > Diptera > Anthomyiidae > Pegoplata > Pegoplata infirma. The sequence continues at coordinate 24,158,459 of OY992540.1, forward strand.
GGTTTTCTCTTTTAAAAATTTTGTTAAATTTCTTTACATAACCTAATAATTCAAAATCCTTTTAATGCTTTAATTCGGCTAATTGTAGGTACAAACAAAATTTGTTGCCGAATGGTTTTTAAACAATTAAAAAACTTTTTTTCTCTGAAAAATTTATTTAAGTTTTTTTTCTTGTCAAAATTATTTTTTTTATTCATTTTTTCATCAACATTTTTTGTCACCAAAATTTTACCATAATTTTTTATAACCAAAATTTTTTTTCACCAAAATTGTTTTTTCACCAAAATTTTTTTTTCACCAAAATTGTTTTTTCACCAAAATTGTTTTTTCACCAAAATTGTTTTTCACCAAAATTGTTTTTTCACCAAAATTTTTTTTTCACCAAAATTTTTTTTTCAACAAAACTTTTTTTCACCAAATTTTTTTTTCACCAAACTTTTTTTCATCAAAATTTTTTTTCACCAAAATTGTTTCTTCACTTGCATTTTTTTTAACCAAAATTGTTTTTTTACCAAAAGTTTTTTTCACCAAAAATTTTATTTCACTAAAATTTTTTTTTCACCAAAAATTTTTTTTACTAAAATTTTTTTTCACCACAATATTTTTTAACCAAAATTATTTTCTCACATTATGGAGGGTATTCATGTATTCGTCCAAGTCTATTTCACCTTTTTAACTTGCTTTCTTGCCATCGTAAAGTATTAAAAGTCTGTTGTATATCATAACCTGACTTGTAATATTCCAACCTCTTAAACTCTCCTTGTGTCGTCTTTTACTTATTCATTTGCTTTCGTCCTGTCTCACTGTTATTTCTTCTTACTTTTATTTGTATGTGGTATCGTATATGACATTAATGACGTTATGACGTATACAGTTGTTTTATGTTCTTGTATAAAATATGTAATACATCCTCGCACATACAACAAAAAAAAATATATAAAAAAGGTAAATGGAAATATGCCTCTTGTTTTGTTGAATGAGTGAATGGAATGAGCCTTGTATATTTCGTTGACTATTCATTGACGTATTTTTTTTCAATTTCGCTTTTAGTTGATGTTTAGTTAAGGCCTTTTGTGTAGAAGCTGTTGGTTTAAGTTTTCTTGTACAAATTTAGTAGCTTGATTTTGTGTAATATTTGTATGTAGGATCTACATTGTACACTAAAAAAAATTTTTTTTTCAAGGAAAAGTTTCGTTTAAAAGAGTGTAAAGACCAGTAGTGCGATTCAGTAACTTTTTTAACGAAATTATCGATATCGTTAACTTACGAGAATTGTCGGTTGTTTTAACGAATATGTGATTCTCTAAATTTTTACATTATCGACAAGAATTAACGACAAATATAGTTAATTTGAAATTGGTTTATTTTTAAATTGTATTGAGAACCGAAAATTTTCGTTAACTTTAACTTCAAAAAAATTTTTGTTGATAAGTTAACGATTTTCAATAACGACAAAATTCGGTAGAAAAAAGTTATAGAATTGCTTTCAAAGACAATTGTCGATAATAAACGATTTTTGACAATATAACTACCGATTTTTGTCGTTAAAAAGTTAGTGAATTGCGCTACAGTACTTTGTAATTTTTTAAGACTTTCTTTTATTCCAAAATTTATAAAACATGAAAAAGATGTAAATTTACAATAAAAAAAATTAAAAGTTAAAAGAATATTTGTCAATTTACTAAAAATAATTGTAAATTTACTAAAAATAATTGTTAATTTACTAAAAATAATTGTAAATTTCCTTAAAGTAATTGTAAATTTACTAAAAATAATTGTAAATTTTCTAAAAATAATTGTAAATTTACTAAAAATAATTGTAAATTTACTATTTTTTTTGTACATTTACTTATATTTTTTGTAAATTTACTAAAATTTTTTGTAATTTTGTTATTTTACAATTTTAATAAAAAAATAAAATTTAAAATTTACATTTTTTCAAAAAAAAATTTCGTTTAAAAGAGTATAAGGATAATTCCTTGTAATTCTTCAAAGCTTTCTTGTAATTTAAAATTTATTAGACATTAAAAAGATGTAAATTTACCACAAAAAAATAAAAGTTAAAAGAATATTTGTAAATTTATACAAATAATTGTAAATTTACTATTTTTTTTTGTAAATTTACGATTTTAATAAAAAAAAATAGTTTTAATTAGTAAAGGAAATAATGACCTCGAGCTAGAAGGTAGAATAAAACAATTTTTATTTTTTAATAAAAATTATCAGAATTTGAAAAAAAAAAAATAAAATTGACATTTTCCAGACTTCCGTAAAATTACAGTTTTTGTTTTGTTTTAATTTTACGATTTTTTTGAGTGTATATATATTATGGACTTTTTCACTAAAAAGTTGTTGCTTAACTGACTTTTCAATAAGGTCGTTTAGATTTTTGGTTATGTTTTTTTTTTTTCATTTTTTAATATGTCCTTCATTATTTTCTATAGATATTTAAATTTTTTTAAGGATGTTAAAGAACCTTTTTAGTTTTCTCGATTGTGCGAAGTGTATTTTTCAATTTGTTAAAAAATTTTTGTTTATGCAGTTAAGTGAAAATACTTTTGCAAAGCGTAAAATATCACAATTTAAAATGGGTTTGTTCATCAGAGAACCTGCTACTCAACAGTTGAGTTATGGCATGATTATATTAGTTGACTCTGTTCAACGCATTTAATCTTTACAATTGAATCTGAAAAATTCCAAAAAACGTGTCGATTAAGTCTTGCAAAAATGAGCAACATAAATAAATTTAAAACATAAAAATTTTTCCGCAAAAAAAAAGTTCCGCGAAAAAAAAATTTTATGCGAAAAAAAATTTATGCAAAAATAAAAAAAGTTCCGAAAAAATTTTTTGAATGTAATATCAAAATAAAAAAAGTAAAAAAAAAAATTCGCAAAAAAAAAAATTTCCGCGAAAAAATTTACAACGCTAAAATTTGTTTGTATATTAATAAAGTTTATATGATAGAAATTCAGCAATTGTCTAAATAATATAAACAAAAATTGTCTTGAAACAATTTTTTCACGAATACACAAAATTTTTCGCGAACAAAAAATATTTTTTCTCGAAAAAATTTACAGTATTATGGTTTGTTTTGTTAATTTAACAGAGATGAATGGTTTTAAATTTAATTTATCATCTACATTTTAAATCGCGAATACGAGCGCTAACTTCAAAAACCGGCTAGCACCATTTAATTCAGCGTACTCGAATGAATTTAACCACAAAGAATACCAGTAAGGTATAAAATAAGTCATAAATTTATAACGAAGAATACGAGTAAGGTGTAAAATATATGATATTTTATAGGTTACGAGAAATGAAATAATATAGCATACCAGACGATAATATATAAGGTGTTACGAGTAGTGAAAAAGTAATTTTGTATTAAATTTACTCACGTGATTGTAAGTGAGTGTAAGTAGATAAAATATGCTCGTGAGTGTGTGTCGTTAGAAATTTCCTGTCGTGAGCCGATCCCTAGTTTAAACTTATGCATTTTTTTATAAAATAATTATTTTTTATGTTATTGTAATGCATTATGCATACAATTATAAATAATGCATTATTTCAAACTTTCAAATAATTTATAATGTAACCAAATATAAGTCATCCATGATTTAATGTTTAGAAATAATAAATATGAAATACATTTTTTTCAATAATCATGCATTGCGTATCAAATTATTAGTAATGCATTATTTTTCACTTGAAAATAATACGTTGTGGAACAAATGTTTGGTAAGACATCCTAAAATAATGCTACAAATAAGGTATATCTATTACCTGGTAATGTGTTATATAATCACTACCCATTACCAAAGTTTTGCTGGGATCTTGGTAAGTTTTTTTTAAGTTTTTTTATGCAATGAATGAATAACCCATTTGATTTTTTAAATTAAATGAAAAGAAAATCGATTGCATTCGCAAGTGACCCAGCAAAACTTAGATTACCAAATAAGGTATAAAATAAGGTATAGGATCTCTTATTTTATACATTGCAGCATTGATGATTTTAACAGGCGATGAGACTCAAAGTAATGCATCCACATTATCACAAAGAATACCAGTAAGGTATAAAATAAGTCATAAATTTATAACGAAGAATACGAGTAAGGTGTAAAATATATGATATTTTATAGGTTACGAGAAATGAAATAATATAGCATACCAGAAGATAATATATAAGGTGTTACTTGTAGTGAAAAAGTAATTTTGTATTAAATTTAATCACGTGATTGTAAGTGAGTGTAAGTAGATAAAATATGCTCGTGAGTGTGTGTCGTTAGAAATTTCCTGTCGTGAGCCCATCTCTAGTTTAAACTTATGCATTTTTTTATAAAATAATTATTTTTTATGTTATTGTAATGCATTATGCATCCAATTATAAATAATACATTATTTCAAACTTTCAAATAATACATAATGTAACCATATATAAGTCATCCATGATTTAATGTTTAGAAATAACTAATATGAAATACATTTTTTCCAATAATCTTGCATTACGTAGCAAATTATTAGTAATGCATTATTTTTCACTTGAAAATAATACGTTGTGGAACAAATGTTTGGTAAGACATCATAAAATAATGCTACAAATAAGTTATATGCACTACCTGGTAATGTGTTATATAATCACTACCCATTACCAAAGTTTTGCTGGGGAATGCATTCGATTTTTAAAAGTCGAATGAAAAAAAAATCGAATGCATTCGATTTTTGAAAGTCGAATGAAAAATAAATCGAATGCATTCGATATTTATAAATCGAATGAGTCTAAAGTGAATTCATTCAATTCGCTAAAATGTGATTGGGGAACGCAATCACTAAATTTTCATTCAGAATGACAAATCGAATTAAGGAATGAAATCCTTCCAAGCTCTGGTTTTAATTAGTAAAGGAAATAATAACCTCGAGCTAGAATAAACCTCTCAAAATATCAAATTTTATTTTTTTTTAATTTCGAAAGTGTAAAGCCACAAGTTAATTTAATCCGATTTTTCTTAGATTACAATCGGATTAAATCTCCTAGAGCCTAGGAGAATAAAAATTTGTGCAGACGTTGAAAATCGGAAGAAACACTTCTTTGTCATACAAAAAAATTCAGTCTAGTGTATATATAATTTTGATCCATGATAATAATGATAATTTTTAAGACATTCTAGTGATATCCATCGTCCGTCTGTCTGAGGAAAGCAAGATGCGGTCCAAACCAAAAAAATATGAATTTGGTAAATGAGCAAAATCGGATCCGTCTGTCTGAGATGCAGTTTAAACCAAAGAGCTGAAATTTTGGAAATTGAGCAAAATGGAACTTAAAACATTCTAGCGATGTTCGTCTGTCGGTCCATTTGCACACAGCAAACCAAACCAAAGAGCTAGACTTCCAAAATTTGGCACAAAAATGTTTTGTGCTTATAGGCTGGTAAAGCTCTAAAATGGCTGAAATCGGACCAGTGCCCCTGCAGGTGGGAGAAAACATAATTTTTATTTTATTTTTGTGTTTTTGTTAAAGGAATGAAAAGTTTTTGCATTAGAAAAAATTCAAGCTCCTGGACTTGGGCCCAAAGGACTAAAAAATTTAATATTTTCTGTCGGCCTCTTATGTAAGCGTGTATATAAAAAATTATAAAATTGTATTACTTAAATACAAAAAAGTTTGAGTAAACAAATTCTGATAAAAAAGTTTTTTTATGGAAAAAAATTTTTGATGAAAAAAAAAAATTTGTATGAAAAGAAAAAAAAAAAAAAAATAACAATTTTGATGAAGAAAAAAAAAAAATAATGAAAAAAAGTATTTATGACAAAAAAAAATTGATAAAAATTTTTTTTTGAAGGAAAATAATTACGTATGTTATTTTTTTTATTCACCAGCTGGTGAATCTTTTTTATTAACCAGCAGGTGGGTTAAAAATTAACAAAAATCTTACACTGAATCCGAGAATTAATTCCAAAATTTTATAAGTAGACCTGTTTTTGAGGTATATTCCAAGTTTTAAAATGTGTATCTTTAAAAAAAAGTGGTTTTACTTAAATTAAAATATCTACAAGACAAATTGATGGATTTCATTATTTTTGGTTTTAAATTAAATTGATATGTCAACCCTACGTATAACATTTTTCAATCTGATCATCGCCTTAGAAGCTTTTTCTCAATATATCGACAATTTTGCTTAAATTTTACAAAATTTGGGGGAAAAAATAAATTTCAGTTGAAAATTTCAGAAAGAAAAAAATTTAAAATTCGTTTCTCTCATTTCTCTCAAAAATACTTGGATACTGAAACATTTATTTAATAAATAGGTTTTTCCAAATTATTAATGATTTTCTTCGGATTCTCCGACACTCACCCAATAAAAAATGTTTAACTCTTACAATTACACATTTTTATTTTAATACTTTGTTGATTTTTTAAACAGTTTTCTTTTATTAATTGTTTGCTTATTAGGGTATTCAATCGATTAACCGTTAATCGGTTAACCGATTAATTTTGGTCGATTAACTGTTCGAATAATTTAAAATTGTCAATTTTCAAATAACAAATAAACCGATTAATTTGTGTCGATTAACCGATTAACCGAAATCTCTTTTTTTTAGTAATTTTTCTTATTTTTTTGCTTTATTTAGCGTTTAGATGTTTCATTTTTAATTTGAATTACGGTTCTGCTGAAAGAAGTTTAGGTCTAAAAAACTTATCATACTGTCTATTAGCAATGTGTAAAAACGTCGCCTTAAAACGTCGGTTAAAAAAAAAAAAATACAATTAGTAACCCTAGCCAATTTTTTATATATTGCCAACTAGGGCTTCCAATCGGGATTGGTTTTACTGAATCCCGGGATTCGGGATTGAAGAAAAATTTTCGGGATCCCGGGATTTTCGGGATATTTTGAATCCCGGGATTCACGGGATTTTTTGGAAATTTTCGGGATTTTTCGGGATTTTCAAAAATTTTTAGTATTTTTTGTCATTTTGAAAAATCCACGCGTTCGTAAAGATTAGCAAAGTTGATGTTGTGAACTTCAAAACAAGTTTGGGATTCTTATCTTATCTTTCGTCGTGGCTCATCGCTATCAACTTTTAGTGAGCGTGAGTTGAAAAACAAATAAATGAATTTTCGAATTTTTGCATAAGTGATTAATTTTTTGCTAAAGCTTGCGTAATTTGATTTTTTTTTTTAATTTATTTGATTTTTTTTTTTAATTTCTTGCAAAAAAAAAAAAATTTTGCAATGTTTTTTTTTGGTAAAAAATGTATTAGCGAGAGTAGAGTTTGCATGACTCACGCATGAGCGTGACTCCTTGTAAGAGTAACAGTAATAAATATAAAAGCCCTTACGTCGAACCACCACTAGTTTTAAAAATTTCTTTACATTTCGCAAACGTTTCACCCTTTTTTATAACAAAAACAGGGTGCCTGACGGAACTTTTGTCGATTTTTTTTTATTTTGTTCCACAAAATTCATATTTCATACAAATTATGTAAAAAAATTTTAAAATATTGAAAAAAATAAAAAAATTCGGGATTTGACTAATCCCGAAAATCCCGGGATTTCCGGGATCGGGATATCCCGATTGGAAGCCCTATTGCCAACAGTATATATTTTTTAATTGTTTTTTATGCGATTAATACGAATCTGGCCTTAGAAGTGATTTATCTCATTTTGAGATATTTAGATTTTCGATTGACAGTACTGCATAAACTCAGATATTCGCAATGTCCGGGACCTTATAAAACCGCGAATTATTTTATGATGTATAATTAGTTCAGCACATCTAAAAATACTTCTCTTATTCGTAAAAATACTTTTGCAATCTTTAAGATGACTTTTTTCATTACGGAGATATCGACCGATAAAATTATTGCAATTTCGACCCTAAAACATAAAAGAAAACAAATTTGGAAACCAACCAATTTTTTTGTGGATATTTTTAGTACCGAATTCAAATTCTATTAGAGGTGCATCTAAGCCCGGCAGCAATTTGGGTAAATTTTTGCTTTTTACAAAAATTACTTTATTTTTTTTTTACATTTTTTCGCATTGAATTAGGGCCAATTTAGATTGGGGTAATTTATTGTGTTTATATATTGTTGGACTGTATATTTTATAACTGAATTTTTATTTAGTTCGGTTTGAGTCCACATTAATTATTTCTGAGAAATAATAATTGTTGTACAATGAGAAAATCTGAAAAACATCAAGTGACAACACAGGCTAAGTGGAGATGTCGACAGCTTTCGGAAGATGCCACCCTTCCATCATCAGCACTCCTTCGATTGCCACACACTTAATGTGTGTCAGATTAAAATTAGCCATTTAAATGAAACTTTTGAAGAAATAAAGAATTGGAATTACTCCTCTTTGTGTTGAATAACCCGTATTCACCATTAATTCGTGTTGTATTCATTTGGCAGAAACTTAATCCATCTTAACTTTTAACAGAGTTGTATTTTCCCATTGTTAACCCTTAGTAGGACTTTTCAAGTCTTGAAAAATGTCAGGGTTAACAATGGGAAAATACAACTCTGTTAAAAGTTAAGATGGATTAAGTTTCTGCCAAATGAATACAACACGAATTAATGGTGAATACGGGTTATTCAACACAAAGAGGAGTAATTCCAATTCTTTATTTCTTCAAAAGTTTCATTTAAATGGCTAATTTTAATCTGACACACATTAAGTGTGTGGCAATCGAAGGAGTGCTGATGATGGAAGGGTGGCATCTTCCGAAAGCTGTCGACATCTCCACTTAGCCTGTGTTGTCACTTGATTTTTTTCAGATTTTCTCATTGTACAACAATTATTATTTCTCAGAAATAATTAATGTGGACTCAAACCGAACTAAATAAAAATTCAGTTATTGGGGTAATTTTTCAGGTTGCCATACAAAAATTCTTTATTTGGGCTAACATTATAGAGGGTATTTAAAGCTTCGCCATAGCGGATATAGATTTCTTTAAAGTACATACAATTCTTGGTTTTATATTCAATTTAAATTTTAAATTTATATTATTCGGTTAACCGAATAATTCAAATTTATCCGATTATTAACCGATTAAATCTCAACCCCGATTAATTATTTGCTCGATTAACCGATTAAACCAAAACCTCGATTAATTGAATACCCTATTGCTTATGAAATACATAAGCGTATGATTAATATTTAACTCATTCTGAGAAATACAATATTACTAATACGCCTTGGGGTTTCTTTTTAAAATGATTTTCTTTCATTATTCTAACCAGTTTAAAAGAAACATTTACCATTTCGATATAAACCAACAATAATAGAAAATATTTTTTAATATTGCTAAAGAAACTTAATCCAATTATGATTACACCTTAAGCCTTCAAATATTTTAGATAACAATTATTTAAGTTTTTGATTTTTTTATTAAAAAGCTCAACTGTCTATTGCAGGATTTCGTGTTTGTAAGAATTTGATATCTTTAGGTGTGTCCTTTTAAAACAAATGGACGACAGACACTATAACAATAATAATAATAAGACCGAGACAAAGAATAAGTATAAATACAAATCTAAAGATTGAAATCATAAACCACCAGCAAATACCCTTTTACAGTGATGGAAATTTACAGGGTAAACGGGGAGAAAACTGTAACAAAATAAACAAAACTTAACAAAATGTTTATCAATATAATTCTACATAAAACTAAATAAACTACAAGGTTGAAAAGTAATAAAGTGGAAAATATATAGGGGATTTAAAAGAAAATTTTCTAAAACTTTTTCTCAGAATCGGAGATGGAAAATGTTTTAGAATCTGAGACTTTTTCTTAAAAATGTATCAGAATATGAGACTTTTTCTATATAGAAAACGTGTCTCAGAATCTGTGACTTTTTCTATGTAGACAAAATGTCTCAGAATCTGAGAAAAAATGTCTCAGAAGATGAGACTTTTTCTTTGTAAAAAATGTCTCAGAACGTTGAACACTTGAAATTTTTTCTATTAGACATGTCTCAGAGACTTTTTCTATGTACAAGAAGTCTCAGATTCTGAGACAAAAATTTTCTATTATTGTTGGCTTTTATAGAAATGGTAAATGATTCTTTTAAACTGGTTTGAATAACGAAAGAAAATCATTTAATTAGTTAAAGAAAAAATCGAGGCGTATAAGTAATATTATATTTCTTACAAGAGTTTAATATTAATCATACGCCTACGTATTTCATATGCACACAATAAAAGAAAACTGTTTAAAAAATCAGAGAAGTATTAAAGAAAAGTTTCTAAGAGTCCAAAATTTCTGAAATATTTTTTTCTGTATAGAAAAAAATATAAGATTCTGAGAAATTTTTTGTATAAAAAAGTTTTAGATTCTGAAAAAATTTTTCTATACAAGAAAGTCTCAGACTCTGACATTTTTTTCTGAGACTTTTTCTATTTAGAATGTCTCAGAATGTCACAGAATCTGAGAAATTTTTTATATAGAAAAAATGTTTCAGAATCTGAGAATTTTTCTATATATAAAAAATGTCTCAGAATCTAAGACTTTTTCTATATAGAAAAAATGTCTCAGAATCTGAGACTTTTTCTATATAAAAAAAATGTCTCAGAATCTGAGACTTTTTCTAAAAAAATGTCTCAGAATCTGAGACTTTTTCTATTTAAAAAAAATGTTTCAGAATCTGAGAAATTTTCTATATAGAAAAAATGTTTCAGAATCTTAGAATTTTTCTATAAATATCTCAGAATCTAAAAGTTTTTCTCAGAATCTGAGACTTTTTCTTTATAGAAAAAAAGTCTCACAATCAGAGACTTTTTCTATAGAACAAATGTCTCACAATCTGGGACTTTTTTTATCTGAAATATTTATATATAATAAAAAAGTCTCAGATTCTGAGAAATTTTTTCTATAAAAAGGTCAGATAAAAAAGTCTCATCTCTGTCTCAAAAAAAATAATGTATTAGAATCTGAGACTTTTTCCATATAGAAAAAATGTCTCAGAATCTGCGACTTTTTCCATATAAAAAAAAAAAATGTCTCAGAATCTGAGACTTTTTCCATATAGAAAAAATGTCTCAGAATCTAAGACTTTTTTCATATAGAAGAAATGTCTCAGAATCTGAGAAAAATGTCTCAGAATCTAGAAAAAATGTCTCAGAATCTGAGATCTTTTTTATAAAGAAAAAATGTCTCAGAATCTGATACTTTTCTATATAGAAAAAATGTCTCAGAATCTGAGACTTTTCTATATAGAAAAAATGTCTCAGAATTTTCTATATAGAAAAAATGTCTCAGAATCTGAGACTTTTTCTATATAGAAAAAATGTCTCAGAATCTGAGACTTTTTCTATATAGAAAAAATGTCTCAGAATCTGAGACTTTTTCTATATAGAAAAAATGTCTCAGAATCTGAGACTTTTTCTATATAGAAAAAATGTCTCAGAATCTGAGACTTTTTCTATATAGAAAAAATGTCTCAGAATCTGAGACTTTTTCTATATAGAAAAAATGTCTCAGAATCTGAGACTTTTTCTATATAGAAAAAATGTCTCAGAATCTGAGACTTTTTCTATATAGAAAAAATGTCTCAGAATCTGAGACTTTTTCTATATAGAAAAAATGTCTCAGAATCTGAGACTTTTTCTTTATAGAACTGAGACTTTTTCTATATAGAAAAAATGTCTCAGAATCTGAGACTTTTTCTATATAGAAAAAATGTTTCAGAATCTGAGACTTTTTCTATATAGAAAAAATGTCTCAGAATCTGAGACTTTTTCTATATAGAAAAAATGTCTCAGAATCTGAGACATTTTCTATATAGAAAAAATGTCTCAGAATCTGAGACTTTTTCTCAGAATCTGAGACTTTTTCTATATAGAAAAAATGTCTCAGAATCTGAGACTTTTTCTATATAGAAAAAATGTCTCAGAATCTGAGACTTTTTCTATATAGAAAAAATGTCTCAGAATCTGAGACTTTTTCTATATAGAAAAAATGTCTCAGAATCTGAGACTTTTTCTATATAGAAAAAATGTCTCAGAATCTGAGACTTTTTCTATATAGAAAAAATGTCTCAGAATCTAAGACTTTTTCTATATAGAAAAAATGTCTCAGAATCTGAGACTTTTTCTATATAGAAAAAATGTCTCAGAATCTGAGACTTTTTCTATATGGAAAAAATGTCTCAGAATCTGAGACTTTTTCTATATAGAAAAAATGTCTCAGAATCTGAGACTTTTTCTATATAGAAAAAATGTCTCAGAATCTGAGACTTTTTCTATATAGAAAAAATGTCTCAGAATCTGAAAAATTTTCCTATATAGAAATAATATCTCTGAAGAGTGTTTCGATGTAGGAAAAAGGTCAAATGCTTAGAAGGTTGAGAAATCAAAAAATAACAAAAGTGTTATTAAAAAAAATGTGGGTGTTGTTAGACAGTTTGTTATTGTTTTTAAATATATTAAAACATATTATTAATATTATTCTCTGCATTTTATGATTTTTGTTAACAACATTTATGACAGCAACAGAGCAACATATAACAGATAAGCTTGCATGACGTTGCTGTAGTAGGTGTGAACGTATGTGTAATTATTTATGCGTATGTGTGGGTGCTATAAGTACATATTATTATTGTTTTTTTATATAAAAGATGTTTTGTTTTTGTTTTTCATTATTTTTTTTTTTTTTTTTTTTTGAATATTTCACTGAACTAGAACAACAAACAAGAAGCAACAATGTCAAAATGGGGCGTTAAAATGCAAACAAAATAGACAGTATTCTGACACATACAGACATAAAGACAAGCAGCCACACACATATACACAGACATGCAGACTTTAAGTCAGTATACTGAGTTAAAAACAAAACCACATAACAACAATAACAATGACAACAAACATGATTTAAAACCACTTGTCATGCCAAGAAAAATAATGAAAATAACAATATGAAAATACAAATTTAATACACAATAAGGCAAAGTCCTTAAAATTGCTGCCAGAATTTGAGAATTGGTTTACTTATTTTTTTTTTTTTAATTTTCCTTAGAATTTTCGAGTTTCCATTAAAAAAATTCGTGATCTTTGATCGATTTAAAGTCGATCTGGCTTAAATATGAGTAAAAAAGTGTATTTTGTACTTTTTTTTTTTCAAAATTTCCTGAAATTATCGTCCTGAAACTTAGAATCCTCCGGCCAAACAAAAAAATTCGCAAACACCACTTTTTGGAAATTCCGATTCTAAGCGCGGAAAGTACCAAAGTTAACTTTACTTTGGTACTTTTTCTATTTATTGAAATAATTTGAAATGTGCGGTTTTTCAATCAAAAAAACATTTTAAAAGAGTATTGGCCAAATCTATGAATACCTTCTTCAATGCCCTTTCTAAGTGATAGTAAATTTTCTAACGTGAAAAAATAAAATTTTTGATTAGAAATATTTTATTTTGTGTAAAAACACATTTTTAAACTAATTTAAAAAAAAAAAAAAAAATAACTCACTAAATTTTTTTTTGAGTGTAAAATTTTTTTTGAGTGTAAAATTTTTTTTGAGTGTATTTTTTTTTTAGTGTAAAAATATTTTTGAGTGACAAAAATACGTTGTAAAATATTTTTGTGACTACAATGTTTTTAAAACATGTTTAACGGGTTTCAAAAGTTAGTCTTAAAATTTATCGAGGATCATGAATATGTATATATTGTACTTTATGGGGTCTTAGACCAATATTTCGAGGTGTTACAAACGGAATGACAAACTTATATATACTCTCTATCACTAGAGTGGAGGGTATAAAAAAAGTGGCCGGATTTTTGATAAATTGACTTTTTTAAAAAATGGAAAATATCAGAACGGGTTTTGAAAATTTTCAAAAAAAAAAAAAAAAAAAAAAAATTTATCGATAGCCCATACAAAACTATATAAAATTGTTAATTTTTAAGATTGTGGTGCATTCCGTTTAAATTTAATAAATATTTAAACAAGGCAACTCGCCACAAATTTGACAATTTTTCCAATATTTGATCACGCCTCCTAAGCCCAGTTTTTGAAAAATTTAAAAACGAAAAACGCAATATTCTAAGTTCCATATAGGGATATCCATACAACCTCTTCAGAAGTTTACGGTACACCTGTTTTTTTTTCGTTGGACATTTAAAATTTTACTGATGATAACACTAACTGGAGTGTTTGAAGCCGATATTGGAATACCAGAAATGTTTATAATTTTTAGAAATTCAATGTTTCTTCTGCATTTTTTCAACATGAACCTTTTAACCAGGACAGAACCTCAATGCACTAAAAAATTATGTTTTAGGCGCATAAAATACGCATTAAAAAACCTTAAAATATGCACTAAAAACTATAAAAATTGCACTAAAAATTATTAAAACGTGTATTTTTACTTTTATGAACAAATATCTCCACATTATCAAAAAATTGTATATCGTTTTTTAATAATTTTTTACTTTGTTAGCTTATTAACGAAAAAAATCATTTAAGTCGAACAAGTATTTCGGTTCCAAAATTGATCTCGAAAAACATTTACAATGTCCAATAAAAGTTTATAAAAAATCGAAAAAAAAAACGCTAAAACTAAAATTTTATACAAAATATGACCCAAAAATATGCATTTAGAGCGAAATAATAGCAAAATATGTAAAAATATGCATTTTCGGTAATATATGCATTTTCGGTAAAATATGCATTTTCGGTAAAATATGCATTTTCGGTAAAATATGCAAAAATATGCCCTAACGAATCGATGCCATTTTTATATAAACTCGTTGATTTGCAAAAATATTTGCTTGATGCTGTTCTAAGACTAACAGGAAAAAACATGTATTTTCATGAAAGTCCTCTCCTTGCTTATAACCAGGGGCAGGATCTTCATGCACTAAAAAACTATGTTTTAGGCGCCTAAAATATGCACTAAAAATCTTTGAAATATGCACTAAAAACTACAAATATATGCACTAAAAATTATAAAAATTGTGTATTTTTGAAAAAAAAAAAAATTAAAAAAAACTTATTTTTTAATAATTTTTTACTTTTATCATTTTGGTCAGACTTCGAAAATCCATTTTGACCTCAAAAAAAAAAATTTGTGAAGCCTTTCTGACTGGCAAATTAATGATGTTTACAAAAAAAAATCATAAAAAATGGAAAAGCAAGCAAAAACTCAAATTTTATACAAAATATGACCTAAAAAAAATATGCATTTTCGGTAAAATATGCAAAAATATGCACTTACAAATCGTTGCCATTTTAAAGCAAATTCTTTGATTCGCAAAGATATTTGGTTTATGCTGTTCTAACAAGGGAAGTATCTCAACCCTTATGAACCGATTTGCATGAAACTTAAAATATATATCAAAGAGACAATTCTAAGGTTGGGGTGTCTCGGCTTATCGGCCATATCGGGGATTTAGAGGTTCAAAACATGGGTCAAAAAATGGCGAAAAAATCGTTTTTTGGATTTTTCAGCCATTTCTTTTTAAGAAACTATATGATGTTTTCATATGAGAAGAAAGGCTTTTTTAATGCCTATCCAATGGTGGTATGACGTTGCAAAAATTCGGCTTCTTTAAATATTTTTTTCAGGAAAATGTGTAAATTTTGGGGGGTACTTATATGAAGACATAGACCTACGATATCCATATGGATAAGAAATAATCTTTATTAAATTTAAGTCGACCCGTATTTTCGCCCTAGATGATATTCCTGTTAGTTCGGAAGTTATCAAAATTTTCCCGAAGGTCCACATGGTTTCATAAGGGGACAACGAAATTTTTGAACACCGATACGGCCGATAAGCCGAGACACCCCAACCTTAAAATCGTCTCTTTAATATATATTTTAAGTTTCAGGCAAATCGGTTCATAAGGGTTGAGATACTTCCCTTGTAAGACTAACACGAAAAAACATGCATTTGCATGAAAGTCCTCTATAATTTGAGCCCGAGCTCGATCTGTACTTTTATACCAAGTAAATGGGATGCAGGGATGTTAAAGTTGGTTCAATTGTACATTTTTTGGTACATTTTGACCTTCAAGAAGATTCAGTTAAGTTTTTATTAATTTAAAAAAATGGTACACACAAAAAATTTTTTTTTTTTTTCATGAACGATTTTTATAGTATTTATGAACAAATTCATACACTTTATTAACTTTTTCATAATACTTATTAACTTTTTCATAGTATTTATGAAAAATGTTAAAAATTCTTAAATTTCACATATTATGATTTATTCATAAATACTATGAAAAAGTTAATAAATTGTATGAATATGTTCATAAATACGATGAAAATCGTGCATGGAAAAAAATTTTTTGTGTGTACCGTGAGAGTCCAAAAAGTAAAATTTTTTTGAAAGTTGGTACAAAATTGAAAACCCCATTTAAAATCCCTGATGGGATGTATACAACGTGAGATATATTGAAAATGGTCAAAATACCAAAAAAAAAAAAAAAAAAAAAAAACGCAGTATTTTTTCCAATACAAATTTATTTTTTTTGTACCAAAAATTTTTTTAACTTAAACTTTTATTTTTTTTGTCGTTAAAACTTCATTTTAAAAAATTTTTTCGACAAAATTTTTAAAATAAAATTATTTCACCAACATTTTTTTTCGACCAAGTTTTTTCTAATTTATTTTTCACCCAATTTTCTTTTTTTTTAAATAAACTTTATTACTTGTTTTAGTTCATTTAGCACTAGTTCATTTTGGGATAGTCCATTTTGCGATAGTTCATTTACCATTAGTTCAGTTAGTTTCCTGGCCCATTGTTTAAACTTTTAAATAAGACTACTACCATACCAACCAGTACAATGTTTTCCTGTAGTCACCCCTTTTATACCTCGATTTTCTACAAAACAATATGAGACCATAATAAATAATAACAGTTGTCTGTCTGCAAAAAGAAGACAATTGGTAATAAATTGAAAATTGCAGGTTGCAGAAAAAAAATTATAATCAAATGAAAAAAATGTGCATGTGAGTACGTACCATGATGAAGAAAATTGGAACAGAAAAATGAAGTAGAAAATGTTATTTAATATTAAACAAAAAAAAAAAATATTATATAGATATAAAAAGTGAATAGATTCTGAGAATGTGTTATTGTGCATTGATCCATATAAAATATGCTTTCAGAAAATAAAATGAAAATCATTCATGGATGATAGAAATTGTTTTAAAGAACATATTGTTAAGATATTCAATTCGTAGAATTATTGAAACAATACGCTAACGTAGGAGGAATAATATGAAAAGCTTTTAGTTAAATTTTCTTTAAATATATAAACTGTAACATTAGCTGTGTTTTTCATGCAATTGGATTAGTTTTGAAAAACAAGCAAGGAAACTAAATAAATCTTTATAAAACTAGGTTTCGTAGTTTTAAGACTCTTCCGGTTTATTAATTTTATATATATATATTTTTTTTAATTTTTAAAGCATACCTTTAGGCATACCCTTTTAAAGAATCCTGTAATAACCAGCGCTGGGATTTGACTCTACTTTTTTAATTTTTTTTTTTATCATTTTTAATGCACTTATTGCAAATGTCTTTAATAAATCCAAATATTCCAAAAAACACAGCAATTATGGCGTATGATTTATATTAATATGAAATTGGATCGGTACATATTTACTACATGTCTTGTTAAATCTAAAATGCAGTAAATGGTTTTAAATTCAAAATTTGTTATAGATTATGTTGACATTGTAAAAATATGTGGGAGTTTTTATTATTATCTTTATAATGATGTCAGGTAAAGGGAAATCGTTTTTAATTACAAGGATGTTCTTCCAATGGACACCCACTGATTGTCCTGAAATGTACATATTTTGTATAGAATTTAAAATAAAGCGATATGTACTTTTTTGTTGCCGCATCTCGGTGTTGCGGGATAAACATGGGATGGGAAAAGGTAAATGTTTTAATTTTTTCTTGCAAACGGTTAAGTAGAGTTTCAGAAATTTCCCATTTTTAAAAAATGCCAATTTATTAAAAATCCGGCCACTTCTTTTTTTTTTTTTAATATATTTATTATATTTTTTTAAGTATAGATGTTTGTCTATCCAAACAAAACAATTCACACGCGTGTTTTTCGTTTTTTTCTTTCATTTCATTTTCTTTCGTTTCAGCATAGCGTATTAGTATTATTTATGCAAATATTTGTTACTCGTCCGATATGCTAAAACAAAAAAATACAAGCAAATTCCAAAATTCTTATGAATTTTTTTTTGTGCATAAACAAACATTTAAACTTAAAAAAAAAATAAAAATAAAATAAAAATAAAAATTGACGGATTTTTGATAAATTGACTTTTTAAAAAAATGCGAAATTTCAGAACGGGTTCTGAAAATTTTTCATAATACAAATTTTTAATCGATAGGCCATAAAAATGTATACAAGAATGACACAAAGTATACAAGGGACACATGTTTTTTTTTCGCTGGACATTTGGTGTGGAACGCCTCAAATATACTTTATGGGACCCCGAACTATATTTTGATGCCCGATCTATATTTGATGCACCCACCGATTGTTCTGAAACATGCATATGGAAAAGAGGGGGGGGGGGAGGGATGGAAATAAGAGTTACCTTTTTTTTCTTAGCTGTCCAATCTCACATTTTGCGGGCTTTATCGTTTAGAATTTTTCACATTTGTTCAAAAGAAATTATATCGAGGGCCTATATTCAAAACCCTATATATTCCATTTTCACGAAAATTACTTTTTGATGGCAAAATGTTTAGTAAAACGGCCCTCATCTATGATGTAAAATTCAGAACAAAAATATTTTTTTTGCTATTTTATTTGCATTTTTTGGTTTTCTCTATCTCTCACACAATTAATTTTTCTGAATGCAAAACCCTCTATCTTTTCCAATAATTAATTTATAAATATTTTTTTTTTTAATAATTTCATCATGCATCACATGTTTTCATACTAATTTTTGCATGCTGAACATGAATTTGTCCACAAAATTCCAGAATCACGATTTGGTCCACTGATGCAAATTTTTTCTCAAAATTCTTGTTTGATTTTTTTTTTAAAAATGGTTCAAAATTTAGATGTCTTGTGTACATTATGAAACAAAAAATTTTAATCTTAAAAATCGCGATGCTGATCAGCATCTGTGGACCAAAATCGCGTTTTTAAATTTTTACTATTTTTGACATAATTCGGTAAAAAAATATTTTTTGTCTCAAAAATCAGAACCTGTGGACCAAAACCGCGATTTAGGAACTCTTTATAAGCCGTTATCATTAATAATACACGTTAAAAATTTACCGATGTCGTAAATGAAATCATAATAATTCATTTTTATTAAAATGCAAAACCCTCTATCTCAGCGGTTACCAACCTATGGTACGCGTACCACTAGGGGGTACGCGAAACTGTCCACGGGGGTACGCTAAATTTTAGTAATTTGGACATTCGTTTTAGATTCACCTTTCAATGCTGGCTCGGCATCTGGCTTCAAAAGTTTTCCATAACGTCAGGTTTTCAAGAAAGTTGAGGTCAAAGTTAACAAAAAACTAATTTTTGTGCAATTTAGAAAGCATTTTTTGCGATTTTTTTGGATTATATTTTGAGATCTGACCACCTGTTTTCGATTAACCTTTCGATGCTGATTCCGAATATGGTTCCCAAATTTTTCTTTGAAGCCTGGTTTTTGAGCAAATTTATGTCAAAGTTCTCAAAAAACGTGTTTTTGGGCATTTTTGAGACGGGTTGTAATAGAGTGGAAATTTTAGTACAATTTTGTTAAGCTTAAAATGCCCTTCCATTGTAATTGGGGGTGTTTCCCTCGAATTAAAAAAACATTTGAAAAAAAAATTAAAAAATTATATATTTTTTTTAAGAGTTCAAAAAACGTCCGTTGTTTTAATTTTTGGTGTAGAATTGACTGCTGCACTGTTGCCATTTTAGCCCTTTTTAAGTATTCTCTTATGATCTTTTGGCCTTCATAAAAGCAATTTTTTCTAAACTTCTTTTTCTTAAAAAGGCATATTTTTGAAGAGCTTTTTTTAAAAAAAAAGTGTTAAAAAAAATTACATCTAAAAAGGCCAAAAGAGCATAAGAGAATTTCGAAAAAGGGCTAGAAATGGCAACAGTGAAAATTTCAGAATTAACTCTAATATTTATATGTGAAGTTTTTGTAACGAAAACAAAAAACTCGTTAGGGGGTACGCGGCTGATAAAATTTAAAATTAGGGGTACGCGAGCCAAAAAGGTTGGTAACCGCTCCTCTATCTGATCATTTTCATTCATATACTTAATATTTTTGAGAAACAAAATCCTCTATCTATCATAATATCCCCAATAGTGCAAAGTTTTAAAAACGAATTATATGCGAGATTCAGTTGATTTAAAAAAATATTGTAGAATATCGAATTTTAATTACTCTAACAATACGCGAAATAAACAGTTTTTTGGCTCTCCTGAAAAGTTGTGTTTTTTAAGATAGAAGGTTTTGAATATATGTAGGCCCTCGATATGAACATTTTATACAGATCGAAATGTTTTTGGAACGCCTACACTCAAAATATTTTGTAGGCAAAAACAAATGAAAAACACATTTAAAACCAGTGAATAAACAATTGAAAACCATCCCAGTAATTATTCATTTGTTTATACAAACATCAACATTTATTTTTTACTGTTGACAAAATTTTCTAAAATAAATTACATTAAACATTAAACAATTAAGGGTTTTTCCTTCTTTTTACCAACAAATTCGAAAAAAATAATCTACAAAAACATTAAAAATTATTGATAGTTCTGTTATTTTTACCAACAAATTCCAAAAAAATAACCTACAAAAACATTAAAAATTAATGATTTCGTAGGTTATTTTTTTACAATTTTCTATTGAAATATTTTTTTTAAAAATGTTTAATAAAATTTTGAGGAATCGATCCCGCAATCAACTACATTCTGGCCAGACACTCTACCCATCGTGCCAAAGTCACTTGATACAAACAGGTTTTTATATTTCTATAAATAATTTTTTGATTTTTTTTTCTACAAAAAAATAACTGACTTGTGTAGGTAAAAACTAATGATATTTCATTAAAAAATACCAACAATTTAAAAAAAAAATTACTTACACAAATCATTAAAAATCAAAAGAATAATCAGTAGTTTTTACTTACAGAACAAAAATAAATGACTTTAAAAATTAAATGTTAATGAAAGCCTTTATTTTTTAGTGTGTTATTTTTGAAACAAAGGACTGAAGTAGTCATTAATAAAAACTGAACATCAAACAAATGTTTTTTCTTTTAAAAACGACTAAACGTAAAACTTTTCAAATAAACTACAAACAGTTAAAGGCATAATTTTTTAGTGTATTCAATAATGTATCGGTCGTGTCCAAATTCGGCTTCGTTTTTACTGAATATCGGGTGAAATTTTTATATTTTCGTCCTTACGCCAAATATAGCTAAAGTTTTAAATTTCAGCCAAATCGATTGATAATTGCGACTTGTATCGAGCTTACAACATTTAGATGGACAGATGGACGGACATCGCTAAATCGTCTCAGAAAGACATCGTTGGTCTAGGACCAAAATTTTGGATAGTTACAAACATCAGTACAAACTCATTATACCCTGTACCACAGAGTGGTGTAGGGTATAAAAACAGGACAATTCTGAAAATTTTGGACAATTTAAAATTAATTATAAAAATCCCAAAAATCGGTAAAACTTGGAAACTCTAAAGTGTTATGAAGAGGGACAGGACCTTCATGCACTAAAAGATTATGTATTAGGCGCCTAAAATATAAACCAAAAATCTTGAACTATGCACTAAAAACTCAAAAAATATGCAATAAAAACAAAAAAAAAAAAATTGTGGGTTTTTACATTTTTGCAAAAAAAAAATTTTTTTTTTGTAATTTTTACTTTTCTAGCCTAAACAATTGAGTAATAAGCCAAATAATTTAAAACATTTTTTTGCTCCGACAAGTATTTGACCTCGAAAAAAGATTGTGAGACTTGCCCAACAGGAAAATAAATGGTGTTTACAAAAAAAAATCAAAAACAATGGCAAAAGTAAGCTAAAATTAAAATGTTTTACAAAATATGACCTAAAAATATGCATTTATAGCAAAATACTACCAAAATATGCATAAATATGCATTATTAGCAAAATATGCAAAAATATGCACTAACGAATCGATGCCATTTTAAAGCAAATTCTTTGATTTGCAAAGATATTTACATCGTTCTAAGACTAATAGGAAACAAGTAAAAAAGTTAAATTTGGCCTTGCCGAAGGTTGTGATACCCTCCACAATTTCAAAAAGATTATTGAAAAAAACTTTATTTAAAAGGAAATTACTTTTGAAAAAAAAAAAAATGAGAAAAAAAATTTCCGCAAAAAAAAAAAAATTTGGTAAAAAAAATCCGCAATTTTTTTTCTTTTTTGTCAAAAAATATGTTCGTTCTTGTTTAAACACCACTTGGTGTTCAATTACGTTCACATATGTCAACCAGCAGACGAATTAAAGCATTTTGTATTTTTAGGTTATGTTAAATGTACTAAAATTTTGGAGGTGTCCTTACATTTTCGTTCATAACTTTTGAACCGCTGAACCGATATTGCTCAAATGCAATACCAAACTTATCGGGAGAAATATGTAAAGTTTCAGACACCTTTGTGTAATATTTTGGCCGTGATCACCATTTCCACAGACAGACAGACGTACAGACGGACATTGCGAGAATGTCTTAAAATCGATCGGTGATCATGAATATATACTACTATGTTGTCCCAGAACGATATTTCGATGAGTTACAAACGGAATGACAAACATATATAGGCTGACCATTCGTACTGATTTGATCAGCACATGTACTGATTTTTGATCACGTGTACTGATCAAAAAACGTTGTACTGATTTGTACTGATTTTTTAAAATATGTACTGATTTTACTGATTTTTGAACATTTCAATATAAAAAATAATTTTGTTCGAAAATTCCTTACAAAAACTTGAATTCCCATAATATAAGTCGTCAGAGTTGTTTTTTATACCCTCCACTCTAGTGATAGAGGGTATATATAAGTTTGTCATTCCGTTTGTAACACATCGAAATATTGGTCTAGGACCCCATAAAATATATATATTCATGATCCTTGATCGATTTTAAGTCGATCTAGCGATGTCCGTCCGTCCGTCTGTCTGTCTGTCTGTCCGTTGAAAACACGCTAACTTTTGAAAGACTTTATGGAGGCTCCTGAAGTTTGACATATATGTTGGGTATTTACCGGGTCAGGTTGGTATTGCAATCCAGCCATATCGGTCCAGTGGTTCAAAAGTTATGAGCAAAAGAGTAAATTTTGGCAAGGGAATTTTGCGAACTTACGAGATTAAAACCACTCTAACTTTCTAAAGACAATTCTGAGGGTGCTGAAACGTGTTACATATCTTTGTCGTTCCCCAAGTCTATTTGGTTTTGAATTTCAGCAAAATCGGTTCAGTGGTTCAAAAGTTATAAGCAAGGCTCTGAATTTCAGATTTTTTTCACCTTAAACTGTTGAAAACTCGTTAAACAAGTTTTAAAAGCATGGTGAAATACCAGTTTTTTTTATACCCTCCACTCTAGTGATAGAGGGTATATATAAGTTTGTCATTCCGTTTGTAACACCTCGAAATATTGGTCTAGGACCCCATAAAGTATATATATTCATGATCCTCGATCGATTTTAAGACGATCTAGCGATGTCCGTCCGTCCGTCCGTCCGTCCGTCCGTCCGTCCGTCCGTCTGTCCGTCTGTCTGTCTGTCTGTCTGTCTGTCTGTCTGTTGAAAACACGCTAACTTTTGAAAGACTTTACGGAGGCTCCTGAAGTTTGGCATATATGTTGGACATTTACCTGGTCAGGTTGGTATTGCAATCCAGCGAAATCGGTCCAGTGGTTCAAAAGTTATAAGCAAATGAGTGAATTTCGGCAAGGGTTTTTCTGGAATTTACGAGATAAAACACACGGTAACTTTCTAACGGCAATTCTTAGGGTGCTGAAGTGTGGCATATATATTTACCGTTCCTCTGGTCCGGTTCGTTTTAAATTTCAGCCAAATCGGTCCAGTGGTTCAAAAGTTATTAGCAAAACCGTAAATTTCAGATTAGTTTCACCTTAAATTCACGTGTTGAAAACCCGTTAAACATGTTTTAAAAACATTTGTAAGTCAGAAAAATATTTTAAAAGGTATTTTTGTCACACAAAAATATTTTTACACTAAAACAAAAAAAAAAAAAATTCACTCAAAAAAAAGTTTACACTCAAAAAAAATTTTACACTCAAAAAAAATTTTACACTCAAAAAAAATTTTACACTCAAAAAAAAATTGGTAAATTAGTTTTTTTACACTAAAACAAAAAAAAACAAAAATACACTCAAAAAAAATTTTACACTCAAAAAAAAAATTAGTAAATTTTTTTTTTTTTCAAAAATTAATAAAAAAAAGTTTTTTTACAGAAAATAAAATATTTCTAACCAAAAATGTTATTTTTTTCACGTTAGAAAATTTACTATCACTTAAAAAGGGCATTGTGGAGGGTATTCATAGATTCGGCCAAGTCGAATTTAACTTTTCTACTTGTTTTAACTTGTTGTTGTTTGTTTTCCTGTCGTGGGTTGCAGTGTAGTTGTTAGACAAGTAAATATTTGTTATTGTTTTTGTTTTTGTAACTGTATGTAACGGTGTATAGTAAGTATTTCTGGAAAAAAAATCAAATATTAGTTTGTTTTTGGTTTTTAAAGGTAAAATAAAATGAGGGAAATATGTGAAATATTTTTTTTAACTTAATATTTTTAAACAACAAAAATATTTTACAAAGTAATTTTGTTACTCAAACAAATAGTACACTAAAAAAAATAATTACACTCAAAAAAATTTTACACTCAAAAAAAATGTTTTTTTTTTTTAATTTTTAATTTAATTATTTTTTTTTAATGAAATTCACACTCAAAAAAATGTTGACAGTCAAAAAAATTTTACACTCACAAAAAAATTTGATTGATTAAAAAAAGTTTTACTCAAAATAATATATTTCTAATAAAAATTTGTAATGCAATTTTTTTAGAAAATTACTATCAGATAACATTGTGGAGGGTATTCATAGATTCGACCAAGTCGAATTTAATTTTTCTACTTGTTATAACTTAAGTCTGAAAATGAGATAATTTATAATGAATTTATTCTAAGGAGATTGGAGTTCGTAAATCAAGAGGTTCCTTAACGTAAAAATGAATCTGAGCCTGAAGTTCTTTTGATCTTCCTAAATTTATATGAAAATGCGCACAGAATCTTTGAGGTTTTCTATAACGAAAAGTTCAATGGGCCGATGATTTTTTTATATTTTTAGAAAGATGATGTAAATTGCATGAATCCAAATGATTCTGAGATCTTAGATAAGGTAATGTCATCAGAGCATATTCGAAAAAGCGCTCATAAAATCAGGGACTTAAACAAAAACACATGCTTATTAGCTGTGAAGTTTTCTTACAGGAAAAGTTGTCAAAACTTAAGAAAAAAGTGTTAAAAATCTTCGGGATTTTCTTATTCTCAAAACCTGTGGAATTTTGTTATATTTTCTGCACTTGCAGTTGTTTTTTAACAGTTGTTTTTTTCCAGTTGTTTTTTGCAGTTGTTTTTAACAGTTGTTTTTATTTCAAAATACTTGGGGTCAAGTTAGTTTAACCGACATTTTTTGAGTGTTGAAAAAACATCAGTGTTTTCTCATAGAAAAAAATTTTAGAGAGTTATTTCTAGGAAAAAAAACATAAAAACTTGGGCGTACTGATTTAGGCTCAGAAAAAAATGGTCACCCTATATATACCCTCTATCATTAAGTGGAGGGTATAAAAACATGCATTTGCATGAAAGTCCTCGCCTTGGTTATGAAGTATATTTTTGTTTCGGCGTAGCCGAATAAAGAATTTTAAGTTGATTGTATTATATTTTTTGCATTTTTTTTCTATTAAATGTATTTTTCTAATAAATGTATTTTTCTAATAAAGCATTTTTTCTCTTTTTAGGTATGAGGAAAATTTTGATTCGCAAATACTTTTGGTGAGTTAACAAAAAAATCAAAATCGAGAAAATCAAATAAATTAACAAAGATTAAAAAGGATGTTGCATTACCATTACTAGCATTTGTTTAAAACAAAAAAAAAAAAACGCTTAAATATACAAAAAACGCTAAATTGTCAACACGAATTTTAAAAAATGCAACTTTAGCAAAAAAATACAAAATATGTAACCTCCCCCTAGTAAATTTCAGTTATAAAATATAAAATTTAAACATTTTCTTGACAATCTTAGAGAAAGCAAAAAAATCAACAAGTCCCCAACACAATCAAAATGCAAATTTTATTACGACAAACGTTATTTTTTATTTACGTTGCAAGTATAGCAACTTTAACAGTGTATTCCACTAGAGCTGCTAGTAATTTTTTTCAATTTTTCTGGTTGTTTTCTTAAGTCATTGAAAAGGTAAACTTTAATGTTTTAAATTATATATGAGTAAAAAAAAAAGAAAATTTGTTACTATGATTTTGAATTTATTACCAACGGCAAAATAAAATTAAATTTTTAAGTAAGCAAAATTGACAAAAACGCAAAAATGTAGCTAAAAATAGCAAAATAATTTGCTGAAATAGCATTGCTAGAAATATTTTAAGTAGGTTTATTCTAGCTCGAGGTCATTATTTCCTTTACTAATTAAAACTATGATATTCTCATAGAATAATTTTCAAGAAAAATAATTTTCTTTCAAAATTATTCTATGAGACTATCATAGTTTTAATTAGTAAAGGAAATAACGACCTCGAGCTGGAATAAACCTACTCAAAATATAATGTTTTAAAGGTGGAATAAAACAATTTTTATTTTTTAATAAAAATTAATCAGAAATTGCTAGAAATTATTTAACTTAAAAGGCAGGACATTTGAAAATGTGTCAAAATCGGAAACATTTCCTGAAGAAAAATGTCTCAGAATCTCAAACTGTTTCTTAGAATCTGAGTTTTTCTCAAAATCTGATCTCAGAATCTTTTTAAAGGAAATTGTCTTAGAAACTTTAAAAATCAAAGCATTTAAAAAAATCCCTTGCAGGGTATTTTAAATTCGACCCTACTAATTTGTTTTCCCTCAATATATTTCACTTTGTTTAAAGTTTCTTTATTACAATTATGATATTTCAACAAAAATTAATTTAGTCCCTTCTGTATTTGTATGTATGTGTTGCATTGTATAATGGCTTCATGCTTCTCTGATGATGCTGCTGGAGGGAGTTAAAAATTTTATGGTTTTGACATTTTGATTTCATTTGGATTTTCATTGTACAATGTATTGTTCGGTATTTATTATATTATAAATACTTATATTGTGAATAGGGATTGTACAAATTAAAAGTGAGGTTGTGTTGTTTTTTTCTATATTAAATATGCTTTATTAACTTTTGATAAAGCCAATGTTTTGTGAACAATATTTCAAGGATTAGTTGGAAGGATTTAGGTTTTATTTGTATTGTGGTTATTAAATTAGGGGAGATATTTGTTGTGTGCGTTTTGTAATACTCGCAATAAGTTAAATAATAACACAGTGATAGAAAATCAAACTTTCAGAATCGGAATGGTATGAAACTTAAAGTAACTGAAAGTTGACATTTTACATAATAAAACCCTCAGGACTTTTTATTTAGTTCAGTGCTACATTTTTTTTTTACATGAATTTGAAGTTGGTGATTTTAAAGCATTAAAAGTTTTTGTATACCAAATACGTTCTACTTTAAAGGCCCCTTTTTATGCCATAATTGGTTATGTGGGTTCCAGCGTCCAAACTTAAGCTCGAAATTACGTTAGCTATAACCGGTATGAATTTCGCTGTATTCGGTCCAGTACCTACTTACTAAATAGTCAAATTATTAAAATTAAACCACTGTGCACCGTTGCGTATGATTGTTATTTAAAGGCAATTACAAAATAAAGTATACACAACTTATACAGTTTTCAAGTAATAACACTGTGCTAGTCGCAAAAATTAACAAGCTGGGTACCTTGCTGGTAAAGCTAATTCGGGTACGCTGAATTCAATGGTGTTAGCCGTTTTTTCGAAGTTAGCGCTAGTATTCGCGATATTCACGATTTAAAATTGTAAAGCTAAGGTACAAAAAAAAAAATAATTGTTTATGCTTTTGGAATAGTTTTCAAATATTAATTTAGAAAATGCATTGTTTTTTTGCGAAAAAATATTATCCGCGAAAAAAAAAAAAAATTCCGCAAAAAAAAATTTTTTTTAAAATTTTGTGTAGGTTATGTATCGTATTCTACACATTTTTATAAATAAATATCCAAATAAAAAAAAAATTTCAAACAAATTTCGCAGCAAAAAATTTCCGCGAATAAAATTTGCAGTGCTATTTTTTTTTATTTTCAAAGGAGTTTAGATAATAGAAATTAAGCAATCGTCTAAATAATATAAAAAAAAAATTTTAAATTAAAAAAAAAAAAAAAATTTAATCGCGAATATCGCTAAAGGTGTGTTTATATCATCACACCAAGTCTTTGGATTTAAAGAAAGTAAAATATTACCAAAGTATTTATACTGCCAAAAAATCATAAACAAAATCAAACCGACATTGTTAAAAACAGCTGTTTGCATGAAAATCTAATAACACACAACCATTTTTTGAAATATTTCATAAAATCAAAAGTCTTATTCGACTGTCAACAAAATCAGATAACACACGATTTTCCCAGCAAAAACTTGGTAATTGGTACCCCTTCCTGTCTCGCTTACGAGGTAATGGCTTTGAAAACTACTAATTACCATTAGCATTACATTGCGCCAAAAAAGGCAAAATGTGGTTACCTCCAATGACATCACCGTGTTAATGTAATTAACATTGGAATTGGGAGGTAACTAATTACTCATATTTTTGCTAACCCCATTAGTTAATTACTTGGTAAGCGAAGTTTTTGCTGGGTTTTGACAAATCTTAATACTCATTGTAAGTGAAATGATATAAACACAGCTTAATACATTCGCTAACTTTGAAAAAAAACAGGTGTTACAATGGGATTTGGTGTACAAGTACTCGCTTTAACAGATGGGTGTCGTAAATTCAAATAAAATTAAAAATAATTGTATTGAAACCATTTATTTACAAAAACACACGATTTTTCACGAACAAAAAATATTTTTCGCTAAAAATTCACAGTGTTATGGTTTGTTGGGTCCATTTAACAGAGTTGAAGGATTTTAAATTTAACAAGTGAAAAGTTAAATTCGGCCTTGCCTAATGTAGTGATAACCCCCACAATTTCAAAAAGATTATTAAAAAAAAGCTTTTTTTAAAAGGAAATTATTTTTGAAAAAAATTTCCGCGAAAAAAAAAAATTTGGTTAAAAAAATCCGAGATTTTATTTTTTTTTTGTCAAAAAATATGTTTGTACTTGTTTAAATACCATTTGGTGTTCAATTATATTCACATATGTCAACCAGCAGCCGAATTAAAGCATTTTGTATTTTTAGGTTATGTTGAATGTACTAAAATATTTGAGGTGTACTTACATTTTCGTTCATAACTTTTGAACCGCTGAACCGATATCGCTCAAATGCAATACCGAACTTCTCGGGAGAACTTCCAATGAATATGTTAAGTTTCAGTCATATTCATGTAGTATTTTAATCGTGATCTAAATTTCCACAGACAGACGGACATCGATAGAATGTCTTAAAATCGATCGGGGATCATGAATAAAGTGTATGGGGGTTAGGGTGGATCGAATTTGGCGTTTGGGCGAATTTCGTTCCGGCTCACCGACAGATGTGTTGGAATAGACCTAAAAACAATGTGGTTAAATTTTCATGCAGATCGGTGGTCATCTTCCGCTGCCGAAATGACGTTGAAAATCCGCGATTTCTTAAAAAATGGTATTTATTTTAAAAAGTTGCCAAAATTACAAAAATCACTTAATCTTCTTTTTTATTTCAGCCAATCTTTTCAATTCGATCATATTTTCTTAAAAAAAAAAAATTTGAGCTTAATAGGACATTGTTAACCCCTCTAAAATGGTTGCCAAAAATGACCCATACTTTTTGCCCTAAACTCAAAACCACCAAATTAAAAAAAAAATATTTTTTTTTGATTGTAAGTTGCACAGTCTAAAGTTTTTATTGCATTTATTTCAAGTATATATAAGTTCGATTGACAAAATTTTTTTTTGAAAAAATACGAGATTCTTAAACAGCGCGTGTAACGGTCTGTTTCCAGGACATTTTGGGAAAATTTCACTTTTTTTTTTAAAACTCAACATTTTAAGTTAAAAACTTTTCATTTTACACTAGATTTATTATAAATTATAAAACTTAATATAGAAATGTTGGATTTTAAGATATTCTTTAACCCTAAACAGCTTTGGGCCCTAAATGACCCATGATGAACAAATGCATCTAGAAATAAACCGCTTTTGGCGGGCGACTAACCATTGGGAACATATTTGTTTAGTTAAAAATGGGAGCGTGAGTAAAGATAGGAGCGTGAGTAGAGATGAGAGCGTGAGTGAATTTGACCAACTCACGCCCACGAAGAAAAAAAAATTTTCACGCAGGAAATTTTTTATGTTTGCATACATTTTACGCAGGATCACGTGAGTGCAACATATTAAACTCGTTCACGCTGTAATCACGCTCACGAAAACTCAACATAACTATATTTTGACGTGTTTTATTTTTCTGTCACCATACAAAAGCATACAAACTCACGAAATTTAATTCCCGTTTGCGAGTGAATCACGTGAAATTTGTATCACGTGTGCATTTGTACAAATTATATTTTTAATGCAAAATAAAAAAGTGATCCATATATTTTATTTAAACAAGTTTATATATTATTTCCCGTTTAAATGCATCCACTCCGAAAGCATTATCCCCTCAAATGCCAGAATACAGCAAGTAAATATTCTAAATTACTTTTTGTGTCAGATATAAATAAATGGTTAATGGTGGGTACGGAAAATGCTTTAAGGGTGGGTGCATTTAAGCGGGAATACTATTTGAATGCTATTTGAACTTTTTTTGTTTCATTTGCATAAAAAATATAATTTTTAAAATTGCACTGTTAAACGTGAGTAAAATTTCGTGAGTTTGCATGATTTTTTATGGTGACAGAAAAATAAAACACGTCAAAATTAAGCTTACTCATTAGGGGTGGGATAGTGCACGAGTTTCCGATTTCGACCCGCTAGAACCGCTCATTTTGTGAGGTTCGTAAAAAAAATGCATGAGCCAAAAAATGGGGCAGGTCGGATAGGATCTAGGGGTCGCTCATCGGGGTCAAAGTTGGGCGTAAAGGGGAAAAAATACACAAAAAGCCCCGCAACTCCTCTGATTTTGCCCCTAAAGGGGTCAAATGTGAGACCAACCCCCATTATTTTTTCCTCCCGAACACTTTTGCCGAACATACCTAAGCCTTATCTCCACTTCCTAAGGGGGCTCCCATACAAAGGTTTAATTTTTTAAAAAATTTGCTCCTACCTCTCTAGCAGTCCAAGAAGTGACCCTAGAGGAACCAAATGTATGACCAACCCCCAATATTTTTTCAACCCCAACATTTTCTTAGAACATACCTACCCTCTATCTTCAACCGTTAGGGTGGTCCCCATACATTTTTTTTATTTTTTCTTAATTTGTTTTATTACATCAGCTCCTACCGGTCCAATGGTGCCTCCTAGAGGGGTCATTAGCAAGACCGACCCCCATTTATTTTCAGCCCCCAACATTTCTTCTGAATATGCCACTTCCCTATCTCCAATTCCTAAGGGGTCTCCCACACAAAATGACATTTTTATAAAATTTGCTCCCACCGCTCTAACTGGCACAGGGGTGACTCTAGAGAAGTTAAATGTATGACTGACCCCCAATATTTTTTCAGCCCCAACATTTTCCCCAAACAAACCTATCCTCCATTTTTAAGTCTTAAGGGGGTCCCCACACATTTTTTTATTTTTTTATAAAATCAGATCTTATCGCTCGCATAGGGAATGCAGACTTACCCCCATTAGTTTTTGCCCCCCACATTTTTTCCGAATATGGCGTATTTTCACTTTGTAAGGGTTCTCCCCATAGTAAAACAAAATTCGTAATGGTACTAGAACCTAACGTTGGAGTGTTTAGAATTTACAAAAGTACAATAAGTAGCAACTCTTTTTTATAAAATCAGCTCTTACCGCTCATATAGTTCCTCTTAGGGACGGGAAATGCAGACTGACCCCCTATATCTGCCATGCAAACATCATATTTATGACTTCAATTAAAATAAGTGTTTGAAACCAAATACGCAAAACGTCTGGACCAGGAGTGCCAATGTTTGCGCGTTTTAAAGAGCAGTGGGAAAATATAAATAAAAGACAAACCATACAGTCCTGACATAGAAGATTAGAAAGTGGCTGGTAACATACCACCTCAAAACCAAACTGCATCAAGTTGTTTTGTTGTGCTCAAATTAAGGAAAAGCGACCCAGAGACGACTTCAAGGAGTTTCTTGAAATTGTTTTATTATAAGTACCTTGGTGAAAATATTCCTAATAATCATTTTATCTCACCAGGATCCATCAGTCATGCTCGATGGATGGCAAAAAGCATATATTGCCCAAAAATGTTTTAGGTTTGATCAAAAACAATTTACGTTAAATTTTGGTTAAGCGCCTCTAAAGCAATAGAACCTCCAAATAATGATTTGAATCTTTTTAAAGCGATTGCTACGATTGGAGAAGAGATTCTCTCACATCTTTGGTATCTCAGTGGTGAAGCAGTTGCACTATTTGATTCGAATATCTCTTGTTAAATAAAACGAAAAATGGCAAATGCAAATCGGGGGATAGCGGCGAAAGTGGCAACAAAGATCGTGATCATCCAGTACACGTTGTTGGATTCGAGGGTGTGAAAATAATTAACATGGAATCGAAACAAGTAAATTCAGAACTTGTAATATAAGAGACACCAAAAATTTTTTGCACGCTTCGGATTAACAACAAATTCCATTGGTTCCGGTCCAAACACTTGGGAAAATTGTGAGGACTACCAGCAAGCGCTGCAAATATTACTTCAATTACATGTTTTCAACGACGCTACCGAAGGAGGCGTAAAATTAATAGAGGACTATAACAACGTATTGTGCCGTAATGGCGAGGAAAAAATGTTACCCTAACAAAGTGGAAATACGACGTAGGTATGTTGGGACAAAAAGTGGGGGGGCAAAAATTATTGGGGGTCAGTCTGCATTTCCCGTTCCTAAGAGGCACCATGGAAGCGGTAAGATCTGATTTTATGTACAAAAATTATAAAAAATGTGTGGGAACCCCCTTAAGACTTAAAAATAAGGGGTAGGTTTGTTTGGGGAAAATGTTGGGGCTAAAAAAATATTGGGGGCAACATTATTTTGATTTTATAAAAAAATAAAAAAAATGTGTGGGGACCCCCTTAAGGCTTAAAAATAGAGGGTAGGTTTGTTTGGGGAAAATGTTGGGGCTAAAAAAATATTGGGGGTCAGTCATACATTTAAATTCTCTAGGGTCATCCCTGCGCCAGTTAGAGCGGTGGGAGCAAATTTTATAAAAATGTCATTTTGTGTGGGAGACCCCTTAGGAATTGGAGATACGGAGTTAGCATATTCAGAAGAAATGTTGGGGGCTAAAAATAAATGGGGGTCGGTCTTGCTAATGACCCCTCTAGGAAGCACCGTTGGACCGGTAGGAGCTGATTTAATAAAAAAAATTAAGAAAAAATAAAAAGAAATGTATGGGGACCACCCTAACGGTTGAAGGTAGAGGGTATGTCTGTTCTAAGAAAATGTTGGGGAAATGTTGAAAAAATATTGGGGGTTGGTCATACATTTGATTCCTCTAGGGTCACTTCTAGGACAGCTAGAGAGGTAGAAGCAAATATATTTTAATATTCAACCTTTGTATGGGAGCCCCCTTAAGGAGAGGAGATAGGGCTTAGGTATGTTCGGCAAAAGTGTTTGGGACAAAAAAATAATGGGGGCTGGTCTCATATTTTACCCCTCTAGGGGCAAAACCAGGGGAGTTGTGGGGCTTTTTGTGGATTTTTTTCCATGTACGCCCAACTTTGACCCCGATGAGCGACCCCTAGATCCTATCCTACATCCCCCATTTTTTGGCTCATACACTTTTTTTACGAACCTCACAAAATGAGGGGTTCTAGCGATTCCAAATACTGCTGCTTAAAATCTCACACAACACTATCCCACCCTTATTACTCATGTAACCATGCATAAAATGTATGCAAAATTCAAAAATTTCTTGCTTGGGAATTTTTTGTTTCTTTGTGAGCGTGAGTTGATCTCTACTCACGCTCCCATCTTTACTCACGCTCCCATCTTTACTCACGCTCCCATTTTTAATTAAAAAAATATGTTCCCAATGGTTAGTCACCCACCAAAAGCGTTTTATTGCTAGATGCATTTGTTCATCATGGGTCATTTAGGGCCCAAAGCTGTGTGGGGTTAAAGAATTTCTTAAAATCCAACATTTCTATATTAAGTTTTATAATTTATAACAAATGTAGTGCAACATGAAAAGTTTTTAACTAAAAATGTTGAGTTTTTAATAAAAAGAGAAATTTTCCCGAAATGTCCTCAAGACAGACCGTTACACGCGATGTTTAAGAATCTCTTATTTAAAAAAAAAAAAAATTTGTCAAACGAACTTATATATACTTGAAATAAATGCAATAAAAACTTTAGATTGTGCAACTTAAAATCAAAAAATTTTTTTTTTTTTAAATTTGGTGGTTTTGAGTTTAGGGCAAAATGTATGGGTCATTTTCGGCAACCGTTTTAGAGGGGTTAATAATGTCATATTGAGCTGAAATTTTTTTCTAAGAAAATATGATCGAATTGAAAAGATTGACTGAAATCAAATAGAAGATTAAGTGATTTTTGTAATTTTGGCAATTTTTTAAAATAAATACTATTTTTTAAGAAATCGCGGATTTTCAACGTCATTTCGGCAGCGGAAGATGACCACCGATCTGCATGAAAATTTAACCACATTGTTTTTAGGTCTATTCCAACACATCTGTCGGTGAGCCGGAACGAAATTCGCCAAAAAGCCCCATTCCCTAATGGGGGTATACTAACTTTGTCATTCCGTGTGTAACACATCGAAATATCGGTCGGGCACCCAATTATTGATCCTTGATAGAATCTAAGACATTCTAGCGATGTCCGTCCGTCTGTAGAAACCACGATGCAGTCCAAACTAATAGAGCTAGAGTTCTGAAGTTTGGCAAGACTATCTCTTTTGTTACTGGTAAGGTTAAGTTCGAAGATGGGCATAATCGGACCAGGGGGGAAAAAGTTTCCCCTTGAAGAACTAAAAAAACCCCTGAAAAATAAAATTTTTTTTACGAGTTTTTTTTAGTTTTTGCTCAACAAATGTAACATTTTTATGCCATATTATATTCAAAGACCTGCACTTGGACCAAAGGGATTAGAAAACTCGATTTTTTTTCAGCCGCCCCCCTTTTTGGGGCGTGGTTATAGAAAATAATAAAAAAACGATTAAAATTTATTATTTTATTGAAAATATAAAGAAATTATTTGTAAACATTTATAGCAGGGGGTGGTGTCCCCCACCGACTCCGCCGACCCCCGCCCAAAAAAAGACACCCCTGCCATTTTTTTTTTTCATTTTTTAACGTGTTGGAGGGTATAAAAGATTCGGCACTGCCGAATTTAACACTCTGACTTGTTTTATATTCTTTTAAAAAATTTGATAATTTTAAAAATGAGTATGAACATTTTTGATTTGACAACGATTTGTCCTCTCAATGTATGCACATCGATCAAAATTTATAACTTAACAAAATTCTTATGTTATCGACTTTGTAAAATCAATACATCGATAACAAAAAATAGTTTTAGACAATTTTTATATTATTGGAAATTTTAAATTATCCGTGTTTCGATAACACTAAACTTTTGTGTTTTCGATAACTTTAAAATTTCTATAGATAATTTTGTTGTTTTGATAAATTTTTAATTTTCTTAAGAACATGCTAAAGTCTAATGCTTCTTTTTTCCATTTAAATTTTAATATGTATGCAGCAGACATGAGCTCAAATGTATTCCCTTCTTCGCTTACACCAAATCATTCGCTTCAGAGTACACTATTTTTAGAGTACAGTGTTTGCGAATGAGAATGTTTACTATGATGCTAAACAACAAATTAAAAAATTTGCTGTGTTTGTTTAAACGAACACGAAAAATGTCGTGCTTGAACGATTAGAATGAAACAAACGTTCGTTTTTAGAATAACAAACATAGTAGAGATTATAAAAATAACACCGTGTTATAGAATATTTTTAACATACACTGATCGCTTAGAATGTTTTTGTAAAAAAATGTTTTAAAAAAATTGTTGGAAAACTTATTATAAATATGGGGGTAGTAAAAAAAAAACGTTTTGATGGAAAAGTAAATTATGCTTTGTGAAAAAATGTATTAGGATGTATGTATGTATAAGAAAAATATGCTAAATAATGCTGTTAGTTTTTTGTTTGTCTTTTTACACTTGCTCGTACACACACACGCACAATCTTATTGTGTCGTTGAAACAAATCATAAACATTGTGTTTTTTTTTTTAACTAAAAGTATTCCCAACAACAATAAGTACCGCTTTAAAGTTTTTTACATTAGGGTGGAGCTAATTAGATCTATTTCGAAAACGTCGGGTCGGTAAAGTTGCCTTTTAGGGTTGACATTAACACATTAAAATATTGATCCTGTGAGACAATGGCCTTGGCTTCAAAATCGGAGAGTTCCGAACAAAGTAAAAAAATATATTTTTTTTCTTAAATTATTTAATATTCGGACATTACTTAAAAAGTGTTTTTATGGTAATTTTTTTTTTGTCTGTAAAAATTTGTTTTTGTCTGTAAATTTTTTTTCTTGTTTTGCAAAAAACTATTTTATTATTTCTTGTTTTGCAAAAAATATTTTTAATTCGTTTTTTGCTGAAAATATAACGTCATGTTGACTCAGCTTTGAGAAGATGTTTATTTTTATTTGTCGTTTTGTTTAATTTGGCCTTTAATGCAATTTGAAATTAATTTTAAGAAAATAAGTTGTTTTTAAAGAACATTTTTTTAATTTCTTTACAGAAAAAAAATGTTTACCATAAAAACACATTTCAGTAATGTCCTAATATAAACTAAAGGCTGGGTTAGCTACCCGTAACTGTCCCCCTACGTAGCGTAGTGATCAAAATCAAATAGAAAATCACAGTCTGCAAAGAAGAATAATTGCACTCATTTGTTCTTATGTAACGAAAATCTCTCTACGCTAGTTTACGGTTGAGGGTGCATAATATTTTATTATCCTAAATATTTAAAAAAAAAAATTAAACAATTTTTTTTCACCGACGTTTTCGAAATTCGAAAAAAGCATAATTTGCTCCACCCTAATGCACATACAAAAAAATAGACAAACTTTCGGTATTAGCAGAACAGTTGAAAATTTTGTAAAAAAAAATGTATTTGGTCACACACTACATATTTCATCATTATAGGTACTAACATTTTCTGCAAAACATTTTTTTCCCACAATGAACATTATTTTTCGAAATAGAAAAAGAATTTTTCAATCCACCCTAATATTTATTTTTATGTATTAAAATTTTTTTTATCCACTCTTATTTATAAATTAATTTTCCCCATACTTATTTTTTATTTACCTCTTCATTTATGCTACATAACAAAATGTTTATTTTAATTCGCACTTGCATACATACATATATTATTTTTATGAAAGAATTCCCCCAAATAGCCAAACAATATTTTTTTTTTTTTTTTATAAAAATCATACACGCTTCAGAGTACAGTATTTTCAAATCATTGGCTGTCTATGTACACTTAAAATATTATGTAAGTAAATTCAACAGAAAATACGTTTGAAACAAATGAAACTTTATTTAAAAAACGGACTACTTACATTTCATTTAAAACAAAAACATTTCTCAGTTATTTTTAAATGTTAATTAATAACTGTTGAAATCCGTAAAAATAACTTAAAAATCCGTAAAAAATAACTGACAAAATTTTACGGAAAAAACGGTTAAAATAACGGAAATTTACATTCATTTTTATTTATTTTTTTAGAAATAATTTTAAAAAACTTCGAACCTGAGCAGAATCGAACTCATAATTTCTGGCTGATAGCCCAGCACGCTACCCTCTGTGCCACAAGCTACTTATATTTTCAGCAACTAAATTTCATTTTCAAATTCCAAAAAAAAAATTCTAATTTTAGAAATTTTTAAATAACTGACAAATAACAAACGACAAATAAAATAATGTGGTTTGTTTTTTAAATAACTGAAAAAAACAAACGTTACGGAAAATTTTATTTAAAAGACAGTTATGTATTTGAATAAACGTTCAAAAAGTTGTTTAGAATATTTGTATGTGAAACAAACGAATTTTCTTTTAATATTAACTAAAACGAAAACTTTTTGTTTGACTGTGAAACAGTAACTGTAAAACTTTTATGAGTGTACTCCCTAATTGGTTCATTCGTGTTACGAATGTCGTTACACTAGTGTGTGTAGCTTTCTCTTGCACTGTGAGCATAGAATGAAAAACTCATTCGTGTTGAACGATAAGAATAGAATATTGTCCACATTCTAAATTTTTTAGAATGTCTCTAAACGCATTTTAACACCATCCGTGCACATGTCTGGTATGCAGTGTTGCCACTTTCTGGATAATTATCCAAAAGTGGGACAATTTCAAAATCCTTGGATAATTTTTAGATAATGATATTTTTTGTGTAATTTTTGTGTAATTTTACCTCAATAAAGTTTTATAATTTTATCGACATTTTTGGCTTAAAAAAATTATTGACAACATCGACTTTAAAAATTTGTATTTCCAAATACAAGATAATAAATGAAGAACATGAATATTTGAACCATTAAAGTCTTAATTTTCTTTATGACTTAGATGTCGAAAAACCACGCTCTAAAATTTTTTAAATTAAAAATTGTTGTCCCTATTCCAAAATTTGAAAATTGTTATTCAATATCTTTTAATATCCCCATATTGGGGGACACTTTTCCCCACGCGATAAATGTTGGCAAGTTGATTTATAATGATTTTTGCACTTAATTATTACAATTATATCAATATTAAAACCATTTTATCATAATTAAAATTATTATTAAATTACAAAAGGAGGCGGACTGAAAATTGTTTCATTTGTTGAACAAAAATACAAAAAAAATCATTAAAAAATGTTTTTCAGAGGTTGGTTTAGTTTTTCAAAGGAAAACATTTTTCCACTATTGCTGGCAATTAAACATCAAAATCGTACGCCATCTTTGTTAGAAATTCATTAAAATTGAAGCAAAGCGGTTTTTTGTTTATTTTGCATACGTTATTGCTTATTGCCACCAATAAAATCTGGTGTAGACGAGGGATTACAAACGGAATGACAAAATAAAAATTTTTGTGTAATTTGTGAGATTTTGGATAATTTTTGTGTAATTTCCAATTTCATTGGTGGCAACACTGTATGTATGTTATTAAAATATTTTTTATTTTTAATATTTTCTTACAAAAAACTTTATGTTACACAAAAGTTTGTTTTTCCCCGTTCAAGTTTAAATATTAAGTTTTCTTTTTTGTTCTAAATTTGTATTTATTAAAATTCAAATCACTTCCGTTTCCTGGATAAACAGAATATTTGTGTTTACAAACTAGAGTTAAAAGTTATGATTTGAAAACAGCAGCACTACAGCAAAAAAAAAAAAAAAGTAATTACAAAACAATATTTAAATATTTTAATTACAATTTTAAGAGACAAATGACACAATAACGTTATACAAGTTGACATGTGACTAGACTTTAAAATTGATTTTTTTTTTTTTTAAATTTGTTCTATAATAACTTAATTTCATGACGCCATGATTTTAATAGCAATCTAATACCCTTTCACTACAATGAGAACAGTAAAATGTCAATCGTATTTTCCATAGACAGACATTACATAAATAACTACTTTATGGGATCCTACACTCAAAGAAAAATGCTTCATAATATTGATGAAATGCTTTCATCACTTGCTGTAATCAATTTTGTTAACAAATTTCATTATATTGATGAAGCTTTTCTTCAATATGATAAAATTGAACAAAACAAGTGATGACACATTTTATCATGTCATCAATTTTTTAATAGTTAAAAGTAATTTCAAAATAATAAAAACAGTTCAATAAATTTAAAATATAAAAAAATAAATTGCTCTCCTGGCTAGTACTTGAATCCAAAAAAAAAACGCCCCTGCAATTCAGCACATCCGAATTCAACACTTTCATTTGTTTTTACTAAATTAACCCAAAAATTCAAAATTACAAATTTAAATGCAATTGCAATTGCCAGTTATAAAATACTATGTAGTTTAAAACAAAAAAGTTGATCAATGCAGAAATATTTCACAAAAAAACTAACAAAACATTTTTCGTACATTTTAGTTGAAAACTATTTTTTTTTTAACATTTAAAAATGTAAATAATATTTTCAGCAAAACAATTAATGGCACACACAGAAATAAACTCCTTTAACCAACACAATAGAGTAGACGAGAAACACGACTATTTTTAAATTTTCAGATTTTAAATGTATTAAAAAAAACTAAATACGTCATCTACACTCAAAAACAAAACCTTGTTAAATTACTAAAAAATGTCTCGTAATCCCATTTTACCAATATTTGATAGTTTTCATTTTTTTAACAAATAATAATCGATCAAAATTTACACTTTTTATGTAATTTTACAGTTTTACTTAGAACTTTACAAATTTCCAATTTGTAAAATTTACGAAATTTCTTGAAAGTTTTATTTCGCCAAAAAAGTTGTAAATTAACTCCCCAAGTAGGCTCCCATACAAGTAGCAGTTGGAGCAAATGTTATAAAAATGTAATTTTGAATGGAAGCCTACTTCGGGAGTGGAGATAGGGCGTAGGTATGTCTTAAAAGAATGTTGTAGGGTAAAAATAAATGGGGGTCGGTCCCACTAATGACCCCTCTCGGACGCACCATTGGACCGGTAGAAGCTGATTAAATAAAACAAATTTACAAAAAATAAAAAAAATTGTATGGGGACCGCCTTAACAATTAGAGATAGAGGGTAGGTGTGTTCAGAGAAAATATTTGGACTAAAAAAATATTGTGGATTGGTCATACATTTTGTTGCTCTAAAAGCACTATTAGGACAGTTAGAGCGGTTGGAGCAAATTTTAAAAAATGTCGTTTTGTGTGGGAGCCCCCTTAGAAATTGGAGATAGGGTATTAGTTTGTTCCAAAGAAATGTTAAGATGTAAAAATTAATGGGGGTCGGTCTTACACTCATAATAATCACTCTGTTAAATTACAGAGATACTCTGCTGAGCCAGCAGAAAATACCATAGATTTCCAACCAGCAAGATTTTTTGTTATTTTACGAAGAAAACTCTGTAAAATAATTTCTATAAAAAAACTGTAAATTTACAGAATTATCTGTAAAATGCTGATAAAAAGCGACCAGAATTTTACCATGACTTCCTTATATATTTTTTCAATGGACTTGATATGGCTTTTACACAACAGTTACAAGTTGTGTTGACAATTGGGAAATGCCATCGTGTAAATTTGCCCGCTTTAATGTTTCCAAATTGTAAATTTACTTTTTTTTTTTTTGTGAAAATTACGAGTTTTTTACGGGTTGAAATATTTGGAAGTTTTTTGAAGAGATTATTTGAAAACCGTATTACAGAGCAATGAGTAAAATTACAGATGAATTTTAGTATTTTGGTTACGGGAAAAAAAACAAAGTATTTTTCTAAAATCTGTATTTTAACAAAAAACTCTGTTTATTATCTGTAAAATAGAGATTACAAAGTAAAAGTAAAATAACAGATAAAATTTTGTTTTTCGGTCACAAAAAAATACAAAGTATTTTCTTAAAATCTGTATTTTGACAGATAACTTTGTCAAATTAAGATTACAGTCATTTTACAGAGTATTTAACAGAGTAATTATTTTGAGTGTATAAATGACCCCTCTACGAAGCACCGTTGGAGCAGTAGAAATGATTTTAAGATTGGAAAATTACAATAAAATTTTTTAAAATTTTTTTAAAAAATATTAATAATTGTTATCCCACGATCCTCCTGGACAAAATATTTGTAGAATCGACAGAAGTTTTTCACAAAAAAATTTCAAAAAAATCGAAGAGTACAAACATTTTCAAAAATGAGATTTAAATTTTAAAACTTAAAAATCACATACTAGAACGCTTTTAAGAATTTTTTGGGATTTTTTTTTTTAAAAAGTACGTAAAAAAACAAAAATTTTGAAAAAAAAAAAAAAATGAAATTTGGACCATTATTGAAGAAGTTATGAGTATTTTTAAAAATTCGATATCTTTTGAACGGGTCATCAAAAAAATCAGAAAATTTACCACGAAGGAGTTTTCGAAGGGTACTAAAAACTGTAAACAAATTGAAAAAATCTAAAAAAAAAAAAATTTTCAAAGTGTCCGATTTGACATGGAATGCCCCAAATATATAAAAATTATGTGCGTATATTAAACTTCAGACACTCTTAATACTCTTAAAACTAATTTTTAGTTAGATCAGACAAAGTTAAAAATCTAGCAGCCATA
Source organism: Pegoplata infirma (assembly GCA_963921195.1). Lineage (NCBI taxonomy): Eukaryota > Metazoa > Arthropoda > Insecta > Diptera > Anthomyiidae > Pegoplata > Pegoplata infirma. Next base: position 24,201,185 of record OY992540.1, read on the forward strand.
TTGTTTCCGCCATATTGAATTTTATCAGTTCGATTTTAAGATAACAGACCCGGAAATTTACTAGCCACACTTTCAGCTAGCTTCAACAAACAAAAGGAATATAACTGTTTTAATTACTTGTAACAAACTTTACTAAGCATATTTAGTCCGCCATTTTTGTTTTTCAAAATTCACGCCAGTAATTCTGATTCAGTAACTCCAAGGCCCCCTTAAAACTAAATTTAAGTTAAATCGGACAATTATTAAAAAAATTTGTCCGCCATATTGGATGCGCCATTTTGATTTTTTTTAGTTTTTAGTTAAATTTTGAAATCAGCGACCCTGAAATACTCAAGAAGCACATTTTCAGCCGGATCCAACAACGATAAAAACTTTTGGCCGGAGTTGGATCATTCTTTAAACTTTAAGAAGCATATTTAGTCCGCCATTTTGTTTTTCAAAATTCGGAGTAACAATTCTTATTCAGTAACTCCATGACCCGCATAAAACAAAATTTGAGTTCAATCGGACAATTAAAAAAAAAATTGTCCGCCATATTGGATCCGCCATTTTGATTGTTTTGGTTTTTAGCTAAATTTTGAAATCAGCGACCTCGAATTTCTCTAAAAGCACATTTTCAGACGGATCCAACAACGATAGAGACTTGGACGGAATTGGATCATGCTGGCCCTGTGTGCAATGGTGTGTCGGTCGTGTGAGAATACGGTTTTGTTAAGTCTTTATTTTCAAAAATGTAAAAACTTTGGGTAAAAATGTAAAAACTTTGGATAAATTAATCTGACCCGTATTTTTGCGTGCTGCGAAATTACTGTTAGTTCGGACTTTATTCGGATTTTTCCGAAAAACCACATTTCTTTATAAGGGGGCAACCCTTTTTTAAATTTGATATTGGTCAGATAAAAAGATTTTTCTCCCCTCATTCCCATATGCAAGACCTCCTTTTAATTTTATTTAAGAAATTTTTAAAATTTCCAATTTTAATAAATATTTTAATTGAATGAATTAAAATAAATAATCATTTAATTAATTAAAAAAAATTAAATCAATTAAAAAATTAATTAAATCAATTGAAATATTAATTGCAAATTTGTTTACAAAACTTTTAATTGTAGCTTTTTTGATTGTCAATGCAATTTTAAAGTAATTTTCTCCATTTTTATTTTTTCCGCCCACTTTCTCTTATAAACGTTTATTGTTCAATTTACCCATTCTCCAGTTTTGTGATTGCGACTGTTGTGCTCGTATTCCAGTAATAACAGATGCTGCAATTTTAAATGCTTTTTATTTTTTATGACATTTTTATGATTGTTTTTCCGCATTTTTTTTTATATTATTTTCACTCGTATTATTACTGCGTTTGGTGTTTTAAGCTTACAGAAATTTAACTGTTTTTTAAATTTTTTTTTGCTACTGTATTACGTTTTATTTGTATCTCCTTTTTGTTTTATTTATTTTGTCGCTCTATATTTTATTATTTTTGTATTTAGTAAATAAATTTTAAAAGAACTGAGAAAAAAATTATATAAAAAATTGTGTCGTTTGCGACTGGGACGAAAATTTAAAGAGGTTAAAACTTTTTTTACAACCGAATTCCTTATTTTGTTTTACTGTGGTCGTTTCACAAAAACTGTAAGAATAATTTAAACAATAAAATTAAAATAACCCCGTTTAGCCAAGAGTCAGTTTCTTGAATACTCTCGAGCCCTTAAATCGTAATAAAATCAATAAGATCAAAAAATTTTTAAGAAAAAAAAAATTTGAGTAAAAAATAATTTTGAGTGAAAAATAATTATGAGTGAAAAAAATTTTGTTTTTTATTTGTAGTGCAAAAATTTTTTAAGTGAAAAAAAAAATATCAGTGAAAAAATTTTGAAAGAAAAAAAATTACACCGTCCGACAAAAATTAAAAAAAGTCGTTAAACATGAACTGGATAATATACGTTTAAAACTAGATACTAGATACTAGTAAAACTGCGTTTACAATGTTTCTTTTCGTGATCCTGTTTCCTATTAAAAGGACTTTAAAATTTTAGAGGATTCATTTTTATACAATATTTTTTTAATATTTTTACTTGTCCTAGGATGCCACTAGTAATAAAAAATTAAACAGGAGGATCTCCCCTAATTTTCCCTTTTTCATTATTTTTACATATCAGGAAAAAGGAGGTAAGTTACGTTCTTTCAAAAATGTATCCTTCAATATTATTCAAAATTTTTAACAAACTATTTTGATAAAGTTTTCAAATAACCTTTTTCACATCCCTTTATCCTTATATGGCAAAATAAAAAATGGCAAAATTATCACAGATAAAATATTTTACAAAATGTATCCTTTAAAATTTTGAAGTCCTTTTAAAAGGAAACAGGATCACGAAATGAAAAACTGTAAATTCAGTTTTACTCCATTTGATCTCTACTTCGAGACGTTTATCATTCGGTTCATGTTTAGTATTGGCTGTCGGACGGTGTTAACCAATGGGTAATTGTATGTACATCTGTTTTAATAGCTTTTTTGTTGGTCGTTTGACAGTCGTGATCAAACTAAGAGTCTATATGATTTTATTCTTTTAATTCTGAATGAGGTTATTGTTTAATATCTATTAATATTTCTGTTTAAACATTAGCGATTTGTCATTTAAATTCCCTATGCTACTTGTGGTATAGAGTTTTTATATTTGCTAAATAGTCTTGACAATGGAATCTCACAAATTCCGAAACACGTGTCGGCTAAGTCTTGAAAAAGGTGACCAATATAAATAAATTAAAAACAGAAATATTATTTTCTTGAAAATTACTGAAACTGACCTCGAGCTAAAATAAATCTACTCAAAATAAAATATTTTAATAGTCGAATAAACCAATTCTTAGTTTTTGATAAAAATTAATCCGAATTTGAACAAAATGATTAGCATGCCAAGGTAAATATCCCTTAAATGGTATTACTCTCGCAATAGCCCATTAATTTGAGCTTTACAACAACAAATAGCATATAGTATTATCCAATGGGTAATCATATGTAAATTTTTATTTTTGTTAAAACATTAGCGGTTTGTCATTTAAATTCCCTACTTGTAGTATAAAGTTTTAATATTTGCTACATAGTCTTGACAATGGAATCTGACAAATTCCGAAACACGTGTCGGCTAAGTCTTGCAAGTCAAAAAGGGAACCCAAGGCATTGCCCTACAGGTCCAATATTTTGTTTGTGCTTATATAGACTACTAGTCGAATAGCCTGTCCCTGCCAGGCGGAACAACAAATCACTTTTCTCAATAGTTCTAATATTTTACCAAACTTTATAAAAAATTATGTTTGTGCTTCAAAAATTTAATATTGCTAGATTGAGTTACATCAATATATTTCCCAAACTGGAAAAAAATTTAATGAGTATAAAAGGTTTTATTGATAAAATTTTAGAACTAAATTTTGCACGCCCATTTCGTCTCTCCGTCCATAAACCGGATATCAAAAATCCATCGTGTGGATCTGTCCCATGGTCACTCCTATATAAATGGCAATTTGTATCTTTCTTTTTATCATGAAGGGTTTTAAAATTAGTTAAAATGTTAAAAAACACAAACATTTTTCATCTTAAATTGTTCCTTATAATTCTCCGTACACAGTTAATATTAAATCTGACTTCATAAGGATATGATCCATTGTCAATACTTTATGCTTTACAATTTCCAGCTTCCTTAGTCAATAGGGGTTTCAGAAATAGTTTAAATATTTAAAAACTAAATTTCGCCGTCTTCCGCCACTCCTGACTTAAAGGCCGAAAATCCGGCTACGTTACAGATTATATATACAAACTGAACAAAATTCACAACGGATTTTTTTATTTCCGCCCTTTCACTGGATATCCAGGTCAGAGTTGATCTTTGCCATAGTCCGTACCATATGCATCCCAATTTTCATCTTTCAAGGTCATAAGGTGACTTCAAAATCAGGTAAGATGTAAAAATATAATTTTTCCACGCCCATTTCTTCTCTTAATTCTCCGTCCCTGCACAGAGAGAACAGTTTAGTTTAGAGCCAACTGCATAGTTTAATAATAACAACCGAAATTTTCGGTTGCCATAACCAAAATTTGTTTTGAAAATTTAACTTCTGTTGGTCCAAATAAATTTCGGTAATCGCAACCGAAAATTTCAGTTGTTGTAATTAAACCATGCAGTTGGCTCTTAATTCGGCTGGCACAAATTAACTGTTTTTTCTGTGTATTCCAAAATTTTTAAATCTGACTACTTTATGATAAGCTCCATCGTTAGTACTATACTCGTATCCACGCCCCTTTTCCCTCTCAATTCTCCGTCTAAGTCTGACTACTTAAGGATATGCTCCAGTGTCAGGACAATATGCATGCAATTTTCGGCTGCGTAGGTAATTAGGGATTTAAAGTTAGTCAAATAAAAAAAATAAAACACAATATTGCCTTGCCCCTTTTTCCTCTCAACTCTCCATCTAAATTCCAAAAATGTTAAATCAGACTACTTTAGAATATACTTCATAGTTAGGACTACATGTTAGGGATTTTCAGCTTCCGTATTCATTGGGGCGGAGCCTAAAAATGCTCTAAAATGTTAAAAAAAATTATTTTGCCAAGTCCCCTTTTTCTCGTAATTCGCAGCCCACAGGCAAAAAATCCGACTTCGTAAGAATCTGTCCCTGGTGTTTTATTATATACATGCCAATTTAAAGCTTTTAAGTCCATCAATGAGATTCAAAAGGCGCTGGATACACTAAAAATAAGAGAAACACAAAAAAATAAAATATATATTCAGAAAATCGATGAAAATAAATTTACCACGCCCTTTGCCTTTCTTGTTCTCCACCCATACACTGGATATCAAAAATCCAGGCTCGTGTTGATCTTCCACATGAAGCCTTCTATATACATGCCAATTCTGTGCATTTTCCGCTTCCTTTGGGGGCTTTAAAAGAAGTTAAATTGTTAAAAATCTCAATTTTGTCACTCCCCATTTTCCTTTCAATTCTCCGCCCACAGTCCAAAAATTTAAAATTTGACTACTTCAGGATATGCTTCATCGTTAGGACTATACGCTAGAAAAATTTCAGCTTCCTAAGTCATTAGAGGACTTCAAAATAAGCAAAAATGCCAATTTTCATCTTCATAGATCATTGGGGGTCTTCAAATTAAATATTAAAAAACACAATTTTGCCACGACCCATTTTTCTCTTAATTCTCCTTCCACAGTTTAAAAAATTTAAATCCGATTACTTCAGGATATGCTTGAATGTTAGAACTAAATGCTATGCAATTTTCCGCTTCCTAAGTCATTTGGGGGCTTCAAAAGAAGTAAAAATTTTAAAAAATCACAATTTTGCCACGCCACTTTTCCCTCAATTCTCCGCCCACATTGCGAAAATTTTAAATCCGACTACTTGGGGATATGTGCCATCGTTAGGACTATATTCTAAGAAATTTTCAGCTTCCTAAGTCATTTGGGGGCTTCAAAAGAAGTAAAAATGTTAAAAAAATCTAAATTTTGCCACTCCACTTTTCCCCTCAATTCTCCGCCCACATTGCGAAAATTTTGAATCCGACGACTTGGGGATATGCGGCATCGTTAGGACTATATTCTAGGAAATTTTCAGCTTCCTAAGTCATTTGGGGGCTTTAAATTAAGCAAAAATGTCAAAAAATTGAGTTTTGCCACGCCCACTTTTCCGCTTATTTCTCCGCCCACAGGCCAAAAATCGAAAATCCGGCTACGTTAGGATCTGCCCCAGGTGTTTTACTATATGCATGCCAATTTTCAGCCATGTAGCTCATCAGTTGGCTTCAAAAAGCTCTGGATAGACAAAAAAAGAGGAACACACAAATAGGGAAATTATATATATAGATAAAGGGCAACTTTCCCGACCCAAACGATTTCGAATTAAAAAAAAAAAAGAAAATTTTCTCCACCGTTATATCCATTGTCTCTCTTTAATTTTCATTTCTGGCTGCTTCAGTTTTTATTACTTGTATTATTATTTTTTTCTTTACACAAGTCACATATAAATAATATGAAATTCTTTACAATTCACTAACAAGGGAAGTATCTCAACCCTTATGAACCAATTTGCCTGAAACTTAAAATATATACTAAAGAGACGATTTTAAGGTTGGGGTGTCTCGGCTTATCGGCCATATCGGTGTTTAAAAATTTCGTTGTCCCCTTATGAAACCATTTGGACCTTCGGGAAAATTTTGATAACTTCCGAACTAACAGGAATATCATCAAGGGCAAAAATACGGGTCGACTTAAATTTAATAAAGATTATTTCTTATCCATATGGATATCGTAGGTCTATGTCTTCACATAAGTACCCCCCAAAATTTACACATTTTCTTGAAAAAAATATTTAAAGAAGCCGAATTTTTACAAGGTTATGCCACCATTGGATAGGCATTAAAAAAACCTTTATTCTCATATGAAAACATTATATAGTTTCTTAAAAAGAAATGGCTGAAAAATCCAAAAAACGATTTTTTCGCCATTTTTTTACCCATGTTTTGAACCCCTAAATCCCCGATATGGCCGATAAGCCGAGACACCCCAACCTTAGAATTGTCTCTTTGATATATATTTCAAGTTTCAGGCAAATCGGTTCATAAGGGTTGAGATACTTCCCTTGTAAGAAAATAAAACTTATAAAATATAAAGTTAGTACTGGCATTTAAAGTTTACGTTTACGTATTTTTCTTCATTTATTTTTCCCGTTTTTTTTATATTTTTTTTAACTCTTTTAAACAATATAAAACACGCGTAAAACTTTTTCACATGCTATATACATATATCAAAATGAAATGTTTTATTGTAACAGAGGTTCTCAAAGGGTGAGATGTTATTTAAAATTTTTTAGTTTTTTTTTGAGGGAAACTGCATTAGTGAGAGTGTTAAAAATTTTATGGAATTAGAAAAGAAAGTCCATAATTTTGAATTTTGAGGATACACAAAAATAAATGTTTGAGAATTTCTGATTTTAAAATACTTCTCTGAATGTAGATGTATCCATATGCTTCCTTAACTACAACTACTACAGCTTTCTTACTGCATACCACCACATATATAACATTAATTCACACACATACGTCAGTATGAAAGTACATGCTATTGAAAAAGATAAAACTACCCAGTTGGCAACGTCCTCGAGCCATCCTCAGTGACGGAGCGATGACATGTCAGAGTCACACCTGACATCCACAGTTTCATACAAATTTTCAAAATGTCCTCACTCAAAGTCAGCAGTGGTCAGGGCTGACCTTCTGGGGACATGTCACCTAAGACTTCTTTGGGGAAATGTCTGACATAGGTCATGCGAAAATACAAAAAAATTTCGTATTTCCTTTAGTTTTTACTTTTATCCATTTTCCTTTATAAATTATCTTTCTCATATTTAGAAAAAACTTTTCGCCTTTTTTAGTCCCAACTGGATTTGAACCTGGAACCTCCAGTTTATTAGTCCCACACCTAACCACTTGTTCCAAACTTTATATTTAAAATTGTTTGTCTATTTATTACTTATATTCTACTTGTTAGATTTTGATTTTATTTTAATTAAGTCGATAATATTGCCATCTTTTTCTTGGAAATTAAAGAGTTGCCCAGATTTAAAATTCTAATTTAATATACTGCTATTCTGAAGACATTTCCTTTTAGACGTCTTACAGGAATTGTCCACACTCTTAAAGCAAACATTCAGTGCTGACAATGTTAGGACATGTCATCAAGGATTGCCTATGATTTGTCAGAACCTGAAGACATTTCCTCAAGGAATCACTGTGGAAATTTCCTCAGTGACACATTTTTCAACTGGGTACAAAGACTTTAACATTTAATTTTATATTTTTAGAGTAAAATTTTCATGTATATGTGTCTGATATAAGTGTATGTGTTATATATATCTGCATTAGTGTTTGTTAAGCTTGAACTAAACTAAAATTAAAGTTTTTCTTTTTTGTTTTTCCCAAAGAAAAATTGTTAAAGTTTTACTATTTTTAAAATTGATGATGTTGTTTGTTTATATTTATTTTTTTTTTTTCGTTTGAGATAAAGGGCAAGTTCAGTCACGCACATGCCTTAAATACACACACTCATACACATTTAGGATTTATTTTAATCCTTAAGGGGTTAAATCTTAATTAAAAATAATCTTAATTTTAAAATTATTATAAAAAATCAAACTTAAATTAATACTTTTGGGAATGTAATGAATATTAGTTTTTAATCTAATTTAATTTTATTCAAAGAAATTTAAATTTGTAGAAATGAAAATTATAAAACAGATTGAAACTAAATAAATTAAATGGTTTTATTAAATAAAAAAACGATAAAATTTTCTGATCCTGAGACATTTTTCTGTGGGAAAAATTTCTGAGAATATTTTTTCTACGGAAAGGTCTCAGAATCTGAGACTTTCTATAGAAAAAGGTCTCAGAATCTGAGACAATTTTTCTATAGAAAAAGTCTCAGATTCTGAGACATTTTCTGAGGCATTTTCTGAGACATTTTTCCTATAGAAAAAGTCTCAGATTCTGAGACGATTTTTCTATAGAAAAAGTCTCAGAATCTGAGACAATTTTTCTAAAGAAAAAGTCTCAGAATCTGAGACAATTTTTCTAAAGAAAAAGTCTCAGAATCTGAGACAATTTTTCTATAGAAAGTCTCAGAATCTGAGACAATTTTTCTAAGGAAAAAGTTTCAGAATATGAGATATTTTTCTAAAGAAAAAGTTTCCGAATCTGAGACATTTTTTCAAGTCCCAGAAACTGAGACATTGTTCCTGTAGAAAAGATCTCAGAATCTGAGACATTTTTCCTATAGAAAAATTTTCAGATTCTATAACATTTTTCCTATAGACAAGTTTCAAAATCTTAAACATTTTTCCTATAGAAAAAAATTTTAAATTCTACGACCAATAGAAATTTTATTTAAAATTTCTTATTATACCCTCCACTCTAGTAATAGAGGGTATATATAAGTTTGTCATTCCGTTTGTAACACCTCGAAATATTGGTCTAGGACCCCATAAAGTATATGGGGCATTCCATGTGAAATCGGACACTTTGAAAACATTTTTTTTTAGATTTTCCCAATTTGTTTAGAGTTTTTAGTACCATTCGAAAACTCCTTCGTGGTAAATTTTCAGATTTTTTTGAAGACCCGTTCAAAAGATATCGAATGTTTAAAAATTGGTTGTTTGTTCCTTTACTCAAACTTCTTTTAATCATAACTTTTTCAATAATGGTCCAAATTTCAAATTTTTTTTTTCAAAATTTTTAGTTTTTTTACATATTTTCTGAAAAAAAATCCAAAAAAATTCTTATAAGCGCTTTAGTATGCGCTTTTAAAGTTTTAAAATTTAAATCTCATTTTTGAAAAAGTTTGTACTCTTCGATTTTTTTGAAATTTTTTTGTGTAAAACTTCTATCAATTCTACAAATTTTTTGCCCAGGAGGATCGTGGGATAATGATTATTACTTACTATTTTTTAAAATTTTTTGAAAAAATTTTATTGAAATTTTTCAATCTTAAAATTATTTCTACTGCTCCAATGGTGCGTCATAGAGGGGTCCTTCATAAGACCGACACCCATTAATTTTTACGTCTTAACATTTCTTTGGAACAAACTAATACCCTATCTCCAATTTCTAAGGGGGCTCCCACACAAAACGAATTTTTTTTAAATTTGTTCCAACCGCTCTAACTGCCCTAATAGTGCCCTTAGAGCAACAAAATGTATGACCGACCCACAATATTTTTTTGTTTCAAACATTTTCTCTGAACACACTTACCCTCTATCTTAAACTCTTAAGGCGGTCCCCATACAATTTTTTTTATTTTTTGTAAATTTGTTTTATTTAATCGGCTTCTACCGGTCCAATGGTGCGTCCGAGAGGGGTCATTGGTGAGACCGACCCCCATTTATTTTTACCCTACAACATTTTTTTAAAACATACCTACTCCCTATCTCCACTCCCTAAGTAGGCTCCACTCCCTAAGCAGGCAAATGAGTGAATTTCGGCAAGCGTTTTTCTGGAATTTACGAGATAAAACACACGGTAACTTTCGAACGGCAATTCTAAGGGTACTGAAGTGTGGCATATATATTTGCCGTTCCTCTGGTTCGGTTCCGTTTAAATTTCAGCCAAATCGGTTTAGTGGTTCAAAAGTTATTAGCTAAACCGTAAATTTCAGATTAGTTTCACCTTAAATTCAGTTTCACCTTAAATGAAAACCCGTTAAATATTTTTGTGATTTACATAAGTTTTTAAAACGTGTTTAACGGGTTTTCATTTAAGGTGAAACTGAATTTAAGGTATTTTTGTCACTCAAAAATACAAAAAAACACTAAAACACAAACACTAAAACAAAAAAAATACACTAAAAAAAAATTTTACACTAAAAAAAAATTTTACACTCAAAAAAAAAAAATTTTACACTCAAAAAAAAAATTAGTTAATTATTTTTTTTTTTCAAAAATTACTAAAAAAAAGTTTTTTTTACACAAAATTAAATGTTTCTAACCAAAAATGTTATTTTTTTCACGTTAGACAATTTGCATTGTGGAGGGTATTCATAGATTCGGCCAAGTCGAATTTAACTTTTCTACTTGTTTCTATAGAAAAAGTCTCAGAATCTGAGACAGTTTTTCTATAGAAAAATTTTCAGATTCTATAACAGAATCTGAGAAAGTTTTTCTATAGAAAAATTTTCAGATTCTATAACATTTTTCCTATGAAAAAATGTATTAGAGTCTATAACATTTTTCCTTTAGCAAAATTCTCAGATTCTAAGACCAATAGAAATTTATTTTAAATTTCTTATAATTTTTCAAATTATTTTTTTTTTAATAAAAATAGACAAAATATGTTTAATGTATAAAATTTATTTCTTTTGTTTATAATTTTGTTGCTTAGGAAATCAATAAATTAAAATATAAAAAAAAGCAATATTAAAAACCAATTAAATTATGAATTAGACGTGACACCCACCTTATATCATGGTCACAAAGAAGCAGAAGAAAATATATAGATGAATCAATGCATTTACGTATTTTCAAATATTAGGTGTGTTTTTTTGTACCCTCCACTGATTGTTAAAGAAAAATAATTTTCGTTTATATTATTCTATGAGAATATCATAGTTTTAATTAGTTAAGAAAATAATGACCTCGAGCTAGAATAAACCTACTCAAAATATAATATTTTAAAGGTTAAATAAAACAATTTTTATTTTTAATAAAAATTAATCAGAATTTGAACAAAATTGTTAGCACGCCATGGTGGATACCCCTCATACGGTATTACACATGCAGGTAGAAATATTCGCAACAACAAAAATGCATATAGGATTACCAAGGGTAAACAATAGGTAATCTTGACAATGAAATCTGACAATTTCCGAAACACGTCTCTACTAAGTCTTGCAAAAATGAGCAACATAAATATATTTAAAACAGAAAAATAATTTTCTTGAAAATTATTTATGAGAATATGATAGTTTTAATTAGTAAAGGAAATAATGACCTCGAGCTAAAATAATCCTACTCAAAATAAAAAAAAAAAATATTAATTTATTTTCGGACATTAGTGAAAAACTGTCTTTACGGTATTTTTTTTTGTAAAAAGCAACAATGATTTTTAAAAAATTTCTAAAATATTATAAATTTTTTTTGGCATCTTTAAAAAAACACAGCTATTATACATGATTTTTTTTTTGGATTTTATTGCTAAAATTCTTTTTAAATAAAAAAAGAATTTTTATAAAATGCACATGTTTCAAATTGCCAGCTATAACATCTTAATTAAAATAGAAAATATATATATATATAAATTTAAGTATATTTTTTTAAAAATAAATTTTAAATATTTTTTTGACGATGTCACATGAAAAACGTTAATAAGCTGATTTTTTGACATTTTTAGATTTTTATTTTTTTTATTTTCTAGAAGACGGTATTTTTGATTTATGGATTATTATGTGTCTTACATTATTATTTAATTTCATATATATTTTGCTATTTTTCTATTTTCTATTTCAAATATTTAATATTTTCAAATTGCCTTGATTGTTGTGTGAAGGTGTATTATAATTATCTTGTTGGCCTCTTTATTTTTCGATGAATTTGTATAAAAATATTTTGTTTATTTTTTTCTTTGAATTGACTAAATTTGTGTGTTTTTTTTTTGCTTTAAAAATTCTTTGACGATTTTCTTAGAAGAAAAAAAAAAAAAACATCGCATTTCATGTGTGTAATTTTTTTGAATTTTCATATGGAAAAAATTATTGCTGATGTTGTGTGTTTTTTTTTTCTTAATTTGAAATCGTTAAATATCATGATTTTGTATAAATATTAATTTTCTTTTTTATGTTTTTGTTTACTGCATGATGATATTGCCATCATATTTATTCTTTTATTAAAAAAAGAAATATTTATATTTTTTCGAAAATAAAATTGGAAAAGAGGAACGCATTCAAATGATTTTTGGAGACTATAGAAAAGTGTTGACGCATTGACTTTTGTTTTATGAATAAAATTGTTTTTAAACATTATTATAGCTCTAAATAAAGAAAAGAAAATTTGTTTATTCACTAATGGAAAATTGTAATAAATTAATAAAAAAAAAAAAAAAATATTGAAACAAGAGAAAACGAAACATAAATAAGTAAAAAAGTAAAATTCGGCCATGTCGAACCTTTTGATACCCTGCTTAATGTAAAAAAGATTATTGTAAACAAAATTGTATTTTGAGTAGGTTTATACTAGCTCGAGGTTGTTATTTCCTTTTCTTATTAAAACCATGATATTCTCATAGAATAATTTTCAAGAAAATTATTTTTCTGTTTTAAATTTATTTATGTATGTTGGTCATTTTTTGCAAGACTTAATCGACACGTGTTTCGGGATTTGTCAGATCCCATTGTCAAGATTATTTAGCAAAAATAGAAACGATTTACTACAAAGTAGCAATGGGTTTTTAATGACAATCGTTACTGATCAAACTAAAATATTTATACATATTTTTCAAAAAATGACCAACATAAATAAATTTAAAACAGAAAAATAATTTTCTTGAAAATTATTCTATGAGAATAATCATAGTTTTAATTAGTAAAGGAAATAATGACCTCGAGCTAGAATAAACCTAGTCAAAATATAATATTTTAAAGGTCGAATAAAACAATTTTTATTTTTTAATAAAAATTAATCAGAATGTAAACAAAATTGTTTAGAAAAAAAGTTGTTAACAAAAGTTGTTGAAAAAAACTTAAACACATTTTTTTTGATTTTCTAAAAGTTTTCCAAAAATCCAAAATTTTTATGGAAAATGGTTAAAATGGTCGGAATGGCTCAAATTAAGTTTTAAGGGGGAAAAATAACAAAAATAATACTTTTAAATAATTTAAAATCGAACAACAATATGGAATATTGTTGTTCGATTCCATGTCAAATCGGACACTTTGAAAATTTTTTTTTTTAGATTTTCCTAATTTGTCAACAGTTTTTAATACCCTTCGAAAACTCCTTCGTGGTAAATTTTCAGATTTTTTTGATGACCCGTTCAAAAGTTATCGAATTTTTAAAAATTGGTAGTTTGCTCTTTACTCAAACTTCTTTTACTTATAACTTCTTCAATAATGGTCCAAATTTCAAATTGTTTTTTTTAAAAATTTTTGTTTTTTTACGTACTTTTAAAAAAAAATCCCAAAAAATTCTTAAAAGCGCTTTAGTAAGCGATTTTTAAGTTTTAAAATTTAACTCTCATTTTTGAAAATGTTTGTACTCTTCGATTTTTTCAATCAAAATTACATTTTTATAAAATTTGCTCCAACTGTTTGTATGGGAGCCTACTTAGGGAGTGGAGATAGGGCGTAGATATGTTTTGAAAAAATTTTGTAGGGTAAAAATAAGTGGGAGTCGGTCTCACTAATGACCCCTCTCGGACGCACCATTGGACCGGTAGAAGCTGATTAAATAAAACAAATTTACAAAAAATAAAAAAAATTGTATGGGGACCGCCTTAACAGTTAAAGATAGAGGGTAGGTGTGTTCAGAGAAAATGTTTGGACAAAAAAAATATTGTGGGTCGGTCATACATTTTGTTGCTCTAAGGGCACTATTAGGGCAGTTAGAGCGGTTGGAACAAATTTTAAAAAATGTCGTTTTGTGTGGGAGCCCCCTTAGAAATTGGAGATAGGGTATTAGTTTGTTCCAAAGAAATGTAAAAACGTAAAAACTAATGCGAATCGGTCTTATAAAGGATCCCTCTATGACGCACCATTGGAGCAGTAGAAATGATTTTAAGATTGGAAAATTACAATAAAATTTTTTCAAAAAATTTTAAAAAATAGTAATAATCGTTATCCCACGATCCTCCTGGGCAAAAAATTTGTAGAATTGATAGAAGTTTTACACAAAAAAATTTCAAAAAAATCGAAGAGTACAAACATTTTCAAAAATGAGATTTAAATTTTAAAACTTAAAAATCGCATACTAGAGCGCTTTTGAGAATTTTTTGGGATTTTTTTTTTAAAAAGCACGTAAAAAAACAAAAATATTGAAAAAAAAAAATTTGAAATTTGGACCATTATTGAAAAAGTTATGATTAAAAGAAGTTTGAGTAAAGGAACAAACTACCAATTTTTCAAAATTCGATATCTTTTGAACGGGTCATCAAAAAAATCTGAAAATTTACCATGAAGGAGTTTTCGAAGGGTACTGAAAACTGTAAACAAATTGGGAAAATCTAAAAAAAAAGTTTTCAAAGTGTCCGATTTCACATGGAATGCCCCATATATATTCATGATCCTCGATCGATTTTAAGACGATCTAGCGATGTCCGTCCGTCTGTCTGTCTGTTGAAAACACGCTAACTTTTGAAAGACTTTACGGAGGCTCCTGAAGTTTGGCATATATGTTGTGCATTTACCTAGTCAGGTTGGTATTGCAATCCAGTGGTTCAAAAGTTATAAGCAAATGAGTGAATTTCGGCAAGGGTTTTTCTGGAATTTACGAGATAAAGCACACGGTAACTTTCGAACGGCAATTCTTAGGGTGCTGAAGTGTGGCATATATATTTGCCGTTACTCTGGTCCGGTTCGTTTCAGCCAAATCGGTTCAGTGGTTCAGAAGTTATTAGCAAAACCGTAAATTTCAGATTAATTTCACCTTAAATTCACGTGTTGAAAACCCGTTAAACATGTTTTAAAAACATTTGTAAGCCAAAAAAATATTTTACAAGGTATTTTTGTCACACAATAAAATTTTTACACTAAAACAAAAAAAATAAACTCAAAAAAAATTTTACACTCAAAAAAAAATTAGTAAATTATTTTTTTTTTTCAAAAATTATTAAAAAACGTTTTTTTTACACAAAATAAAATATTTCTAACCAAAAATGTTATTTTTTTCACGTTAGAAAATTTGCTATCACTTAAAAAGGGCATTGTGGAGTCGAATTTAACTTTTCTACTTGTTTTTTTTTTTGATTTTCTAAAAGTTTTTAAAAAATCCAAAATTTTTATGGAAGGTCGCCACGAGTTAAAATGTTCGGAATGGCTCAAATTAAGTTTTAAGGGGAAGAAATAACAAAAATAATACTTTTAAATAATTTAAAATCGAACAACAATATAGAATATATAGTTTATGGGATCCTAGACCGATATTTTGATGTGTTAACAACTCAGTTACATGCTTACATTTACCATTTTTAACATTGTGTAGGGTATAACATTAAAATATCACATTAAAATATCACAAAACATTAATGAAAGAACATGAATTCTAATAAAAATATACTTTATTATAATTTTTAATGGAGGTTTTAATGTTTATCAAAAAAATACTAACATTTTTTTTTTTTTAAAACGAGGGTAGGTTGATAAATCAACAAATAAAAAAATATTTTTAAAAAAAATTTATAGAAAAATGTTCAGTATCTAAAAATGTCTCAGAATCTGAAACTTTTTCTTTATAGAAAAAATGTCTCAGAATCTAAGAAAAATGTCTCAGAATCTGAGACTTTTTCTATATATAGAACAACTGTCTCAGAACCTGAGACTTTTTCTATATAGAAAAATTGTCTCAGAATCTGAGACTTTTTCTATTTAGAAAAAATGTCTCAGAATCTGAGACTTCTTCTCAGAATCTGATACTTTTTTCTATATAGAAAAACTGTCTCAAAATCTGAGACTATTTCTATATAGAAAACTGTCTCAGAATCTGAGACTTTTTCTATATAGAAAAAATGTCTCAGAATCTGAAACTTTTTCTATATAAAAAAAATATCTCAGAATCTGACGTTTTCTATATAGAAAAAGTGTCTTAAAAAAAATGTCTCAAAACCTGAGAAAATGTCTCAGCATCTGAGAAAAAATGTTTCAGAATCTGAGACTTTTATATAGAGAAAAAATGTCTCTGAATCTGAGACTACGAGACAACCAATAGAAATTATTAATTCAAAGGGTTTTTGTTAAAGTAGAATTTTTTATAAAAATACTTTTTTGTAAAAAAAGTAAATTTTTTATAAAAAGTACTTTTTTATAAAAGTTTTTTTTTTTTTATTAACAATTACTTTTTCTAAAAGAAGTACTTTTTTATAAGACGTACCAAAAAGAATCATAAAGTTCTCTTTTGTAATTTTTTTTAAAAAGCTATTTTGATTCTTTTTATTAAAAAATCCTGGATGCACTTTTTAAAAAATAGTTTTGTTAAGGTCCTTTTTAGAAAGTACTTTTTTGGTGCATTTTATAAAAATATGTACTTTTTTTATATCATATGAAAAAGTATTATTTAGTTACTTTTTATAGATAGTACTTTTTATACAAAAAAGTGCTTTATTATGACATGTTTCTGTTTATAAAAAAATACTTTTTTTTTTTTAAATGTTCTATTTTGGTTTGAAAATGTTAGTACTTTTTATAAAAAAGTATGTACTACTTTTTACAAGATTTTTTCTATATTGAAAAAAATGTCTCAGAATCTGAGACTTTTTCTATATAGAAAAAATTACAAAAAAAAAAAATCAAAAAATGAAAAGTACCAAAATAGGAATTCTTAATTCAAAAGGTTTTTGTTAAAGTAGCTTTTTTATAAAAAGTACTTTCTTTGTAAAAAAAGTAAATTTTTTATAAATAGTACTTTTTTATAATTTTTTTTTTAATACAAGTACTTTTTTTAAAAGAAGTACTTTTTTATAAAAAGTGTTTTTTAAGAAGTACCAAAAAATATCAGGAAGTTCTATTTTCAAATTTTTTCAAAAAGCTACTATTTTGATTCTTTTTATTAAAAAGTCCTGGGTCCACTTTTTATAAAATAGTATTGCTTAGGTACTTTTTAAAGAAAGTACTTTTTTGGTACTTAAAAAAAATAAGTACTTTTTTATATCATGTGTCTATTTATTAAAAAATATGTTGGTACCTTTTATTAAAATGTGATATATTGGTCTATTGGACTAGTATTATAGTCCTGTTTTGGTACTTTTTATCAAAAAGTACAATTTTGGTACTTTTCTTTTTTTATAAGAAGTACTTTTTTTTTTGTAAAAATTACATGTATTTAATAAGAAGTATCAAAAAAGCATAACGTCCCACCAAAAACTACTGCTTCGCAGTAAGCAGGTTTGTAAGGGAATGTTCAGTTGACATTCCCTTACAAACCTGCTTACGTATGGCATGATATTTGGTCGCAATGTCCCACTTTAGAGCATTTCATCCGAGCGCTTATTTCAGCGCACTAAAAATGTAATGAAATCATACCTTCTTAGAAGCTTACTTGGTGCATTTTCGTAAGCATATTGGATGCTCAGAAATCATTGCTCCAATAAAGCACAAAAATAATGTATTACCATCACTAAATTCTTTATGCCGGAAAATTTTGTATGAAGATAGTGCTCCTCGTAAGCACACAAATAATACTACAGTTTTAATGTCTAAATAGTGTGTAGTCAAAACTTTGGTTTTCACTTTTGCACATGCGTACACGTCCGTTCTCAAAAAAAAAACAGAATATCAACTGAATTAAAAATATTTTTTTTTATTGTGTCATCCAAATTTTCGTTTTGGTGTTTAATGTTCGTAAGTCGTCGTATAATGTATAGTTTTTTCTCTCTGCCTTACGGTAGTGCATACTAGATGCACTACTGTAAGCGAATGTATTTAAAAATGTGTGATTACATTCGTAATTTTTCGAAAAATTTATATTTCTATATCTGCCTTACAGTAGAGCATCTAGTATGCACTACTTTAAGGCAAACATATCTATGTGCTGAAGACGAAGCGCTTGTGTATGCCAGAAAAATTATGAACTGCTTCCACAATCTCGATTATTTTTTGCTGGGGTAGTACTTGTTTGGCATTTTTTTAAAAAAGTACTATTTTGATATTTTTTTCAAAAAGGTACTATTTTAGTTCTTTTCTGGATATACTTTTTTAAAAAGTATTATTTAGGTACTTTTTTTTGATACTTTTTATAAAAACAAGTGCTTTTTTATTGCATGTTACTGTTTATTAAAAAAATACTTTTTATTAAAATGTTCTATTTTGGTTTAAAAATGTTGGTACTGTTTATAAAATAGTGGGTACTATGTTGGTACATTTTACATAACTTTTTCTTTATAGAAAAGCTGAATCTGAGACTTTTTCTATATAGAAAAACTGTCTCAGAATCTGAGACTTTTTCTATATAGAAAAACTGTCTCAGAATCTGAGACTTTTTCTATATAGAAAAACTGTCTCAGAATCTGAGACTTTTTCTATATAGAAAAACTGTCTCAGAATCTGAGACTTTTTCTATATAGAAAAACTGTCTCAGAATCTGAGACTTTTTCTATATAGAAAAACTGTCTCAGAATCTGAGACTTTTTCTATATAGAAAAACTGTCTCAGAATCTGAGACTTTTTCTATATAGAAAAACTGTCTCAGAATCTGAGACTTTTTCTATATAGAAAAACTGTCTCAGAATCTGAGACTTTTTCTATATAGAAAAACTGTCTCAGAATCTGAGACTTTTTCTATATAGAAAAACTGTCTCAGAATCTGAGACTTTTTCTATATAGAAAAACTGTCTCAGAATCTGAGACTTTTTCTATATAGAAAAACTGTCTCAGAATCTGAGACTTTTTCTATATAGAAAAACTGTCTCAGAATCTGAGACTTTTTCTATATAGAAAAACTGTTTCAGAATCTGAGACTTTTTCTATATAGAAAAACTGTTTCAGAATCTGAGACTTTTTCTATATAGAAAAACTGTCTCAGAATCTGAGACTTTTTCTATATAGAAAAACCGTCTCAGAATCTGAGACTTTTTCTATATAGAAAAACTGTCTCAGAATCTGAGACTTTTTCTATATAGAAAACTGTCTAAGAATCTGAGACTTTTTCTATATAGAAAAACTGTCTCAGAATCTGAGACTTTTTCTATACTACTTTTTTATAAAAGTTTTTTTTTTTAATAACAAGTACTTTTTTTACAAAAAGTGTTTTTTTAGCATCAGGAAGTTCTATTTTGTAATATTTCTTAAAAAACTACTATTTTGATTCTTTTTATTAAAAAAACCCTGGATGCACTTTTTATAAAATAGTATTGTTTAGGTACTTTTTATAGAAAGTACTTTTTTGGTACTTTTTTTATAAAAATAAGTTCTTTTTTATATCATGTGTCTATTTATTAAAAAAAATATGTTGGTACTTTTTTTTTTGTAAAAAGTACATATATTTTGTAAGAAGTACCAAAAAAGGATAAGATAGTACTTGTTTGGTATTTTTTTTTTAAAGTACTATTTTGGTATTTTTATTCAAAAAGGTACTATTTTGGTTCTTTTTATTAAAAAAATTAGGTAATACTTTCTTAAAAAAGTATTAATTAGATACTTTTTATAGAAAGTACTTTTTTAGTACTTTTTATAAAAATAATTGATTTTTTATGACATGTTTTGTTTATTAAAAGATACTTTTTATTAAAATGTTTTATTTTGGTTCAAAAATGTTGGTACTTTTTATCAAAAAGTGGGTACCAAATATGTTGGTACTTTTTATAATTTTTTCTATATAGAAAAAATTTCTCAGAATCTTAGTAAAAAAATGTGTCAGAATCTGAGACTTATTCTATGAAGAAATAATGTCTCACAATATAAGACTTTTTTCTATATAGAAAAAATTTCTCAAAATCTGAGACTTTTTCTATATAAAAAAAAAATGTCTCAGAATCTGAGACTTTTTCTATATAGAAAAAATGTCCCATGAGAATTTAACCTTTTTACTAGTGTTTTTATTAATTTTTCTATAGCCGACTGCTTTTTTTCCTTTAATTAATTAGCACACCATGTTAAATGTCTTCTCTTAAAATGAAAATCAACTTAACTGTCTATTACAAAAAAATACTCAAAGTTTATTGTTGAATTTTCTAAAACATAAAAAGTTAACTGTAAACTTGTATTTTACAACAAATGACATTTATAAAAAATGTACTTAAATATTCTTATTACATAAAAAAAATTTCAAAACACTATGAAAATTCTATGGAAAAAATCCAATTAAATTTAATTTATAATCTCAATGGTTTAACCTTTCAACAAGTGTAAACTCTATAAAAAAACGTCCACATCATTTGCCATGACCACCACATCCACACACATCCACAATTCATTCCAGTTAAGAATAGTTATAGTCTGTATTCCTTGAATTACTTAAAATTTGAAACTCTCTTGGTTGTGTCAATTTATTTATATGGCAGTCAATGTACCATAACAATGGATATTTTTGAAGTGAATAATGCCAAAGTCCTTTGAAAATAATGTTTAACATTATACATACGTACTAGTTTTTGCTGTTCCATATTGTATTTTTCTACAATTTGAACATGACAATTAATTTATTTTAATTTAAACAACATGTTTTTATGTGTATTTATTTATAAAGAAACAGGATCTATATCTCTCCATAAAATGTAATATAAACTTAAGTCCTTTTTTTTTATATATTTTATTTTATTATTTGTAATGTAACATTTTAATGGTTTCAAGTTTAAAAAATGCTACAGATGTGTGTTGGATTTACACTCGAAATAAAAATTTTGAATAAAATGTTAAGAAAATGTTATTCAAACTTCTAGACATTTCCGAAAAATTTTCTGCATTCAAAATATTTTTTTAAAATTTTTATAATCACAATTACTCAAAATTATGTGAATTTATTTAAATAAAAGTCTTATTTTGGTACTTTTTTTTTTATCAAAAAGTACTATTTATGTACTTTTTTTCAATAAGTGCTATTTTGGTAATGTTTTTAAAAAAAACTACAACCTGGTTCATACTTTTTATAAAATAGTATTGTTATGGTACTTTTTATAAAAAAGTATTATAATAGCACTTTTTATAAAAAGTTTTTTTTTTTTTTACTAATTGTGTTTATATATTGTTGGACTGTATATTTTATAACTGAATTTTTATTTAGTTCGGTTTGAGTCCATATTAATTATTTCTGAGAAATAATAATTGTTGTACAATGAGAAAATCTGAAAAAAATCAAGTGACAACACAGGCTAAGTGGAGATGTCGACAGCTTTTACTTTTAATAAAAAAGTACTCTTAAAAAGACGTATTTTTTTTAAACAACCAAAACAAAGTAGCAAAGCACCTTGCCATAAAAAACAGTAGTTCTTAATAAAAAAAAATTAAATAGTAGGTACATTTTTTTTTTATCAAAAATACTATAAAAAAATTACTTAATTGTAAGAAATTACTTTTTATTAAAAAAATACTATTTTTTAAACAAAGTAGTACTTTTTTATTAAATTTTATGTAAAGGAATAAAAAAGTAAGTTTTTTAAATAGTACCAAAATAGTACTAAGTACCAAAATAGTTCTTTTAGTACCAAATTAGTTCATTTTATTTACTCATTTTGATTCTCTGTTCGATTTTTCGAACAGTAAATAACACCTTTTTCCAAAAAATAATTATGGTTCGTTTTGGTCTAAGAACTCTATCCCAGCAAAAACTTGGTAATGACACATCATTACCATTCTAATTACTAAGTAATGACAGAAAATTACCTTTAGCATTATTTTGAAATGTAAAATAAGGACTTATTAATAATGACTAACATAAGACATTATAATAAAATAAAAAAATTTCAGAACTAGATTTTCACTTTTTGACTCACTGTACATTATTTTGAATAAAAACAAAATTAAATTAAATATTTTTTTTTAAAATAATTTTTTCATTACCTATAAGTATATATGTAATTAGTTATTAATATTGGTTTGATAATCATTACATTTGGCACATTTGCTAGTAAATGTAATGGGAAAGGTAATTCGAATCAGAAGTAGTTATAACTTTTGAATTTCCCATTACACATTTGATTACTTGGTAATGCAAGTTTTTGCTGGGATGTTTAAATTTTTAGCCAAATCGGACAAAATTAACCCGTGCCTTTGGCGAGAAATCCACCCTAATCAGTATAGTATACCAAAATAGGAATTATTAATTGAAAAGATTTTTTTAAAAGAAGCTTTTTTAAGCATCAGAAAAGTGATTTGAAACCAAAAATTCATTCATTTAACAATTTCATTCATTTAACAATTTCATTCATTTAACAATTTTTTAGTAGCAATCTTTAAATATGTAAAATGTACCAAAATAGGACTTTTTGATAAAAAGTACCAACGTTTTGAAACCAATATAGAACATTTTAATGAAAAGTACCAACATATTTTTTAATAAACAGAAACATGTCATCAAAAGTACTTATTTTTATAAAAAATACCAGAAAAGTACTTTCTATAAAAAGTAGCCAATAATATTTTTTATGCATTTTTGGTACTTATAAAATATATGTACTTTTTACAAAAAAAAAAAAATACTTCTTATAAAAAGAAAAGTATCAAACTGTGCTTTTGTATAATACCAATATAGAGCATTTTTATCAATAGAACCAACATATTTTTTAATAAACATTATATAAAAAAAGTACTTATTTTTATTAAAAGTACCAAAAAATTACTTTCTATAAAAAGTACCTAAACAATAATACTTTATAAAAAGTGTAAAAATACTTTATAAAAAGTGTATCAAACTATTAATTTGTTTTAAAAAATACCAAAATAGAATTACTTATATTTGTTGGTACTTCTTATAAAAAATGTACTAAAAAAAATGTAATTCTATTTCTATTTGCAAAAATAACTTATATTTTTGGTACTTTTTAAAAAGAGGAGTACTTTTCATAAAAATGGGCTTCTTATAAAAAAATTAACTTTTATAAAAAAGTGTTACAAAAAGTGCTTTTTTACAAAAAGTACTTTTTTATGAAAGGTACATTTTTATAAAAAGTACTTTTTCATAAAATTACCTTTTTATTAAAAGCACTTTTTCATTGTACATATTTCCAACTTTTAAGTGCATATTTTTGCATATTTTGGCATAAATTTGCAAAAACACAAATCGAAATTTATTTTTTTAAAAAACTATTTTAAATTTTTAAAATTTATTTGGAAAATAAGAAAAACTATTTTTTTTTGTTTTTAATTTTTTTTATAGATTTTCTTAATTTCTAAAAAAATCTTGCTTACATAAAGTTTTAAATGTTACTATTTCAACCCGGCGTTATTTTTAGCTTTTTAAGCAGTTTTCCCTATGAAAACAAGATTTTTATTACACACATTTTATTTTTTAGTGCATATTTTAAGGGTTTTTAGTGCATATTTTGATTTTTTTAGCGCATATTTTAAGCACATATTTTCGATTTTTTAGTGCATCCTCTCATCCTCTCATCCCTATATACTAGTATTAATTTTGTTTCTTTTTATTAAAAAAATCCTGGATAAACTTTTTATAAAATAGTATTGTTAAGGTACTTTTTTTGTGCTTTTAAAAAAATAAGTACTTTTTTATAACATGTTTATTAAAAAATATGTTGGTACTTTTTATTAAAATGTTCTACTTACAAGGGAAGTCTCCTTGGTGTCACCCTCCGATCTTCATGAAATTTGGATATGTTGTTAAGAACGAAAATTAATTTGACACGTATTTTTTTTAGCGACCCAATCTCATTTTTTGGGGAGGTGGAGGGGGGGTCGATTTGTATGGGGGGAAATTGACCTTTTTCAGTTTTTTACGATTTACGCCTATTAAAACAAAATTAATATAGGCATGTGTGGTATCAGATTAAAGGTATTAAAAATACCTATCTCGTGTTGCTAACAACGGGCCAAAGAAGTTAATATTTTTTGACTTATTAACAAAAATGTGTTAAAATTTTGGTATTTTGCTCAATATGACGCAAAGTTGTGCATGTTTGGACACGTTCTTAGCACACGTAGATAGGTTTTCCAAAGACCTTTCATTTGGTATGTAACATGACTAGGTTTCTTGGCATAATATAGGAGATAATAAAAAAAAACTGAAAAATGGCCTTGTCTTCCCCCCTCCTTTTTACCCCCTAAATATGAATTTGGGCCGCTAAAAAAAAATACGTGTCCCTTTATTTTTTCTGACCTACAAAATAAAACCAATTCCATAAAGATCCGAGGGTGACACTAGGGAGACTTCCCTTGTAAGTCCTAGACACATTTTTTGCGTTTGGTAGTAAAAAATTGTATTAAAAATGATTATAAAAAATTTTTTTTTAAATTTTTTTTTGAAAATTTTCGTCGTCCCGGACATAAACTTTTTTTGACAAGTTTTTTTTGCGTCTTGGAATAAAGGAAAAATAAAGAAAAAAATGCAGGGAAAAGAGCAGTACGTGTTTATTGTTGTTGTTGTTTTTGTAGTTGTTGCTTTGTAATCTTCTACGAATTTTACTATTATATCAACCATTATTTTAATAACATTATTCTTTGAGCTTATATTTTACATAAGTGTATTTGACATGAGAGAGATTTATCAACTATTATTCCTAAAATTTTCAACCACAATGTATGTGTATAAATTTCATACAGGAAAAAGGATTCTTTGTGTTATAAAACATACACATATTGAAATAGAAAAGACAGGTGTATCTTTTAATAGTATTACAGAATATTTTTTGTTAAAGAAGTTTTAAGCTAACACTACGACCTCTACAAAAAGAAGATTATAAAATATTTAATTTTACTTTGCAATATTGATGTGTCAGAAGGTTTCTATAACACATGTATTAAACAAGAGAAGGTATCACAGGATGGATGCTCTGATAAAATTTGAGTAAGTTATTTCTTATGACAATCGCAGGGTCTGCTCTAGTATACATTCCTTGTTAGATCAGTGTTTCTCAAATGTTTGTACTAATAGTACGAACCTATAGCAAATTGAAAACAGTTTGATGTGGAAATTAGTCCATATAACAGATCAGCTAAGCGATTAGTCCGATTGGTGATTATAATTACAATAAAAAACCGTCCGAAAGCCAATATTAAACATGAACCGGATGATATACGTCTGAAAGTAGAGATCAAATGGAGTAAAACTGCATTTACAGTTTTTCATTTCGTAATCCTGTTTCCTTTTAAAACGACTTCAAAGTTTTAAAGGATACATTTTGTAAAATATTTCTGAAATATGCGTACTTGTCCCAGAATGAAACTGGTGATGGCAAATGAAAGAGGAGGATCCCCCCATATTTTTTCCATTTTTTATTTTGCCATATCAGGATATAGGGAAGTGAATAAAGTCATTTAAAAACTTAATCAAAATATTTTGTGGAAAATTTTTAATGATACTGAAGGGTAAATATTTGAAAGGATGTAACTTACCTCCTTTTTCCTGATATGTAAAAATAATAAAATAGGAGAAGTTGGGGGAGATCCTCCTTTTTTATTTTCTATTACTAGTGGCATTCTAGGACAAGTACAAATATTAAAATAATATTTTATAAAATTTAATCCTCTTAAACTTTGATGTCCTTTTAAAAGGAAACAGGATCATGAAAAGAAAAACTGTAAATTCTGTTTAACTACATTTAGTCTGTAGTTTCAAACGTATATTATCCAGTTCGTGTTAACATTTTTTAATTTTTGGCGGACTGTGAAATCATAAACTAAGAGAATGTTGAATTTTCTTCTTCTAATTCTCAATGAATGGACAGTTGAATATGTATTAATATCTTATTTTGAACATTAACGATTTGTGATTTAAATCCCCTTTACTACTTGCAATATATTGATTTTATACTTGCTAAATAGTCTTACAAATGTAATCTGACAAATTACAAAACAGGTGTCTGCTAAGTCTTGCAAAATTTAACCAACATAAATAAATTTTTAACAGAAACATATATATTTTTTTTAAATTATTCTATAAGAATATCATAGTTTTAATTAGTATAGAAAAAAATTACCTCGAGCTAGAATAAACTTATTCAAAATATAATATTTTAAAGGTCGAATAAAACAATTTTTATTTTTTACTAAAAATTAATTAGAATTTAAATCACAGATTGTTAAAAGTTTTTAACCAAAAATGATATATTTTACTGATTTTTCTGTAAAGTAAGTTTTACACGCCAACTTTTGAGAATTCCTGATCTTTAATCCTTGTAACAATATGTAGTTGTGTGCACCAACTTTAACTATTGTAAATAAATCGCTCAATTTATAGAATTTGATACAAACACAAAATGGCTGCAGGATATTATTTATAAAGGATACACTAAATATTGGTTATTGGAAAAAAGCAACCACGTCCGCTAGTCGCTTGATTCAATTGACATTTTACGCATGAACGTGTTTGTATTTACTATTGAAATACACATCGAGGTCTTATATTTAAAACAGTTTTTAAAAAAAAACAAAAAACTGAATCTATGAATACCCTCCACAATAGGAATGCCAAACTGGATTGACATTTACAAATCCCGGGATTCGGGATTTTAAAATTCTAATCCCGGGATCCCGGGATTTTTTGGGATTTCGGGATTTTTCGGGATCCCGGGATTTTTCGGGATTTTTCGGGATTTCGGGATTTATTAAAATTCAGGTTTTTTACGTAACATTTTTAATAATTTTTTTATATAATTAAATATTCAATTAATTCATAACCATTGAATATTTTTCGTAAAGTTTCACATATTTAGCACAGAAAAACTGAAAATTTAGGAACAGCTATGACCGATTTGAATAGACTCGAGCGATGTGCGTCTGTGAAAGACGCGATGCAGTCGAATTCAAATGATTAGAAACTACTTTTTTTCGGTCGGCCTCTTTTGTAGACGTGGATATAAAATATTTGTTTTAATAATGATAAAATTGTGTTAATAAATTTTTTACAATTCCTCGCGAGGGGAAGGTGTCCGAAACGTCCTCTGCCAATACAAAATTTGTATTAATTGTCCTATTGGTAGGCGAATCGCATTTTAACGGTTTTCTTCCCTTTGCGATAAATGTTTACAAATACATTTATTACGCTTAAGTAACAGAATTTTATCATTATTTGTATTATTTTTTATATTCACGCTCACAAAAAGGGGCGGGACGAGAAAAAATTTATTTTCTGGCGAAACTTAAAAATGTGTCATTTGCTTAACAAAAGTACAAATTGGTAAACAAATTTGGGTTTTCAGAGGCTGGTTCTTCATGGGGGAAATTTTCCCCTCATCCGCTTTAACTCATTTACGAATTAAAACTGGTAAAAATAAACTTTGCAGATGGATTACTTAATGATCCCTTATAAATTAAAATCTCAGCAAGGGATCCCTTTTAGACAAAAAAATGTGAAAGTTTCAAACAAAGTAAAAAAATGTTTTACTTTGTTCGGAATTTTCCGATTTTGAATACATTTCCCTGCAGGAACAATATTGACCATAAAAGGCATCAATTCTGACTCCGACAATTTTTAAATACGAAAAAATGAAAATATGTTTCACACTTCTGTATATTAAGTAATACGACCTGAAAATTAAATTGTACTCCAAAAGAGTAAGAGAATTTAAGCCCAACATGCCTCATTTGAAAGATATTTCAAACACCTTTCAAACGATATCCATTTTGTTACCATCGGACAACAAACACTGAAGAAATAGTCAATTTTTATTACAATATTTGACAAAAAAATCCCGAAATCCCGGGATTTTTCGGGATTTCTCAATCCCGGAAAATCCCGAATTGAAAAAAATAAATCCCGGGATTCGGGATTTGTCAATGCCGAAAAATCCCGGGATTTCGGGATTCGGGATTTCCCGTTTGGCATCCCTACTCCACAATGACCTTTTAAAGTGATAGTAATTTTTCTAACGCGAAAAAAAAAACATTTTCGATTAGAAATATTTTATTTTGTGCAAAAAAATCTTTTTTTAATGCAATTTAAAAAAAAAAAAAATAATTTACTAATTTTTTTGAGTGTAACATTTTTTTGAGTGTAAAATTTTTTTGAGTGTACAATTTTTTTCTAGCGTTTTTTTTAGTGTAAAATTATTTTTGAGTAACAAAAATACGTTGTAAAATATTTTTGTGACTTACCAATGTTGTTAAAACATGTTTAACGGGGTTTCAACATGTGAATTTAAGGTGAAACTAATCTGAAACTCACGGTTTTGAAAATAACTTTTGAACCACTAAAATTTAATACGAACCAGAACAGAGGAACGACAAATATATACGCCAAGCGTCAGCATTATCAGAATTGCCTTTCGAAAGTTAGCGCTATTTTTATCTCGTAAATTCACGAAAAACTCTTGCCGAAATTTACTCTTTTGCTCACTGCACAGAGGTAAAAGTCGGCCAAAACTAAAAAAAAATAATTTTTTTCTTTTTTTTCAAATTGATGCCAAATGAGAGCTAACACTTCAAAACATGCGATTACAACGTTTTGTGCCAATCCTTTGACTAGTTTAGGTTTTATAACGAAGCAAAGTTGAGTAATTGTATTTATTATTTGACCCCCATTTATTTTTACCCTACAACATTTTTTAAAACATACCTACGCCCTATCTCCACTCCCTAAGTAGGATCCCATACAACTAACAGTTGAAGCTAATTTTATAAAAATGTAATTTTGAATGGAAGCCTACTTAGGGAGTGGAGATAGGGCGAAAGTATGGTTTAAAAAAATGTTGTAGAGTAAAAATAAATTGGGGTCGGTCTCACTAATGACCCCTCTCGAACGCACCATTGGACCGGTGATTAAATAAAACAAATTTACAAAAAATAATAAAAATTGTATGGGGACCGCCTTAACAGTTAAATATAGAGGGTAGGTGTGTTTAGAGAAAATGTTTGGACTAAAAAAATATTGTGGGTCGGACTTACATTTTGTTGCTCTAACGGCACTATTAGGCAGTTAGAGCGGTTGGAACAAATTTTAAAAAATTTCGTTTTGTGTGGGAGCCCCTTTAGAAATTGGAGATAGGGTATTAGTTTGTTCCAAAGAAATGTTAAGACGAAAAAATTAATGGGGGTCGGTCTTATAAAGGACCCCTCTAAGAAGCACCATTCGAGCAGTAGAAATGATTTTAAGATTGGAAAATTACAATAAAATTTTTTCAAAAAATTTAAAAAAAAAAAATTAAAAAAATAGTAATAATCGTTATCCCACGATCCTCCTGGGCAAAAAATTTGTAGAATCAATAGAAGTTTTACACAAAAAAATTTCAAAAAAATCGAAGAGTACAAACATTTTAAAAAATGAGATTTAAATTTTAAAACTTAAAAATCGCATACTAGAGCGCTTTTAAGAATTTTTGAGATTTTTTTTTTTTTTAAAAGTACGTAAAAAAACAAAAATTTTGAAAAAAAAAGAAAATCGATTCGGGGGAAAACCCGGAAAAACCTGACGACACTGGCGGAGGGTATAAAAATAAACTGATGTGCACCATTGCGTATGATCGTTATATAAAGGAAATTACAAAATAAAGTATACGCCTCTTATGAAATTTTGAAGTAATTATAATTATTTATGTTGCACTGTGTATATGTATATGTATATTTTTTTCTACCACTAATCCACTGTAAACAAAAAATTAATTTATTTTTAAATTTTAATTTTTAATTTTAGATTAATTTTTATTACCATATCTTACTAACGCAATTACATTTACTAGTTTCTCATATAAATCAATTACGAAAAAACGTGAACTTTTTATAGTTTGTTTTGCTAATAAATCGCTCAATAATACAAATTTAAGCAACAGCAGCAACAACAATTAAAGCGACTAATAAATTTTATATTTTTAATCTTTTAAATTGTCTTAATTAAAAACTTAACCATGAAAGTTAAATAAACAAATATACACAACACACACTCTCTGATAGACAAAACACATTTCGTGTTTTTGTTCTAGGAATATAAAAAAAAAATATATTTTTTTAATCCAATTTGTTGTAAACAAAATCAAATAAAAAACTTTTTTTCTACAAAAAAACTTAATTGTTTTGTGTGAAAATAACACACACCACACCGTACAAAATACAAATAAAAAATAAAATACTACTTTGCAATATGATTTGTAGTTGATTTTCAGCCGAAATCATGAAAATGATGCCCTGCAGTTTTAAATGAAATTAATTTTATTAATGGCACAGTTGTTGGTTGTTCCACAACTACTGCGTCTATGATTATTAGGGATACATTTAGTTTTTTGGGAAAATTTTTTCAAGAATTTTGGATGTAAAAAATACCTTAAGATAATAAAGTTTAGATGTTTGTCCATCCACACAAAAAAAATTCAGAAACACATTTTTCGTTTTTTTCGAGAAAATCGCATTTGAATTTTAAATTTCATAACAATTTAGTAATTTGCTTGTATTTTCTTGTTTTAACAGAGCGTATGAGGAATATTTATGTAATTAATATTACTCATTCGCAACGTTATATCAAGAAAATACGAGCAAATTACCAAATTGTTATGAAATTTAAAGTTCAAATGCGATTTTCTCGAAAAAAACGAAGAACGTGTTTCTGAATTTTTTTGTGTGGATAAACAAATATCTAAACTTAAAAAAAAAAAAATTAAAAAAGAAAAAAAAAGTGGCCGGATTTTTGATAAATTGACTTTTTTAAAAAATGGAAAATTTCAGAACGGGTTCTGAAAATTTTCTAAAAAATAAAAATTTAATCGATAGCCCATACAAAACTATATAATAATGTAAATTTTTGACATTGTGGTGCATTCCGTTTTAATGTGATAAATATTTAATCAAGGCAACTTGCCACAAATTTTACCATTTTTCCAATATTTGACCACGCCTCCTAAGCCCAGTTTTTGAAAATTTAAAAAACCAAAAACGCAATTTTCTTAGTTTCATATAGTGCTATCCAAACAACCTATTCAGAAATTTACGGGACACATGTTTTTCTGTAGCGGGACATTTGGTGTGGAATGCCTCATATATATAAGAGTAATGTGACTGACTGACTGCCTTATTGACTGATTCATCATCGCCCAGCTCAAACCGATGAAGCTAGAGACTTGAAATTTGGACTGTAGGTTCACCTCCTGGAATATAGATCCACTAAGGCTGGATTATTGCCAATGTTGATTCTAAGGGGGTAAAAAGGGTAAAAAACTGCACTTTTGGTACTTTTTATATCTTCTGAAATAATTGTCATAGAGACTGGAAAATTGGACTGTATGTTCACCTCCCGGAATATAGATCCACTAAGGCTGGATTTTTGCCAGTGTTGATTCTAAGGGGGTAAAAAGGGTAAAAAACTGTAGGTTTGGTACTTTTTATATCTCCGGAAATAACGTTCATAGAGACTTGAAATTTGGACTGTATGTTCACATCCTGGAATATAGATCCCGTAAGGCTGGATTTTTGCCAATGTTGATTCTAAGAGGGTAAAAAGGGTAAAAATCTGTACTTTTGGTAAATTTTATATATATCCAAAAAAATTGGTACAGAGACTTGAAATGTGGACTGTATGTTCACCCTATGCTCCAGTGGGAGTTAAAGGAACATATATATATATATATGTTCACTTCCCGGAATAGATCCCCTAAAGCTGGATTTTCGCCAATGATGATTCTAAGGGGGTAAAAAGGGTACAAATCTGTAATTTTGGTACATTTTATATATCCTTAAATAATGGACAAGAAACTTGAAATTTGCAATGTAGGTTCACCTCCCGAAAAAAGATGCACTAAGGCTGGGTTTTTTCCAATGTTGATTCTACGGGGGTAAAATTGGTAAAAAGTGTACATTTGGTACTTTTTTTTATTTACTGAAATAAAGGTCATTAAACTTGAAATTTGGAATGTAGGATCCTTTAGTGAAATAAAGCATTATCGAACAAGTACTTTCTGAAAATTCTGTACCGTTTATAAAAAGTACCTTTTATAAAAAGTACCTTTTATAAAAAGTACCTTTTATAAAAAGTACCTTTTATAAAAAGTACCTTTTATAAAAAGTACCTTTTATAAAAAGTACCTTTTATAAAAAGTACCTTTTATAAAAAGTACCTTTTATAAAAAGTACCTTTTATAAAAAGTACCTTTTATTTAAAGTACCTTTTATAAAAAGTACCTTTTATAAAAAGTATCTTTTATAAAAAGTACCTTTTATAAAAAGTACCTTTTATAAAAAGTACCTTTTATAAAAAGTACCTTTTATAAAAAGTACCTTTTATAAAAAGTACCTTTTATAAAAAGTACCTTTTATAAAAAGTACCTTTTATAAAAAGTAGCTTTTATAAAAAGTACCTTTTATAAAAAGTACCTTTTATAAAAAGTACCTTTTCTAAAAAGTACCTTTTATAAAAAGTACCTTTTATAAAAAGTACCTTTTATAAAAAGTACCTTTTATAAAAAGTACCTTTTATAAAAAGTACCTTTTATAAAAAGTACCTTTTATAAAAAGTACCTTTTACAAAAAGTACCTTTTATAAAAAGTACCTTTTATAAAAAGTACCTTTTATAAAAAGTACCTTTTATAAAAAATACCTTTTATAAAAAGTATCTTTTATAAAAAGTACCTTTTATAAAAAGTACCTTTTATAAAAAGTACCTTTTATAAAAAGTACCTTTTATAAAAAGTACCTTTTATAAAAAGTACCTTTTATAAAAAGTACCTTTTATAAAAAGCACCTTTTATAAAAAGTACCTTTTATAAAAAGTACCTTTTATAAAAAGTACCTTTTATAAAAAGTACCTTTTATAAAAAGTACCTTTTATAAAAAGTACCTTTTATAAAAAGTACCTTTTATAAAAAGTACCTTTTATAAAAAGTACCTTTTATAAAAAGTACCTTTTATAAAAAGTACCTTTTATAAAAAGTACCTTTTATAAAAAGTACCTTTTATAAAAAGTACCTTTCATAAAAACTAACTTTTATAAAAAGTACCTTTTATAAAAAGTTCCGTTTAAAAAAAGTACCTTTTATAAAAAGTACCTTTTATAAAAAGTGCCTTTTATAAAAAGTACCTTTTATAAAAAGTACCTTTTATAAAAAGTACCTTTTATAAAAAGTACCTTTTATAAAAAGTACCTTTTATAAAAAGTACCTTTTATAAAAAGTACCTTTTATAAAAAGTACCTTTCATAAAAACTACCTTTTATAAAAGGAACCTTTTATAAAAAGCACCTTTTTTAAAAAGTACCTTTTATAAAAAGGAATGTAGGATTTTTCGGTGAAGAAAAAAACCTTCTGGAAAAGGTACTTTTTGGAAATTTCGTTTCTAACTGGGGTAAGAAAGTGTACTTTTGGTACTTTTTTTTATTCCTATAATAATGACCGTTGAAGCTTGAATTTTGGAATGTAGGGGACTTTGGTGAAAAAAACATTCTGCTAAAGTATTTTCAAAACATTCTGTTTCTAGAGCTGTAAAAAAGTGTTTTTTGATACTTTTTATATTTCATGAAGTAATTATCCTAGGCACTGAAATTTTGAATGCTTTAAATAGTTATTTTTGGAAATTCTGTTTCTAAGGGTCGCGACCGATTGTAAAGGGGATAAAAAGTGCAAATTTGGTTATTCTTATATTTCTTGAAATAATGGTTCAGAAACTTGATGTTTTAAATAAAGGATCACCTAGCACAAAAAACTGTTTTTCGAAAATATAATTTTACAGGGAAAAGGGGGCAAATGGTTATTTTGAGATATCTAGCTATTGAACTAAAAGCCGCAGAAATAACACCCAAGACAAAGACATATTTTAAAATTTTAGGGTAAAAAGGGGTACCTGGTAACAGCGGTGTAAAATGGTACTCTTCATATCTACAATATAAAGACAATAGAACTTTTTATTTTTTTAACGCATATTATACGGAGAGGAATGAAACTTACATGGAACGAAAGGAGATGGAATTGGAAGTGACATGGAATAGAACGAAGTGGAATAGAGCTGGGAACAATATGGAATGATACTTTTTACTTAAATTTTACGTATCTAACTTTTTTGAACCTATATTTGTTCTCTCTATATGTTTTTCCACTCAAACTTATTTTTATTCCAATTTTTTTTTTCACTGAAATATTTATTCACTCAAAATCTTAAAACCCGATATAAGGGCTCGAAAATTGTCAATATATTTTTTCACCGAAACGAGCATGATGAAGGTACCATCGAAGTTATTCAAATTTTATTGTTTAAATTATTCATTAAAATATTATTTTATGAAATACTTAAACGTTCACAAGTAAATAAAACAAAAACTATGTAGAGGATTTTTTTTTTAAATCGTAGAGTAATCCTGATCCTTATATTATCCGGTATTCAATACAACCGGTAACGAAGTACCGGGATGGTAAGCTAGTAATATATAACTAGATGCAATTATATATTATAAGATAAAAGAAGATAAGATAATATCAATTTGTGCTAGGAATTTAAAAAAAAAATTTCTTTGAAAAATCGCCCAAAAAAATGCTACCTTAAAAATGTTAACAAGTCACTCTGACTGACAGACAGATTTACCAGTCAATCTGGCTGGCAGGCAAACAAGCAGCGGCGTATATTTTCATAAATCACATTAAAAAGCACTTGAACAAACTACAAAATATCAACCGACAACATTCAAATATACAAAAAAAAAAAAATAGCAACAATAATAAAAACCAAAAAACAACTGAATAAACCGAAAAAACCAACAAAAATCTAAATGGAATCAATAGGGGTATAGTCAACAGAATATTTTTCTTTATTTATGGTATTAAAAAAAAAATTGTGTGTACATTTTTTTGTTGTTTATTTTTATACTTTCATAGAAATATGTATGAAAAATTTCATACAAAGTTTTCATTGAATATTGTTTACCACTCAAACGTAAATATTTTGCAAAATATACATATATATTTTTACCTTTACCTATCTACACACATCTAATCTATCCATCGCTTTATAATTTTAAAAATTTCAGCAAATTGTATTTATTTTTGAAAATTCATTTAAATTTTTGAAATTATGTATATTTTTCTTTACGCTTTTAGTTTTTGTTGATTGCGTTGCAAATATTAGTATATAAAAATTTATTTAATGTGACTTATTTATGACAACCCGTTCTACATATCGTTGATAGGTTAAATTAAGCATTTTATTTGACTTTGAAAATTTTATTTTTGTCAAAAAATTTTTAATTTAAATGAAAAATAGTTGCGAAATTTATTTTAATTACTTATTTTGTGAAATATTTTAATGAAAAGTGCATTAAGAAAATGAAGTGTTAAACCAATCCCAGGAAGAAAAATACAACCGTAAAAACGCTTTTAAAGCGCTCTGCATGGTAGTAGGAATGCTTTCAGATCATACGGAAAACCATCCTCAGAGCGCTTTCAGGTAGTCCTAATTATAACACCGTTAAACGGTTTATATAAAGCGTTTTTAAAGACATTTATAATGGTAATTTGAGAACGCTTCGTAAAAGCATTATTAAAGCGTTAAAAAGCAAAAAAATATAGGCATTTTAAAACTTTTGTAAACTTTGTCGTACTGGACGATATATGTAAGTTGTATCTTGGTATAGCCAAGAAATTGCTGCAAAAATTTGTTTTAAAAATGTTAAAGTTTGCAAGAAAATTTAATATTGCAACAAAATTTTAATAAAATATCTGATGACATAACTTAATAGTTTTAGAGGAAATCTTTCGTTTTAATGGATATTGAAAATTGGAAAATAAGATATTTTTGTTATATGGTTTAGCAATAATTCTAAAAAATGTAGTGGAATTTAAGCATCTCTGACACATTAAATTCTTTATACAGTTTGTCGTATTTTTCCGTCCAGAAAAATAGATACTTCAACAGCGATTAATGCGAAGACAATTTTAAGAAAATTATTAGAAACAAACAATGAATTTTCACAAAATTTTTCACACCGCAGATGATGCAGCTAATATGAAAGCTACAATATCTCAGTTTTCTGACTTCGATTTTGAAACCAGTTTCTTAAAATCAATTGTAAATGCTTCATACAAATTCTCAAAATAAAACGCCATTGGTAGTATACCCACTCTACAAGAATAGAATCCAATGCAACAAAATTGGTGTTTTCTTATGGCTGCCTCTCATCCTGATAACGTATGCCCAATTTTTTTTTTTTTGAAATTTGAAATACAAAAACTATTATTGTAAATCAAATTTTTATTACAAAGTGATCCAATATCTTCAATGAAAGGAACAACATTTTATAACCCAATTTCATCAATAGATACAGGACATAATAGGATATAATGTTGAAAATACTTTGTAATGGGATAATTTTGATAGCAAACCCAATTTTTTGCTCAAATCAAGCCAAAAACATTTTTGACAGTTCTTATTTTTTGAATGACAGTGAAATAAAATCATAGGATTGGTTAAAAAGTATTCTCAAAACGCTTTTACGAATCGTTCGAAAAGCGTTATCAAGTTATGCTTTAAAATTGAGTTATTTTTGATAAGTCTTAATTTTATTTTATAACCATCATGAATTTATACTTGGGGTGTTTTGAAAACGCTTTTTCTTATTACCGTCATAAATTTCTACTTAAGAGTGCTTTAAAGACGCTTTACTTTTATAACCGTCATGAATTTCTACTTGGGATGTTTTACGTATTTTATTTTGCTTCGAAAAAGTTTTATAATTTTTCTCTCAGTGTATATCTTTTATGAAAGTTTAAGGTTTGGTAACTATATGAACAACACACCACACTGAAAAGCTAAGTTTAATTAAGTTCGGCTAAATTATTCTTATTTTGTCTTTATTTAAAGTTTTTTTTACAAAAGCTGATTTTTCATTGTAAAACAAAAGTTTTAATTTCTCTGATCTCACTGTGCTAGTCGCAAATTTTAACAATACGTTTGGGAAAATATTTAATTAATATTTAAAAAACGGTTTGGTTTTCTTCGCGAAAAAAATCCGCGAAAAATATTTTTTTTTTAAATCTACACAATTTAAAAAAAAAAAAATTCTCGAATAAAAAATGCAGTGCTTTATTATTCTATCAAAAGACTATAAATGATAATAAATCAGCAATTGTCTAAATCACCGGTTACCAATCTATGGTTGGCGTAAGCGAAACTGCCCTCGGGGTTACGCGAGATTTTAGTTATGGTTTTTTGCATTTTTACATCCTCCACTTACAAGCAAGGTTTTTCACAGGGAACCCACCGATTGTCCTGAAACTTGAATATTGGACTGAGGGGAGAAAAATAAAGGTTACCTGTTTTTTTAAGCTGCCCAATCTCAAATTTAACAAGTATAAAAGTTAAGTTCGACTTGGCCGAATCTATGAATACCCTCCACAATGCCCTTTTTAAAGAAGTGTAAATTTTCCAACGTGAAAAAAATTAAGAATTTTGATTGGAAATATTTTTTTTTGAGTAAAAAACTTTTTTTTTCATTTTTTTTTATTTTTTTTTTTATTTTTTTTTATTTTTTTTTTTTTTTTTTCGAGTGTAAATTTTTTTAGTGCAAAAATAATTTTGGGTGACAAAAATACTATTTAATGTAATTTAGTGGCTGTCCAATGATTTTAAAGCTTATTTTTTTAAGGCTCGGTTTTTTCAGCACGTGAATTTCAGGTGTAGCGAATCTGAAATTTACGGTTTTGCTAATAACTTTTGAACCACGTGACCGATTTGGCTGAAATTTAATATGAACCAGGCCAGGGGAATAACAAATACATGTGCATCGTGTTTTTTGTCTCGTAAATTCGTAAATACCAACCTTACCAGGTAAATGCCCAACATATACATATGCCAAACCTCAGGAGCATCCGTAAAGTCTTTCAAAAGTTAGCGTGTTTTCAACAGACAGGCGGACACACGGATGGACGCACATAGCTAGATCGTCTTAGAATCAATCGAGGATCATAAATATATATACTTTATGGGGTCCTATACCAATATTTCGAGGTGTTACAAACGGAATGACAAACTTATATATACCCTCTATCACTAAAGTGGAGGGTATAAAAAATAGGTTGCCACCTTATGAAAAAAGGGCTCTCGTTGAAAATCCGAATAAAAGTCGAACTAGCAGGAATTTCGCCAAACGCAAAAATACGGGTCAGCTTAATTTTAATAGAGATTGTTATATATATATATTTTGGGGCTCGTACGTATATAAGTATGTACATTAGAGTGGCACTTAAAATTAAATTTTCGAATTTCAAAATGCGCGGGTCGGAATATTGTGTAATTGCGTCTAAAAATGATTGTGTAAAAATTTCAGGAAAATCGAATAACTTTAACCCGTGCCGCTTTGAGGTCAAAGTTTCGGGTTTTTGGGGAAAAAGGACGATGATTTGAAAAAAAAAAAAAATAAAAAAGTTTTTATGAAATTAATTAAAATAAATTTTTTTTATTTAGCTTTTACTCAAAACTACTTGGAAAAAATTATGTCAACTTTGTATGACATCATTAACCTGTTTAAAATTTTAAGCTAAAAATTACCATGAATTTAGGGGGGTACTTCAAATGAGTATTTTCGATTTTTTAAAAATTTTATTAAACAAAATTTTTAAATTCAACATTTCTATACAAGTCCCTTATAAAAAACATCCTAAAGATTAAATATTAAAAAATTGGGGATATACACCGACTCAATTTGTTTTTGGAGCCGTTTGATTTTTGTGGATTTCAAGGAAATTAGAATTTTGTGTAAATTTTTTTTGATGAAAATCGATTTTCGAATAAACTGACCAAATTAAAATTTTTTGTTGCTTCTTTTGATCAAATTAATTCAGTTAAGAACTATTAACTTTATTAGACATCGTTAACCCATATTGGCAGGGGACAAATGTGTCCCAAGCAGCAAATTTAAAGTTTGTTTCTAGAATTTTAAGAATTTTATTGTTCCAAAATCATTTTGGTGGTCTATTACATACTAATTTATAGTGTCCGACCGAATATTTGGCTTCGGCATTGGCCAAAGAGCAGCACTCGGCCAGTATTCGGCTTCGGCTACATTTTTGACCAAATATGGCCTTATACCGAATAATTATGTAAAACTTGTACGAACGTGTTAAAAAATGTTTTTGTGGAAAAAACAAACACTAAAAAATAGTCTTGCACTCAAAAAAAAAATTTTTACTCAAAACAGGTTTTACACAAAAATGTGCACTCAAAAAAAAAAAAATTATTTTTACAAAAATTACTAAAAAAAACATTTATGGATTCGGTCAAATTTAACTTTTTTATTTGTTTTTACTATTTAAATATGTTTTGACCGAATCCATAAATGTTTTTTTTTATTAATTTTTGTACACGTTTTTTAACACGTTCGTACAAGTTTTACATAATTATTCGGTATAAGGCCATATTTGGCCAAAAATGTAGCCGAAGCCGAATACTGGCCGAGTGCTGCTCTTTGGCCAATGCCGAATCCAAATATTCGGTCGGACACTATAAATTAGTATGTAATAGACCACCAAAATGATTTTGGAACAATAAAATTCTTAAAATTCTAGAAACAAACTTTAAATTTGCTGCTTGGGACACATTTGTCCCCTGCCAATATGGGTTAACGATGTCTAATAAAGTTAGTAGTTCTTAACTGAATTAATTTGATCAAAAGAAGCAACAAAAAATTTAAATTTGGTCAGTTTATTCGAAAATCGATTTTCATCAAAAAAAATTTACACAAAATTCTAATTTCCTTGAAATCCACAAAAATCAAACGGCGGTATATCCCCAATTTTTTTAATATTTAATCTTTAGGATGTTTTTTATAAGGGACTTGTATAGAAATGTTGAATTTAAAAATTTTGTTTAATAAAATTTTTAAAAAATCGAAAATACTCATTTGAAGTACCCCCCTAAATTCATGGTAATTTTTAGCTTAAAATTTTAAACGGGTTAATGATGTCATACAAAGTTGACATAATTTTTTCCAAGTAGTTTTGAGTAAAAGCTAAATAAAAAAAAATTATTTTAATTAATTTCATAAAAACTTTTTTTATTTTTTTTTTTCAAATCATCGTCCTTTTTCCCCAAAAACCCGAAACTTTGACCTCAAAGCGGCACGGGTTAAAGTTATTCGATTTTCCTGAAATTTTTACACAATCATTTTTAGACGCAATTACACAATATTCCGACCCGCGCATTTTGAAATTCGAAAATTTTATTTTTAAGTGCCACTCTAATGTACATACATCACCATATAAACTCCCCAACGTTTACAGATTTTTGACAATAACGAACTTAAGCAAACTGAATTTGGACACGACCGATACGCAATTGGATAGGCCTTCAAAAAACCTTTCGATCTATATTAAATGTTCATTTAGTTTTTTTTTTTAAGAATTGGGAAAAATCCTCAAAAAATCCCCCTCCCCTTGGACCCACTAAACGTGAGATTGGACAGCTAAGATAAAAGAGGTAAACTCTTGTTTTCTCCCTTCTTCCCATATGCAACTTTTAGGACAATCAATGAGTGTCCTCTGAAAGACCTCCCTTGTTAGTGGTTGAAGGTATATATTCATAAGTTTGTCATTCCTTTTGTAAGTCATCGAAATACCGGTCTGGGACCCCAAAAAGTATATATATTATTGATTAGTGATCGATTCTAAGACATTCTAGCTATGTCCGTCTGTCTGTGGAAATGGAGATCACGGCTTAAATATTGACAGAAACTTAACATGTTTACTTGTAGTTTTCCTGAGCTTGGTTTTGTATTTGTGCGATATCGGTTCAGGGGTGTAAAAGTTATGAACAAAAATGTTAGGAATATACCAACCTCGAAAATGTTGGTATATTCTACATAACCTTAAAAATGCAAAATGCTTTAATTTCGCTGCTAGTTGACAAATGTAAACGAAATTGGATACCGAATGGTAGTTAAACAAGTACAAACATATTTTACCATAAAAACTGAATTATGTTCAATAAGCTCAGACAAGTCGTTCTTAATGGTTTTTCGAAGACCCATAGAATTCTGATGGCGGAATCGAATTCAAGAGGGCAACTTACATAAAGATTAGTCTAGTTTCTGGGTCAATACCTTTTTTTCTTTTCTGGGGCTGTGTTATTTTTTAATTCATAATAGGGAACATAAATGACATCGAACTTAACAAACTCCTTTTCAATGTTTCATTTGTTTAGAACAAAATAACTGTAAAAATGGTGTTGTTTCAGACTTTGGTGTAGTTTTTCAAGGGTCATATTTTTTCACTTGATCCGATTTTGCCCATTTCCGAACTTAATCGCTTATGACCAATGGTCATTGACCATAAGACATATTCGTGCCAAAATTTCAGACCATAAGACATATTCGTGCCAAACTTTAAAGGTATACAATTTTTAATTTGGATTATATCGTCTTCCACTGATTAAACTCGCTAGAATGTTTATGATTCTTACTTTATAGGAGGAACGGGTGAGAAAAGCAACGATTGCTTTGTATTCCTGTAAAAGGGCCATTGGAAAACGATGGGGTTTTAGCCCTCAAGTCGTTCATTGGATCTATACAGCAGTGGTGCGTCCAATTTTGCTGTATGGAATCATTGTCTGGTGGCCTGCTTTAGAAACAAAAGCGAACTGTGTCTTTATCACGAAGGTACAGAGAATGGCGTCAATGTGCATCACTGGTGCTCTTCGTACTACACCTATGGCTGCATTAGAAATCCTCCTTCACCTGATACCCTTGGACATATTGGGTAGGCAGTATGCAGCTGCGTCGGCAATTCGACTTAATAGCACGCTGCAATGGAGGAGCAGCGATTGTGGCCATAGCGCGATCTTGAAAAAGATAACAATACCACAAAATGTGGATTGTGCTCCCTCTTTGAGCCTTTTTGAGCGCCACTTTACCACTATGATACCATCCAGGGAGTCTTGGATGGGGGATACTCCGGGAAGAGGAGCTACCATAAATTTTTACACAGATGGATCGAGGCTGCACGAACAAGTGGGCTTTGGGGTATATTCGGAAGAGCTTGGATTGAGCCTGGCTCGTAGATTGCCAGATCATTGCAGTGTTTACCAGGCAGAGATGCTGGCAATAAAGGAAGTGGCTGAATGGTTGAGCTGCAATGTCTTGTCTACAACCGCAGTCAACATCTATACTGACAGTCAAGCCGCGGTCAAGTCCCTGGATTCAATGTTTCTGAAAACAAGATCTGCCCTTAACTGCCGCACGTCTTTAAATGAGATGGCCAAGCAGTTTAACATACGACTCATATGGGTTCCAGGGCACAGAC
Source organism: Pegoplata infirma (assembly GCA_963921195.1). Classification (NCBI taxonomy): domain Eukaryota; kingdom Metazoa; phylum Arthropoda; class Insecta; order Diptera; family Anthomyiidae; genus Pegoplata; species Pegoplata infirma. Next base: position 24,243,730 of record OY992540.1, read on the forward strand.
ACATTCCAGGGAATTGCAAAGCCGATGAGCTTGCAAGACTAGGAACTACCTTACAGGTTCCAACAGAATTGGAATGTGTTGGTATGCCTCTAGAAACTTGCAAGCAAAACCTACGGCTTTGTTCAGCGACGGAGACTAATCAAAGATGGGCAAATGGATGGACGTGTGAGACAACACGACTGATTTGGCCTTCTCTTAATCAGGGGCGCACAAGTGAGCTGATATCGCTTCCAAGAGGAGAGATTTCAACGGTGGTTTCTATAATTACCGGACACTGTCTTATAGGGAAGCACGCAGAGCGGTTAAATGTGCCGTCGAATGACTTTTGCCGAAGTTGCATGGATGAAGAGGAGTTGGAAACTATCGAACACTTTATTTGCCATTGCCCGGCACTTTCTGGTCAGCGACTTGCTTCACTGGGATTTAGGGAGCTGTACGATCTTTCTGATTTGTCGGATGTCAAAATTCAACATCTAAGGAGTTTCATAAGAAGATCAAACTGGTTTAACGACAGGGACTAGTAGGGAAACCTATTACGATCCCGTGGTATCACAATGGACCTCAGAGTCTAAGTGTGTTGACGTAAAACGTCAGCAGCCACTTACAACCTAACCTAACCTACTTTATAGGGCCGTACACCGATATTTTGATGCGTTACATACGAAATGACAAAGTGAGTATACCTCCATACTTTGGCTAAAGGGTATAAAAACAATATTTTCAAATTTCTTCGGTATTTTAATTATTTCTATATTCTATTTATTTTGGTATCCCTTAATGGTTGTATAAATGTTTGTGTGCGTGCGGTAATTGCATGTACGGTGATCTGTTCTCTTGGACTTCCTTACTACATGTAATAAAGGTGAATCCACTTTTATGGCCGCAATACTTTTTTTTTTTCCTTATTGATATTATACATAGGAAACATTAGTTCGGGGAAATGTTACTATTACTGTAGCTATTGCTGTGTGTTTCTGTGTGTTATTTTTCCTAAATAGTAATTTGTTGTGTCTGTGGTCGTTAGATGTTGTTGTGATGATGTCTTGTTCCATAACAATTCACCAATGTATCACAAAAAAAAAAACACCACCCACCATTTACAACATTTTCATTTACGGACGAGTAAATTTTATCATCCTAGAGACAGACCAACCAACATGGCTAAAAATAATTTAACACATGCCACAGTAAAAATTTAACTTCACTCTACAATTAAGATTTACGATCAAATATGTATGTAAGGTAGGGTGCCCCAAATTTCCCTTTTGTTTTGCTACAGGTCAATATAGGAGCATTTAACGGAAAGCTGGGCTATGATCACGTAAAGTGAGAGTTAACTATCGACATCGTCTAGACGACGCATTTGCTTCAAAATATGAGCCAAAATATGAGGGTAAAAAAAATGTTAAATGAAAGTTTGTCTCCAGCTCTATGAAAGAGTCAGGGGAAAAAATTAAGAGATTTTTTTTTTTAATTTCTTGATTGTAGGAAGAAACCGCAATTTTTGCAAATCTCAAATAGCGGTTTCTCGAAAACCGTTCAACCGATTTTAAATTTTTTTATGTTCGTGTTCACCACATCAAAATTAATAAATATGAACTTTGATCGCCGGGCGCCAAGGGTTAATAATTTATTCCGGTTGTCCTTAAATTTCTACCACATAGTTTTTTTTAGGGAAATCAGAAGTTAAAGAAAAAATGCCACTCTAATGTAATGTAATGCTACGTTAAATAATGTTTCATTCTTTTAGATTTTGGTTTGGAATTTTTTTCCGGTAGGTTAAATTAGAAATACGTGAAATTAAGTTTTTTTTTTTTTCACTTTTGCTATTCTATTTTCAGTTGTGTAGTCTTAAATGAGAAAAAAAAGCTAAATATGTACTATAAGGGAATTTATGGTTTTTATTTAAAGATATTTTAAGTACAAAGTTTATTTTATTTTTTTTATTGCTAAACTAAACAGCTTAAAATTGTATATAAGAAGTTTTTGTAACACTGACAGAAATATGTTAATGATGAATGATAATATAAATTTGCCAGTGTTATTTTTTTCATTAGATTTATGAACTTTTTTCAAAAACATGTATGAATAATTAAGTTTTCACAACCTTTTATTCAAATTTTCATTTTAATAGCTTATTTTAACTTGACACACATAAAGTGTGACAATCGAAAAGCGCTGATGAAGGTTTAAAACTTTCAAAAGCTTTCGATATCTCCAATTAGCCGGTGTTGTCACTAAATTTTTAAAATTTTTTATTTTACAAAAAGAATTTTTATTTCTCAGAAATTATTAATATGGACTCTACCCAAACCTAGTAAAAGATCAGTTATTTATGCAGTTTCATTTTTAAAAAACTCATTAAAAGAAAAGTTTCATAAATATGATGAAAGTTTTCATTTGATTAAAAAAAGTCCATTGATTAAATAAGCTACTTTTTATTAAACATTTTTTTCAGTGTACACCAATATAAAAAAGTTTTATAGAAATTTTTTTTTGCTGAAATTTGTTTTAAACAATACATATTTTATTGTTAAAAAAATAAAATTTAACTTAATATAAGTAATAGATATAAATTGTTGTTTTATTTATTTTTATTTTGGCAGAAATAATTTAACTAAAAAACAACAAAATGCCGGAAGTAAAAAGTTTTAAGTTTATGTTTCCTAAACATTAGAGGGAATCATACTGCTTTTCAGGGAATGATCAAATTGGAAACCTCAAAGTTTCTGCTCACATTTTGCACTGAAAATTCAGAAAAGTCCGATTGATATTCAGAAAAACCAAATTAAAGTTCAGGAAATTCCATATCTAGTTTTAGGAAAGCTAAAATAAAATTCAGAAAAGTCCGAATAAAATTTAAATAAGTTAAATTCAAATTAAACTCAACTGAAATTCATTGAATGCACAATGAAAATTCATGAAAAGCTCAATTGAAAATCCAAAAGCTCAGTTAAAAACTTATTGAAATTCAAAACAGCATAATTGAAATTCAGAAAATATCTCAAATGAAATAGCTTTATTTAAAACAAAAAAGTTCATATTAAAATTCAGAAATTTGGCGGCGTTCGTTGGGGACACCTTCTCTCTTCCCGAGTAAAAATAATTTAATATGTTCTTATATACTTTTATATAGTCATATTATTTCATATATGATCATGTTTGACACTATGTATTGCGAGATAAATTTATATAATAAATTTTTATGTGCGATTTTTTTAAGATATCGCCATACATACCCAGTCAGAAACTGCCAACCGTTCCAAAGAAAAAGTCTCGGCAAAGCACTTTATTTTTTGTGTAGAAGGCAGTATGAATTCGAAAAAGTGCTTTGCAAGCGCTTTGCCAGTGTTTTTCTATTTAAATCCGTTCAAAGTATAAATTTTTTATTAAAATGTATTAATTTTCGTAGCAATTGGAATATTTTTTATTTCCCTGCAGGATAAGTGGCCGGTTCTTGATAGTTCTCGTGATGTGTCACTTAGACACAATGACCTACATATTACAAACTTGACACCTTTTATATAAAAACACCTGTTTCTTTCGTGAGGAAGTGTCTTAAACTCCGGATACATCACATGTGAAATTTCACTGGGTTATCCCTTTGGAACACTACCCGATTCGGTTCGATACACCACTTTTTTTCGGGACTTTTCCAAAAAATTTCCTAGAAGCATTTTTAATAAATTTTTTATTCCAAAACGCAAAGAAAACTGCAAACAAATTTTTTCCGGGAAAATTTTTCAAAGTTTGTCCAAAATTTTTTTATCCTAATAAATTAGTCAATAAATTTTTTATCCTAATTTAATAAATTTCTTTATTCAAATAAACACCAAAAAAAGTTGAGTCTTATGGACTTATAGAATTTTGTCCCATTTTTTATTCTAAAAGTGCTATAATAGTACCATATTTTTGCTTTCAAAAGTGCTTTCAAAGCGCTTTAAAATAGCAACGGCATACCGTTTACCGTGGTTATCATTTTGGACGCTGGGCGAGTACCAAACTGTGATGCTTTCCCAGCATACAAGCGACCATAAAAGGTACTTTGCCAGCGCTTTCCCGGTCGTATTTTTCTGCCTGGGTAACTATATGTTGTAACATCTGGTCCCATGTATCATTCCAAATGTCTTAAGTGTTTTATATAAAATTTTATATGCCTCCATTATTTTTTAATTTTTCAAGAACATATTTTTATCGCGAATATTTTCAAAGTGTTTAATATAAAATTTCATATGACTCCATATTTTATATTTTTCCAAGTTTTTTACAAGCACAACTTTTTTATCACGAATATTTTTTAAGTGTTTTATATAAAATTTTATATGACTCCATCTTTTAAATTTTTTCTAAGTTTTTTTCAAGGAAATTTTTTTTCGTAAATATTTTCTAAGTGTTTTATATAAAATTTTATATGACTCCATTTTTAAAAATTTTTCTAAGATTTTTCAAGGCCAAATTTTTTATGAGAATATTTTCTAAGTCCCGAGTAAAAATAATTTAATATGATCTTATATACTTTTATATAGTCATACTATTTGATATATGATCATGTGTGACACTATGTATTGCAAGATAAATTTATATAATAAATTTTGATGTGGGATTTTTTTAAGATATCGCCATACATAACTATATGTTGTAACATCTGGTCCCATGCATCATTTTAAATTTCTAAGTGTTTTATATAAAATTTTATATGCCTCCATTATTTTTTAATTTTTTTAAGTGTTTTCCAAGAACATATTTTTATCGCAAATATTTTCAAAGTGTTTTACATAAAATTTCATATGACTTCATATTTTTTTATTTTTCTAAGATTTTTCCAAGCACCACTTTTTTATCACGAATATTTTCTAAGTGTTTTATAAAAAATTTTATATGACTCCATCTTTTAAATTTTTTCTAAGTTTTTTTCAAGGAACATTTTTTTATCGCAAATATTTTCTGAGTGTTTTATATAAAATTTTATATAAATCCATTTTTTCAAATTTTTCTAAGTTTTTTCCATGGACAAATTTTTTTGAAAATATTTTCTAAGTGTTTTATATAAAATTTAATCTGACTCCATTTTTTGAAATTTTTCTAAGTTTTTTTTCAAAGAACAACTTATTTTTATTATTTTATTTTTTCAACTTTTTATTAAAAACTAAAAAAACATCGGATTAATAAAATTGTATAAATTTAAATATAATTGGATATAATTTTATATCATTGGATTACTTAGACCAAAACTCCTATCAAAGTCGATATAAAGTTATATACTTAAACTGATATTATTACATATTATTCGATCAAATCTTATGAAACCATTTTTCGTATAAGATTATATCAAAATAGACACGAACCCATATTAAATTATATATTGTGTCATATAAATTTTTTTACTCGGGGTGTTTTATATAAACTTTATCATGACTCCATGTTTTGAAATTTTTCTAAGTTTTTTGAAAATTTTGAAAAGTTAAAATTTTAATTTTTCAACTTTTTATTAAAAACTAAAAAACATCCGATTTATAAAATTGTAAAAATTTTAATATAATTGGATATAATTTTATATCATTGGATTAGACCAAAACTCGTATCAAAGTCGATATAAAGTTATATAAACTGATATTATTAGATAATATTCGATCAAATCTTATGAAACCATTTTTCGTATAAAATTATATCAAAATAGACACGAACTCATATAAAATTATATATTGCGTCATATAATTTTTTTTACTCGGGTTGTGAAAAATTTATTTATAATGCTTTATCACTAAAGAAACACAGTTTAGTCATTATTTGAAATACTTTCTATTATTAACGCCCACAAAAGAGGGCGTACCGAAAAAAACGACATTTTGCAAAACCCTGGGTCCAAGTTCAGGAATTTAATCTTCTTCAAGCATAAAAATGATTCATTTGTTTACCAAAATTCAAACAAAACTGTAAAAATTTATTTTTTTCAGATGTTGGTTTAGTTCTGCAAGGGGAAGCTTTTTTCTCCCTGCTTCGATTTTGCCCGTTTACGAATTTGAACTGCTTATGACCATAAGACATATTCAAGCGAAATTTCAGAGGTCTAGCTCTTTTATTTTGGGCTGCATCGTGTCTTATACGATTTATTTCTGTTGGGCTTTTCTGAATTTTATTTAAGCTTTTCGGAATTTTAATTGTGATTTCCCGGATTTTTTTTTGGATTTCTTAGTTTTAATGGTGAGTTTTACTTTTAATTAAATTTTCTGAATTAGTTTTTCTACCTCTAACACAGAATCAGGATATGCTTACTTAAAGTACATGTTTTATTCATGTGTCTGTCCGTTCCCAGTCGCCAAAAAAAATCACACCTGACATACTGCTGACTCTCCCTTTATGAAATTGCTGACATCTTCATACAATTTTTCAAAATGTCATCAACGACATGTCAGCAGTTTGTCAGCGGTTGTTTAAACGAATTGTTAGTGGCCACCGATACTGGTGGACACTGCTGACCAACTGATGACATGTCATTGATGACATCTTGAAAAATTGTATGAAGATGTCAGCGATTTCATAAAGGGAGAGTCAGCAGTATGTCAGGTGTGATTTTATTATGCCAGCTGGGTTCGTCTGTGTATCAATAGTCCAACGCAGTCTAAACTGAAAGAGCTAGACTCCTGAATTCCGGCATGAATATGCCAAATGACTAGTTAAGTTCGTAAATGGGCCAAATCGGACCAAGGTCTGAAGACGTCCTGCTCTTGGATCAAAGTCCTGCTCTTTGACCAAGGGCGTGAACAAAAAATCTAAAAATTTTATAAAATTATATTAATTATGAGCTTTTATAAATTTAAGAACAACTTATGTTTATTTTGGAACGGCTTTTCTAAGTTTAAGAAAAGCTTTTCTAAATTTAAGACGAGCTTTTCTAAATTTTAAGAAATTTTTTTATAATTTTTAAGAAGAGCTTTTCTAAATATTAAAAAAATATTTTCTAAATTAAAAAAAAAAGTTTTCTAAATTTTAAGAGCTTTTCCAAATTTTATGTTCTGCGTTTCAAAATTTGGATTTTGGAATATTATTACGGTTTTTCTAAATTTAAGAATAGCTTTTCTAAATTTTAGAAGAGCTTTTTTAAGTTTAAGAACTCTTACATTTTTTTAGAAGGGCTTTTCTAAATTTAAGAGCACTTACATTTATTTTGGAAGGGCTTTTCTAAATTTAAGAAAAGCTTCTCTAAATTAAAAAAAAAAGCTTTTCTAAATTTTAAGAAGAGCTTTTCGAAATTTAAGAAAAGCTTTTCTAAATTTAAAAAGCTTTTCTAAATTTAAGAAAAGCTTTTGTATATTTAAGAAACGCTTTTCTAAATTAAAAAAATCTCTTCTTAATTTAAGAAAAGCTTTTCTAAATTTTATTAGAGCTTGTAAATTTATTTAAAATTTTTTTTTCTAAATTTTATATAGAGATTTTCTAAATTTTAAGAACAGCTTTTCTAAATTTTAAGAAGAGCTTTTCTAAATTTTAAGAAGAGCTTTTCTAAATTTTAAGACGAGCTTTTCTAAATTTTCTAAACTTTTTTTACAAATTTTTAGAAGAGCTTTTCTAAATTTTAAAAAAATATTTTCTAAATTTAAAAAAAAAAATTTCTAAATTTTAAGAGCTTTTCGAAATTTTATGTTCTGCGTTTAAAATTTTGAATTGGAATTTTGGAATATTATTTTAGTTTTTCTAAATTTAAGAAAAGCATTTCTAAATTTAAAAAAAGCTTTTCTAAATTTAAGAAAAGCTTTTCTAAATTTAAGAAAAGATTTTCTAAATTTAAGAACACTTACATTTATTTTGGAAGGGCTTTTCTAATTTTAAGAAAAGCTTCTCTAAATTTAAAGAAAAGCTTTTCTAAATTTGAGAAAAGCTTTTCTTAATATAGGAAAACTTTTCTAAATTTAAGAAAAGCTTTTCTAAATTTAAGAAAAGCTTTTCTAAATTTTATGAGAGCTTGTAAATTTATTTTTAAATTTTTTTCTAAATTTTAAATAGAGATTTTCTAAATTTTAAGAACAGCTTTTCTTAATTTTAAGAAGAACTTTTCTAAATTTTATTTGAATTCATTTAAAGAAAGAAAGTTCCAAAAAAAAAAAAAATAATTCTTTAAAATTACTGTCATTGTTTTAGTCTGTAAGTGAGCACCCTTACTAATTTAATCCTAAACACATGTTTTTGTTGAAAAACTTTTTTATTAAAAAGTTAAAATAACAAAAATTTGTTGATTTTTTTATCAAGTTTCTACAATACCAAAAACCACAAAATATTGGTTTTGATTTCAATTAGTAAACATAACAAAACGAAAACCAAAACATTTTTAACTTATTTGTGTATTCACTCACCAACATTACATCATTATTAAATATTTATATAGAATATTTTATGCTATTAAATGTAATTAATAATAAATTAATAAATTTCAAAAAAAAAAAAAAAAAAATACTGTCAGTAATTTGACTACACCAAGGCTTTTATCTTAGCGTATTTTAGACAGGGTCGATTTTACATTTTTTGGTAAAAGCTCAATTGAGCTTTTGATTCGAGAGTCGATTTTAATTTAACCCTTATGTGTGTGGACAGGTACCTGGGTACCTATTGCGTTTTCAAAAGCAAAAAAGCAAAAAAGTTGCTGATATTACAATTTTTTTTTTGGGTGTAGGATTTTAAAAAATATATGAAAAGGGGGAAACCAGAGTAAAATTCTAATATTATATCATTAACCATCGATTTTTTGTACAATACAAGAGAAAAAATTAGATTTCTCATACAATTTGCATGAAGGTACCTAGGTACCTATCCACCCTATAGAAGTTTTTTTTTTTCCACACACATAAGGGTTAAAAATTGGTTGTTAGTAAGCTAATAAAGTCATATAATCAAGTTTATTTAATTTTTATTAAAAAATAATAAAAATTAGTTATTCATTCTTCCTTTAAAAAAGAGTTTTTTCTAGTTCGAGGTCAATTCTGTGTTCCCTATTATAAAATCTTTCGCAATAAAGTCAAATTATATTTAAGAAAACCAAATAAATAATTTATTTAAAATTATTTAGCACTAGATTGGCTTAAAATAAATATTTTTACTCCCATTCACTTTTCCGCCAAACCCGTTTTTTTAAAAAATTGTTAAAAACCTAAAATCACTCCTTTCTAATGTACATCTGCCCATAACTTTATTAACTTGTTCTGTAAGAACGTAGATTTGTTGTTAGAAATTAATCTTCAATTTGTTGGTAATTACAAATCAGATTTAATGCACTTATATTTAGATATCTCAGTAGCTACATTTGTTTGTAATGAACAACAGCAACATTTAAGTATCGGTATTAAAGTTGCAAATAATGATGGAGGCTTATGATGGGTTTTGCATATTTCAAATTCAAATAATAATTAAGTTAGGGGTCACATTACACTGTTTTAATGGTGAACTTGTAACTAATCTAATAATTATTTTTACATCATGCCACTTAATTTTTTGGCTGTATTTTATTTGTATAGAATTGAGAGAATGAAATAAAAAACAGAGAGATAAATAAAAACTAGTTAAAAAGTTGATAACCTTTACAATGGAAAACTGATTATTACAAAAATCCTACTTTGAAAAAAAAAAAAAAAAAAAAATGGTGAAAACAAATTAAAAAAAAAAAATATATATATTTTAGTTTGGTTTGAGTCCATATTAATTATTTCTGGGAAATAATAATTGTTGTACAATGAAAAAATTCGAGTGGCAACGCAGGCTAGCAAATGTTGGAAGGTAAAAATTAATGGAGGTTGGTCTCTCTAATGGCCTCTCTCGAACGCACCATTGGACCGGTAGAAGCTGATTAAATAAAGCAAATTTACAAAAAATAAAAAAAAGTTGTATGGGGACCGCCTTAATAGTTAAAGATAGAAGGTAGGTGTGTTCAGAGAAAATGTTTGGAGTAAACAAATATTGTGGGTTGGTCATACATTTCATTTCTCTAAGGGCACTCTTAGGGCAGTTAGAGCGGTTGGAGCAAATTTTAAAAAATGTCATTTTGTTTGGGAGCCCTCTTAGAAATTGGAGATAGGGTATCAGTTTGTTCCGAAGAAATGTTAAGACGTAAAAATTAATGGGGGTCGGTCTTGGAAATGACTCCTCTATGACGCACCATTGGAGCAGTGGAAATGATTTTAAGATTGGAAAATTACAATAACATTTTGTCAAAAAATTTAAAAAAATAGTAATAATCGTTATCCCACGATCCTACTGGGAAAACATTTTTAGAATCGATAAAAGTTTTACACAAAAAAATTTAAAAAAAAAAATCAAAAAGTACATACATTTTCTAAAATGATATTTAAATTTTAAAACTTAAAAATCGCATACTAGAGCACTTTCAAGAATTTTATTAGATTTTTTTTTTTTTTTAAATACGAAAAAAAACTAAAATTTAAAAAAAAAAAAAATGTAATTTGGACCATTATTGAAGAAGTTATGAGTAAAATAAGTTTGAGTAAAGGAACAAACTACCAATTTTTTAAAATTCGATATCTTTTGAACCGGTCATCAAAAAAATCTGAAAATTTACCACGAAGGAGGTTTTAAAGGGTACTAAAAACTGTAAACAAATTGGGAAAATCTAAAAAAAAAATATTCAAAGTGTCCGATTTGACATGGAATGCCCCATATATTATTGATCCATGATACAATCTAAGACATTCTAGCGATGTCCGTCCGTCCATCCGTCTGTAGAAACCACGATGCAGTCCAAACCAAAAGAGCTACACCCATAAAGTCTGGCAAGAATATCTCTTATCTTACTGGTAAGGTTAAGCTCGAAGATGGGCAAAATCGGACCAGGGGAAAAAAATTTCTCCCTTAAAGAACTAAAACAACCCCTAAAAAACACGATTTTTTTAAAATTTTTGGTCAATAAATTTAACTCCATTTTATTCAGACCGCCCCCCTTTTGGGGGCGTGGTTATAGAAAATAAATAAAAATAACAATAAAATTTATTTTTTAAGCGTAAATGTCATAAACATATAATGTGTAAACATTACTAGCGGAGAAAATGGGTCCCCCTACGAGTCCGCCAACCCCCCTCCCCCCAAAAAAGACGACCCTGCCATTTTTTTTATTTTTTAACGTGTTGGAGGGTATTCAAGATTCGGCACAGCCGAATTTAACACTCTTACTTGTTTTCTTTCACTTGCATAGAGCTTGAGACCATATTTCGTTTAAACCTAATTTGATCCAAATGCGATCATTTTAAAGTTTCTAAAAAACCAAAACTTTAATCGAATGGTGCCACAGGTTAAAATAATCGGATTTGGCTCTTAAATAAAAAAACTATCTTAAGCTTTATGAAGAGGTCAAGGTAAACATTTTTGAGTTTTTTTTTTTTAAATTTCATGAAGAATTTGTTTTTTTAAATTTCATGAATGTAAGAAAAAAACCTCTATTTTTAGCAAATTTCTAATAGCGATATATCAAAAGTTTTGACTCAAACCCCGTTCGTACGATTTTAATTTTGTTTTGATATTCGTGTTCATCAAAATTAACAAATATGATGTGTCCCAAGACAACTTTTTTTTTTAAAATCCAAATTTAAATTTTCGAAATTCATCCCGTAATTCCTTCCAAACGATGGCCACGTTAGAGCTGATTGTGGGAAAATTTTGCAAGGTCAAACTCAGTCGGCAAACAGCGGTCAAAATTTGGAAAAAATTACGTATTGCAACCAAAATTCATGTCCCATTTTTTCATCAAATCTGACACAAAAATTCGGAAATTTTGCGTATACAGATGCTGATTTTTTTACATATTTTTTTTGTATCCAAATTAGTCTCAAAAGTTGGCAAATGTTATGCGTGTTATCTAAAAAATATTAAAAAACAAGTAGAAAAGTTAAATTCGACTTGGTTGAATCTATGAATACCCTCCACAATGCCCTTTTTAAGTGATAGTAAATTTTCTAACGTGAAAAAAATAAAATTTTTGGTTAGAAATATTTTATTTTGTGTAAAAAAACTTTTTTTTATTAATTTTTGAAAAAAAAAAAAATAATTTACTAGTTTTTTTTTGAGTGTAAATTTTTTTTTGAGTGTAAAAATTTTTGTGAGTGTATTTTTTTTTTTGTTTTAGTGTAAAAATATTTTTGAGTGACAAAAATACCTTGCAAAATATTTTTGTGACTTACCAATGTTTTCAAAACATGTTTAACGGGTTTTCAACACGTGAATTTAAGGTGAAACTAATCTGAAGTCTGCGGTTTTGCTAATAACTTTTGAACCACTGAACCGATTTGGCTGAAATAAAACGAACCGGACCAGAGGAACGGCAAATATATATGCCACACTTCAGCATCCTCAGAATTGCCGTTCAAAAGTTACCGTGTGTTTTATCTCGTAAATTCCAGAAAAACCCTTGCCGAAATTCTCTCATTTGCTTATAACTTTTGAACCACTGGACCGATTTCGCTGGATTGCAATGCCAGCCTGACCAGGTAAATGCTCAACATATATGCCAAACTTCAGGAGCCTCCGTAAAGTCTTTCAAATGTTAGCGTGTTTTCAACAGACAGACAGACGGACGGACAGACGGACGGACATCGCTAGATCGTCTTAAAATCGATCGAGGATCATGAATATATATACTTTATGGGGTCCTAGACCAATATTTCGAGGTGTTACAAACGAAATGACAAACTTATATATACCCTCTATCACTAGAGTGGAGGGTATAAAAATATAAAAACGCGTCCAATAATGCTCATCTGCGATTTTGGTCCTAGATGCTGATCAGCATTTTCGGACCAAAATCGTATTTTTATATTTTCTTAATATTTTTTAGATAACCCACTTAACATTTTCTAACTTTTGAGACCAATTTGGATAAAAAATAATTTTCATGTTAATTTCCATATTAATTATTTCTGAAAAATAATTATTTTTGTTCTCAAACCGAAATAAATAAAAACTTCAGTTATAAAATATAAAGTCCAACAATAAATAAAACAGAATTAATACTCCACTCATAAGGTACCATGCAATTTAGTAATATTTCTAACAAGGGAAGTATCTCAACCCTTATGAACCGATTTGCCTGAAACTTAAAATATATATAAATGAGACGATTTTAAGGTTGGGGTGTCTCGGCTTTTCGGCCATATTAGTGTTTCAAAATTTCGTTGTCCCCTTATGAAACTATATGGACCTCCGGGAAAATTTCGATAACTCACGAACTAACAGGAATATCCTCTAGAGCAAAAATACGTGTCGACTTAAATTTAATAAAGATTATTTCATATTCATATGGATATCGTAGCTGTATGTCTTCATATAAATACCCCCCAAAATTTTCACATTTTCATGAAAAAAGCATTTAACGAAGCCAAACTTTTACAATGTTATGCCACCGTTGGATAGGCATTAAAAAAACCTTTCTTCTCATATGTAAACATCATATAGTTTCTTAGAAAGAAATGGCTGAAAAATCCAAAAAGCTATTTTTTCGCCATTTTTTGACCCATGTTTTGAACCCCTAAATCCCCGATATGGCCGATAAGCCGAGACACCCCAACCTTAAAATTGTCTCTTTTATATATATTTTACGTTTCATGTAAATCGGTTCATAAGGGTTGAGATACTTCCCTTGTAAGAATTAGAAATATGAAATATAAATTCAAACCTAACGAACATTTTTCAAGACTTGAAAAGTCCTACTAAGGGTTGCAACTCTGAGAAAATCTACTACAGTGTAAGAAATTACAACTGTGTTAGAAAAAGTTAAAAATAGATTGATTAAGTTCGTGCTTAACGCAACATATTGGTGATGAAATGTGATATAATTCTCGTCCGCTTTTTCACCTTAATGTACCTTTAAATAACTGATTTTAATCTTAGACACCTACAGTGACAATCGAAGAGTGCTGACGAAGGAAGGGTGTCTTCTTCCGAAAGCTGTCGACATCTCCACTTAGCCTGTGTTGTCAATTATTTTTTTCAGATTTTCTCATTGTACAACAAAAAAAATTATTTCTCAGAAATAATGAATAAGGACTCAAACCGAAATAAATAAAAACTTGAGTTATATCATATTTTTTTAATTTTTTTAAAATTTTTAAAAATCCCAAACTTTGGTGGCCGGGTGCCTCGAGTTAATTTAATCTGATTGGCGTCAAATTTGTACCACATACGTTTTAGGCATATGAAAATAAAAATTTGTCAAGACGTTCAAAATCGGAAGAAAAACTTTTTTTGCCATAAAACACCAGTCTAATGTTACACCCTGTTTTCGCAGTATATTGCATACTTTAAGGCAAACCAAACATTTTTTGTTTTAGCGTCCAACCTGAATCAAATTACGTCGCGTAAGGCGTAACGCCCAATAATTTTTCGTTTCTAATATTTAAATGTGAGGTACCTAAATCAAACGGACGTAAAAATTTCAAATTTGATGTGTTTGGTTTTTTTTTTTTTTTTTACGTCTTGCGCTACGCATTTGATTATGGTTCGACCCTTAATCAAAATTTAAACAGCTTTATTATTTTTTTCTAGTAAATTTTTAAGTATTTGTTCAGAGAGCTCAAACTCTCAGTGAAAAAAAACCGTTTTTGTAATTTAAATAAAATCTTATTAACCTCTGACTATTCAGCTTATGTAAAATAAAGGTTTACAAATTATTATTTTAACCTCATTAAATTCTCTACTGTGGGCAGTAAGTATATTTCGTTCGACTTGTCCTTTGTTACAGATACACTAATTAAAGAATTTTTTTTACCGCCATTACTCAGTATATGTACTCGGCTTTAGTTAACTCTAATATTTGCTTTGAAAATTCCCACTGTTGTTTGACAAAAAAAAGAAACAAATCCATTTGTTTGTTCGTTATAGTTTTTGTTTTTCTCCTGCAACCAATTAACAAACTGTTTTTCACCCCCATCCTATATTTGTGTTCTATTCTCTCTATTAAAATTTTTTTTTTGTTATGCCAATTAGTACCGTTTTAACTGAAATCTCCTATAAACCCCATGACCATGGTGAGTTTTAAATGTGAAATAACAATGCGTGTACATGAGAGTATGTGTTAAAAATTTTCTAGATGTCTGTGTGTGTGTTGTAGTATTTACCCATGTGTGAGTATGTGACACATGTCTGAGGGTATGTGTGTGTTGTATATAATACTTTAAAATGCATGGTAATGTTCTGTAACTGAATTACAGAAAAGTACATTTAGCTTTTAATTTAACGTGTGTGTGTTGTGCGATTGTATATTTTTTGTCATCTGCATTAAGTTTTTGAAATCACACAATAATTTACACAATTTGTGTGTATGGGTTTATTTACACATACATACTTTTGTACGATTTTATATTAGGGTTCAACCAATTTTAATTATGATGTGTCTCGAGACCTAATTTTTTTTTTTTAATTTTCAAAAATCAAAAACTTTGATCGTAGAGCGCCACGGGTTAAAATCATCGGAACTGGATCAAATTAATAGTGTTTTCTTTTCTGAAAAAAAAATGTTTGTCTTTTTAGGGCCTTCATTTTTAAAATGTTTAACACACCTAAAAAAAACCTATAAAAATTTGCATTATATTTGACTGGAATATACAGCAATACTCTGCCCTGTATTTTTTAACAGCTGTTTTGAGAAAACAACACAGAAAAAGTCAGCTGTTGTATAAGGCAATTTCAACCCCGTGATTTTTTACGGGGTAAAAAGTGCAACTTTTTTGCACTTTATAGGGCAGACATTTTTGAAAAGAACGCGATATTCTTTAAAAGGGTTGACATTTTTTTAGAAAAGAACACAAAAACACAATTTTCGGGGCGAAATGCAAAAAAAGGCACATTTTTTGCCAGAAAAGAAAACACCATAAGTTTTATTAAAAGTCTGTCGCAAGCTCTAGGAGAGGGTCAAGGAAAAGAAACGTAGGAAAAACCGCCACACAGAAAATAAATTTGGTAATTTCCAACTGAACTTCAGTTGTTGCAACAAAAATTCGGTTGATGCATTTGAATTAAGGTTGTTACAACTAAATATCGGTAGTTACAACTAATTACAACAACTGTCTTTTAATTGAAACAACTAACGAAATTTAGTAGAAGCAACCGACGAAATTTAGTAGAAGCCACAACGAAATTTAGTAGAAGCAACCGAATTTTGAGTTGATACAACTGAAAAATTCAGTTGGAAATTTATTTTTCTCTGTGGCCATTTTTTGACAACTTCCAATAGCGATATTTCGAAAACCGTTCAACCGATTTTAATTTTTTTTTGATATTCATGCTCAGCGCATCAAAATAAATGAATATGATGTGTCGCAAAGCATATATTTTAAAATTGACCTCAAATTTTTACTATATAAGTTTTAGGTTTAGGAGAATAAAAATTTGCCTGGACTTTCAAAATCGGACGAAAAACTTTTTTTGCCATACAAAAAATGCCAGTCTAATGTAGCAGTTAACTGTTTTTGCAACATTAAGTAATGGTTAATTGTTTGTGTGGTAAATTATAAATGAAGATAGTTTTAGGTAATTACTTTTGGTTTTAACAATCTGGATTATGAAAGGTGGTAAAGTAATAAAAATTAATATATATATATTGCATATTTACTACAATAGTGACAAACTAAACAAGTAGAAAAGTTAAATTCGACGTTGCCAAATACCCTCCCCAATGCCCTTTTTATAATATTTTATTTTGGGTAAAAAACTTTTTTTTTTTGCAATTTTTGTAAAAAAAAGAGAAAAATTACTAATTTTTTTTGCGAGTGTAAATTTTTTTTACGCGTAAATTTTTTAGTGTTAAAATATTTTTGAATGTCAAAAATACTTTTTTAAGTAATTTTGGGGCTTTCCAATCTCTTTAAAGCTTGTTTTTTTAACCCATTTCGATCCTCTGTTCGATTTTTCAAACAGTAGAGAACATCTTTTTCCAAAAAATATTTATGATGTATGAAAGAGGTGGAATTTCGGGTAAATATGGTTACGAATGTTAAGTCTCATCTTTCTGCATTAAAAAAAAATATCCCCGCTTGACCACCGCAATTTATATGTCCATGAAATGCAATGCAAATCAGCACAGAAATTGTTTCAAGCAAAAACGAAAATTTTGCATTTTTTGATTTTCGGCTTTTAATTTTTTTGACTAATTTAGATTTTTTTTAGATTTAATTTATTATTAAATTCCACTAATTTGAATTATTTTGAAACTACTTATTTTGAAAATAATAAAATAAATTTATAAAATAGCAAATAAATCCAAATTAGAGTTTTTCTTTTCCCGTACTTTTTCATTTCCCGGGAAAGCGGGATTGATTTTTAAATTTCCCGGGATCCCGGGAATTCCCGCAATAACTAAAAAGCCAAATTTGTGGTCAAAAAAATATATAAAAACCTTATGAATGCGATTACACTATTTATAATGTTTATTAACACCATAAAAATCGTTTAAAACAGAAAAAAAATAAGTTTCGAGAAAAAAAGAACAATTTTTGTTACCCAGTTTTTATAAAAAAAACGGTCCAAATATATCGAAGTCATTTAAAAGTATTTTTAAGGGAATATGTTATTTCACTCGCTTTTTCTGTTTTAATAATAAAAATTCCTCATTTATTCTAATTCATCTCATTTCATTTTTACAATTGGTTCTCAACGCTTTGCCTCTAAAACACAATGAAACTGATTCACAGGAATTTCTCTATTATGTTTCTGAAAGTGAATGTAACTGTTTCAGAGAAATGAAATTATAATAAAATTTACCCCAAAAATTATTAAAAAAAATAAAAATTCTGGTTTCTAAAAAAACTGTCATCCTTTACACAGGTATTATATCAATTTAAAAGAATCATGTCCAGAGACATAAATATTACCTAAAGAAACAAATAATCATACTGCAAATTTTTATAATGCAGATCTCAGAAAGAAAATTTCTTAGCTTCTGAAAAAAAGTATCAGAATCTGATAACAAAGCCCAACCAAAATCGGAATGGGATGAAACAAAAAGCAAATGAAAGCATAATAAAACTCTCGACACTTTTTTTGGTTTAGCGCTAGATTTTTTTACACGCATTTGAAGTTGGTGAACTTTTATTATAATTATAATAATAATTGCTTAAAAATTGTATAAGGCGTATGATTAATTTTGTAATTGCCTTTAAATAACAATCATACGCAGCGGTGAACAGTAGATTATTTTTTATTAATTTGGCTATTCAGTAAATAGGTACGGGACCGATTGCAGCGAAATTCATCCCAGTTGTAGCTAACGTAATTTCGAGCTTATGTTTAGACCAGGGGCCCCTAATGTAGGACACGTTTAGTACACAAAAGTTTTAATTGCTTTAAAATGCACGTAAAAAATAATCTAGCGCTGAATTAAAAAAACGTCTTGATGGCTTTATGTAAAATGTAAACTTTAATTTGCTTTTGGTTTCATTCTATTCCGATTCGGAAATTTCGTTTTTTTATCACTGTGTAATTATATCCTATCGAAATTTAGATATTGTGTGACTTTTTTTATTTCGTAAGTCTCTGATTTCATGACATTTTTTAGTTAGAACGTCTCTCTTTTTGCGCCCTCATGGTCCCTACGTACGTTTCTGTCATCAATTATCAAGAATTTTAATGAAATCTCTAAAATATTATATACTAAATAATTAATAGAAGTCGAAAAATCAACAATTTCAAAGAAACTTAAATTCCCGGGAATTCCCGCTCTATTTCCCGGGATTTCGGGATCGAAAATTTACGGGAATTCCCGGGAATTCCCGTCCCGGGAATTCCCGTGAAAAACTCTAATCCAAATATTAAAATTGCATAAAAAGCTGAAATGCAGGCTTTTCTGGGAAAACGGCACATTAAAAAATTTTTTTGACAAGATTTTTGAGATCAGCGGGTGCTAATTACCCAAAAAAAGTACCTTTTTCCAAAAAAGAAAAATAAAATTGAATCTTGGTCCAAAATGGGTTAAAGCTCGGGTTTTTCAACACGTGATTTTAAAGTGAAACCAATCTGAAATTCGCGGTTTTGCCACATTTGGCCAATCTAGGACGACAAAAATCCAATTTTATTTATATTGACTGGAAATTCGGTATAAATGTTCGTTTTGACTTTAAAAACAACATTATGAAAAATATGGAAGGCCAGTTAACGGCCACGCCCACTTTTCAATTTTTTTTTAATTTTGGTTGTAATTTCTTTAAATTTGGTATATATACTCTGAAGAATGTAGAAATAATATCACAAAAAAAAGGGGCGGTCAGCCAACTGCCACGCCCACTTTTTAAAAATATGTTTAAAAATATGTTAAAACAAGGTTTACATATCGCACAACTGTAGTCGGCGTCGCAGACGGTCGCAAAAGTAAGCCGTTGAAATAAGTACTATGGATGTTGGTCAATATGTCTGAAAAAGTCCGGCGACTAATAGAGACCAAACACAAAAGTTCTATTCCATCAAAAAAATAAATATATAATTTTCTTTTCAAAAATTTTTATAAATTTAATAAAAAATAGAAAAATTTGTTTAACAAAAGAAGAAAAGATATGACTTAAAGCATTTAAATATCCTTTAAAATTACCAAAAAAGATTGGGTAAATATCTATTTTTGTTCAAAAGTTACAACAGTTTAAACTCGACTTAATTTATGCGAAATAATGAACACTACTTACAGGATTTTACAAGATGCAACTTTATGCACCCACCTGTAAGTAACGAACATAATTACCGTGCTATTATCTATAATACATACAAACATATCATGAAATTCGGGGAACTTTTTTTTTTTGATTTTTGTCGTGCTACCGATTTGGCTGAAATTCAATACCAACTAGACTTGAGGAATGACAAAGATAAATACCACGTTTCAACAGTCTCAGGGTTGTCTTTCGTAAGTTACCGAAATTTACTCTTTTGCTCATAACTTTTGAACCACATAACCGATTTTTCTGAATTGCAATACCAACCTGACCAGGGAAATGAACATCATATGTGCCAAACTTCAGGAGCCTCCGTAAAGTCTTTCAAAAGTAAGCGTGTTTTCAACAGACAGAGAGACGGACATCGCTAGATCGTCTTAAAATCGATCGAGGATCATGAATATATGAGGCATTCCACACCAAATGTCCCGCTGCAGAAAACCATGTGTCCCGTAAATTTCTGAATAGGTTGTTTGGATAGCCCTATATGGAACTAAGAAAATTGCGTTTTTGGTTTTTCTAATTTTCAAAAACTGGGCTTAGAAGGCGTGGTCAAATATTGGAAAAATGGTAAAATTTGTGTCGAGTTGCCTTGATTAAATATGTATCACATTAAAACAGAAAGTACCACAATCTTAAAAATTTACGTTCTTATATAGTTTTGTATGGGCTATCGAATAAAATTTTTTTCTTTGGGAAATTTTCAGAACTCGTTTTTCCATTTTTTAAAAAAGTCAATTTACCAAAAATCCGGCCACTTTTTTTTTATTTTTTTTAACTTTTTTTTTTTTTAAGTTTAGATGTTTGTCCATCCACACAAAAAAAATCAGAAAAACATTTTTCGTTTTTTTCGAGTAAATCGCATTTGAATTATAAATTTCATAACAATTTTGTAATTAGCTTGTATTTTCTTGTTTTAACGTCGCGAATGAGTAATATTAATTGCATGAATATTACTCATTCGCAACGATAATACAAAAAAATACAAGCAAATTACAAAATTGTTAAGAAATTTAAAATTCAAATGCGATTTTCTCGAAAAAAAACGAAAAATGTTTTTCTGTTTTTTTTTTTATAAAAATTATAATATAAACCAAAAATTTCTAACCATTTGTAAGTTTTGTAAACATAATTGCCGCAAATTTCAAAATATTAATGGGAGTTCGTTATAAAAAGGTAATTATACATGAAATTGTGCTCGTGGGACCATAATAAGTAGTTCGTTTTAGCCGAGGATTCGTTATAACCGAGTTCGTTATATAAGAAGCATTTTGTGTGAAAATTGTTGCCAAAACGTCGGGACTTTAGAATTAGTTCGTTATAACCGAGAATTCGTTATAACCGAGTTCGTTATAACCGAATTCGACTGTATTTAATTAAGGCAACTCGCCACAAATTTAACCATTTTTCCAATGTTTGACCACGCCTCCTAAGCCCAGTTTTTGAAAAATTGAAAAACCAAAAACGCAAATTTCTAAGTTCCATATAGGGCTATCCAAACAACCTATTCAGAAATTTACGGGACACATGGTTTTCTGCAGCGGGACATTTGGTGTGGAATGCCTCATATATTCATGATCCTCGATCGATTTTAAGACGATCTAGCGATGTCCGTCTCTCTGTCTGTTGAAAACACGCTATCCATACAAACACGCTATCCATACAAGCTATTCAGAAGTTTACGGTACACGTGTTTTTTTTTCGCTGGACATTTGGTGTGGAATGCCTCATATACACTATGGGGTCCTAGACCAATATTTCGAGGTGTTACAAACGGAATGACAAACTTATAATATACCCTCTATCACTAGAATGGAGGGTATAAAAATTATAAAATTTAAAAAAAATATTAAGTAGAGTCGGTTTCACTTTTGATCACTTTAGGAGGCATAATGGAATCGGTAGGAACTGATTTCATAAAATTAAATTATAAAAAAATAAAATAATTGTATAGGGACCGCCTTGAGGGTTAGAGATAGAGCGTGGGTACACCCAAAATATTTTGTAGGCAAAAACAAATGAAAAACACACTTAAAACCAGTGAATAAACAATTGAAAACCATTCCAGTAATTATTCATTTGTTTTAACAAACATCAACATTTATTTTTTACTGTTGACAAAATTTTCTAAAATAAATAACATTAAACATTAAAAAATTAAGTTTTTTTCATTCTTTTTTAACAACAAATTCGAAACAAATAACCTACGAAAACATTAAAAATTAATTACTTAGGTTATTTTTTACAATTTTCTTTTGAAATATATTTTTAAAAATTTTTAATAAAATTTTTGGAAATCGATCCCGCAATCAACTACATTCTGGCCAGACACTCTACCCATCGTGCCAAAGTCACTTGATACAAACATGTTTTTATATTTCTATAAATAATTTTTTGATTTTTTTTCTACAAAAAAATAACCTACTTGTTTGGGCTAAAACTAATGATATTTCATTAAAAAATACAAACAATTAAAAAAAATAATTACTGACACAAATCATTAAAAATTTAAAGAATAACACAGTGATACAAAATCGAACTTCCGGAATCGGAATGGGATGAAACCAAAAGCAAATGAAAGCTGACGTTTTCCATAACAAAACCCTCAAGGCCTTTTTTTAGGTCAGAGCTAGATTTTATTTTACAAGCATTTAAAGTTGGTGATTTTAAAGCATTTAAAGTTTTTGTGTACTAAACGTGTCCAACTTTAAAGACCCCTGGTGGTGCCCTTATTGGACATGTAGGGTCCAGTTTTCAAACTTAAGCTCAAAATTACTTCAGCTATGACTGGTATGAATTTTGCTGCAATCGGTCCAGTACCTATTTACTGAATAGCCAAATTATTAAAATAAACCATGTACACCGTTGCGTATGATTGTTATTTAAAGGCAATTATTAATATAAATCACTGGACACCGTTGCGTATGATTGTTATTTAAAGGCAATTACAATATTAATCATTCGCCACTAATACAGTTTTCAAGCATTTATTATTGTAATTATAATAAAAGTGCACTAACTTCAAATGCGTGTAAAACAAAATCTAGCTCTGAACTAGAAAAAAGCCTTGAGGGGTTTGTTATGGAATATGTCAACTTTCATTTGCTTTTGGTTTCATCCCATTCCGATTTTGGGTGTTGCACTGTGTAATCAGTAGTTTTTACTTACAGAACAAAAATTAATGACTTTAAAAATTAAATGTTAATGAAAGTCTTTATATTTTAGTGTGTTATTTTTGAAACAAAGGACGGCAGTAGTCATTAATAAAAATTGAACATCAAATAATTTTTTTTTCTTTTAAAAACGACTAAACGTAAAATTTTTTAAATAAACTACAAACAGTTAATGACATAATTTTTTGAGTGTATGTTCTGAGAAGACATTGGAATGCACAAAATATTAAGGGTCGATCAAATATTTTACTCATCTAGGGTCACTTTTGAGGCAGTTAGAGCTGTAGGAGCAGTTTTATAAAAATGAAATCTTTGTATGGAAGCCCCCCTTAAGGAGTGGGGACAGTGCTTAGGTATAATTGCAAAAAATTTTAGTTGGAAAAACTCATGGGGGTCGGTCTTGCATTTGATCTTTTTAAGGGCGGTTGCGTGGCTTTTCCTACCTTTAAAATATTTTGTAGACAAAAAAAAAATTAAAAATACATTTAAAACAAGTGATAAAACAATTCAAAACCATCCCAGTAATTCATTTGTTTTAACAAACATCAACATTTATTTTTTACTGTTAATAAAATTTTCTAAAATAAATAACATTAAACATTAAAAAATAAAGTCACTTTTATTTTTTTTTTTCACCAAATTCGAAAAAATAACCTACGAAAGCATTAAAAACTAATGATTTCGTAGGTTATTTGTACAATTTTTCATTTGAATTATATTTAAAAAAAATTTAATAAAATTTTGGGAATTGATACCGCAATCAACTACATTCTGGCCAGACACTCTTCCCGTAAAAACTAATTATTTATCTTTAAAAAATGCCAACTATTTAAAAAAAAAATAACGTACTCAAATCATTAAAAATTATATAAAAAATTGAATGCTAATGAAAGTCTTTAGTTTTTATGTTGTTATTTTTGAAACAAAGAACAGAAATGGTCATTTAAAAAAAACTGAATATTAAACAAATGATTTTTCTTTAAAAAAAAAAAAAAAAACAACAAAACGTAAATCTTTTTAAAAAAACTACAAACAGTTAATGACATAATTTTTTGAGCGAAGGAAAAATCAACAGTTCCTGAAGGTTATGCTAAAAAAGTGAACAAATTATTTTTTTTTCTATATTTTTTCAAAAAATGTCCAGGAAAAAAATATAATAATAATAATTTTTATCTCATGATCAAGTATTTTTTATTTATTCTCTCTATTTAATTACAACTCATTTTTAATAATTTCAACCTAACCGAGAACTGGTAACAATGACCATCGTCTCGTTGTAGCGAAAAAACCAAGGGTTCTGGTGGGAATCGAACCCACGACCTCCATGTTGAAAGGCTAGTACACTACCAACTAACCTACACACAGAAAAAAATATTGAGAAAAAAAATTTGAGTAATCACTTGTTTAAATTTTTAAATAAGATTTGAGTAACTATTTAATTGACGCAATTAAAAATTTACTCAAAAACTAAAAGAAAAATTTGAGTAAATAATTTAATACAAAATTTAATAATTTTTTTTTATTTTCTTTTTATTCTCTTCGTGTTTTGAATTCTCGTTTAGTTTATAGTTTTTTGTGTATGTATATGAAAGTTTGAAATCATCTTTATGAAATTTTCCAATGTCTTCAAGAAATAAATATATTTGGTAAAGTTTGAAAAAACATTTTTTTCGAAAAAAAATGTGAAACTTTTTTAAATTTTTTAAAAAAATAAATTGGTAAATTTTGAGTAAATTTTTACTTGACACAATTAAAAAGTTACTTAAAAAATTAAAAAATTTTTAATTAAATTTTTAATAGCATGTATTGACAATTTTTTAGTAAGCATTTAATAATTTTTTATTAAAAATTTACTCAATACTATTAAATCGTTTACTGGTGCAAAATTGAGTAATTTTTTACTCAATAGTATTAAAAATTTACTCAAATTTATTTTTTATTTTTTTCTGTGCAGGGATGTTAGGAGAATTTGTTCAACGGACTATTATCCACATGTTTTCCAAATATACTTAACCCTTTCACTACCGACTTTTTTTGGCAAGTAATTTCTTGACCAAAATTTGTGAAAATGTAGATCTATGCAAAGTAAAAACTTTTTGTTGATTTCGTTGGTCTAACGCGCCCTCTAGCGGAGATATATCCAACCAAACTTGAAGCTTTCACATGCAATATCTCCCGAACGAGTAAACATTTTTCCAAAATTCGAATTTTGTATTTTTTGTATTGAAAAGTTCTACAAAATCCGCTTTTAAAAAAGCTTGTACGATTATTATTCGATTTTTGAGAACTTTTTAACGTTTATTTTGTTTTGCAATTTTTTTACGTTATTTGAAAAATTTCCAGTTTGCCACCAAATATTGTGTGTAGAGTCCACCTGAATGCAAATTTATTTTTCCGTCTTTATTTTATTTTCAATCGTGTCAAAACAAAACACAAAAATGTTGTACGGTTAATTTTCATGGTTGGTTACCGTTACCCTTATTATACCGTTACCGATTCAAAACCCTTTCAAATCGAATACCGTTACCGTTACCGATACCGCTAAAAATATTTTTAAAATACCGTTACCCTTACCGTTACCGTTATAATTATTAGAAGTTACCGGTATTGTACCGGTATTCAAAATTTTACCTGTTTTAAGGGATTTTAACGAACAAAAAAATAAAATAAAATTGCTAACATAATTTTAAATTTATAATTTACAAATTATCATAAAATGATAATCATATCAAATCTATACTGGTTTTTGGGTCTATAAAATATTTTTAGCTTTCAGTTCTATCTTTTTTCAAATTTTTAACTAAATTAATAATACCGATACGTACCGGTTTGGTTGGTTCGGTACCGGTACATACCGTTACCGAAACGATTTGAAAACACTTACCGTTACCTTTACCGAAATAAATAAAAATTAGATACCGTTACCGTTACCCTTACCGTTATTCGTTTCGGTAACCAACCTTGTTAATTTTTAATGAATTTTTAAAGATGTGTACACTGCACAGTGGATTATATAAGGTGAATGCATCTCATAATTGATTTTTGCAAATGTTTGAAATTAACCATAAAACAAGTTCTATCGTAAAGCTAAGATGTCAAGCAATAATTATTTTCATAAATCATAGTTATTATGTCAACAGAAGTATTCGAAAATGGCGACAGAACACACAACTTTTGACTTTAAAGATTTGGGGAGATAAAATTATACGATATTCAACTGCGTATTTTTAATATTTCTAATTATTTTTTTTGGGATTGTAATACCATGTTGGAAAGGGTAACTTGTCCAGATTCTATTTTTGTTATGAGCTTTGTATATATTGTTAGCAGAATTGACATTTTTTCATTTGAAGTATATAATATTTTTTTGCTAACCTACGCAACTTTGACTAGGTTTTAACTGTTAGCGCCGTTTTCCTCCAATCTAGTTATAACATAGAATTAAAGTTAAACTTATTATCTAAAAGATATATCAAAACTAGCTGCCTTTTCGTGCCTTTAAACAAATGGCATGCAAAAATGTTGACGAACTCTCAAATTAAAAATAAATAAAAATTTAATTATGAATTATTTTCGCTCATTATGCCCTACTCAATTTGCCATTCCGTGTGTAACGCAACGAAATATCGGTCTAGGATCACATAAAATACATATAACATTGATCCATGATCAATTTTAAGATATTCTAGCGATGTCTGTCCGTCTGTCTGTGGAAAGCACGATGTAGTCCAAACCAAAAGAGCTAGACCCCGGAAGTTTGACAAAAAAAATTACTTATAACTGGCTAAGTTTGTAAATGGGCAAAACCGGACCTCGGGTTAAACAATTTCCCCTTAAAAAAAAAAACAAAAACAACCCCAAAAAACATTTTTTGCATATTTTTTAGCATATTTGTTCAACAATTGAACAATATGTTGATTACTATAAGAATTAAAATACCTGCGCTTATCAAAGAGACTGAGAAACGGAATTTTTTTTTGTCCGCCCCCGTTTGGAGGCGTGGCTATAACAATAAATGCTAAAATTGTGTTATTTTTGCGTATTATAATTAATGAGTTTGTAGACATTTATTGCAAAAAGGTAGAGGTAGTCCCCGCCGACAAACCCCCCCCCCCCTTACTCCATTTTCCAAAAAAAAGACAATTTATTTTTTTCACTTTTTGGAGGGTTCTGGAAAGATTTGGCAACAGCCGAATTTAACACTATTTTTTTTATCTTGGCAACCTTCATACGATTTTTTTATTAATAATAATATAATAATTTGATCCAATGATCAGTTTTTATTTATTTTTCCAATTTAATTACAAATCATTTTTTTTTTAATAATTTAAACCTAAACGAGAACTGGTAACAATGACCGTCGTCTCGTTGTAGCGAAATCGACCAAGGGTTTTTGTAGGAATCGAACCCACGACCCCCTGTTTCATAGGCTAGCTCGCTACCAACTAACCTACAGGGGCCCCCAATTTTTTTATTATAACTTCCTTATTTTTGTCGTATTACAATAAAATATCAGTTAAATTTTATATTTGACACCAATGAAAATCTATATAAATCCGGTAATTTTTTAAAAATTGTAACATTTTGCCCTTAAAAGTCTATGGGACTAAATGTTGACCTTTTCTGAAAAATTTATCTACAAAATTACTTATTATAAATATCTGTTGCAAAATTCAATTGAAAATAATTAGAAAATATAAAAAATACCTATTTAACTTGTCCTAACATTTTACTTTTATACTAAAATTCAACAAAAATATCGAAAATGTATTTTTAACCCTTCACAACTTTAGTTCTCGTCAGTCGATTTTTATAATTAAAAGCACAAATTAAAGCCTAAAGTCTCACTTATTATATGGTAGGTCTGGACCGACTATATTTTTTTTAAACAATATAATTCCTTTTTTTTTAAATCATTTATAATTACTTTACATTTGCTTATGTGGTACTTAAATTACTTTGTGGGGAAAAAACTATTTTTTGTTATTACACTGTCGGTAATTCTCTCTTTTTGTAATCTAATTGTACAATTGTGGTTGCTGTTGTACCCATTGACAAGCCTCTTCCCTACCTTAGTTGTCGATTATATGTGTGGTATAATATAATATTAAAAAAAAAATACTATTTAATTAACTAAATAAACATTAGAAAAACAAAGTTTAAATAACATATACATATAAAGGTATGATTTTTTTTTTTACTCTTTTATAACTATTTCAATAAAAAAAAAAAGATTATGATGATGACGTGTGTCTGAGTTTTTATAGGGGGTATTTGCTTTAATTATAACCTACCGGAAAAGTTATGAGGGTATTGATGATAGTGTTAAAGTGTTTGTAACATGCATATAATATAGAATTTCCGACAACTAATCGTAATTTCAAGATTTAGCCTAAAAATATGCAATATAAAAAATTAGCAATAAATCCTAAATATATGCAATAAAAAAAAGTTACACGATTAGTCCTAAAAGTATACAACACTAGTAAAAAAGGACCCATTTTTGGGATAAAATCACATATTTTTATATATTATCTGATATCATTATGAATACCCAGTTGGTAAAATAAAATCACACCTGACATACTGCTGACTCTCCCTTTATGAAATCGGTGACATCTTCATACAATTTTTCAAAATGTCATCAATGACATGTCAGCAGTTGGTCAGCAGTGTCCACTAGTATCGGTGGCCACTAACAATTCGTTTAAAAAACCGCTGACCAACTGCTGACATGTCATTGATGACATTTTGAAAAATTGTATGAAGATGTCAGCAATTTTACAAAGGGAGAGTCAGCAGTATGTCAGGTGTGATTTTTTTTGCCGACTGGGTATATTTAAATACGAATTTATTAAAAAAATGGGCAAATTTTTATTAGGAAATAACAAACTTTTTTAGTTAATCCTTAATGTATGCTATATGTATAATAATTGATCTAAAAATTTGAAAAAAATACGATTAATCCTAAAAATATGCAGTTCATAAAATCCGCAAATAATCCTAAAAATACGCATTATAATAAATTTATACAGTTAATGCTAAATCTGTGATTTATACAAAAGCACCATCAACCTAATCAATCCCAAAATTATGCTACATAAAAATGTGTTGCCTATTTAAAGGAGCATCAGATTATAGTTATATGTAGCCTATTTTTAAGGGCAGATACACAAAAATCTAAGTTTTTTTTTTGTTAAATTTGTAGTATTTTATAAATTCGTTGCAACCACCGACTAATGCCTTACATTTATTTTTTATCGCCTTTGTTTTTCTACAAAATTACTATTAAGGGTGTAATTAGCAAAATAATAATAATAAAAAAAGTGTATTTTCATGTAAATATTTAAAAAGTAAATAACTCGTTTTTGTTTTTAACATTTAATTTTATGTATTTGCTTTAAGTTGCTTAGAAAAGCTTTAGGGATTTGTTTGTATGCCAAACAAAGAAAAAAACTTAAATTGTTTTATGTGTTCACATATGAATTCTTAATTGTTTTGTGTACCTTCATATATTTGTTAAAGGTCTAAAGTTAATAACTTTGTGAAAATAAAATAAGAATGAAAATTATATGTTTCAATTAGAGATTTTGGAAATCAGTTTTTAAAGTTTTTTGTTACCAACTGCGGCTGCGCATTCTTAGACTATATAAAAGAAAACAATATTTCATATGGAAAAAAATTATAAATAATAAAATTTTTAATTAATATTTTGTCAAATCAACAACAAAAATTAATTGTTTTTAAAATAAAAATAATTGAAATTTTCTTTAACAACACAATTTGTGAAAACAATTAAATTGGTTGTTGATATAAAAAAAATAATTAAAAATTTCTCACAACTCCGTTGCCAATTTTTTGTAATTTTCAGTTTCAGTTTCTCAGAATTACAAAATATATTTCCTAATTTTTATACCCTACACCACTCTGTGGTACAGGGTATAATGAGTTTGTGCTGATGTTTGTAACTACCCGAAATATTGGTCCTAGACCCACCTTTAAGTATACCGATCGACTCAGAATCACTTTTTGAGTTGATTTAGCGATGTCCGTCCGTCCGTCTGTCCGTCCTTCTGTCTGTCTGTCTGTCCATGTAAACGGTTTAAACACGATAAATGTCGCAATTTTTAATCAATCGATTTGAAATTTGAAACTTAAGCCACTTTTGGCCCAAGGACGAAGCTTATTGAAATTGAAAAAAATCGGTCCATATTTATACCTAGCCCCCAAACAAAGGTCCTCTTTAGTTTTGGCTCAAATGACTATAATAACCGCGTTATAATAGGTATCAAAATTTGGAACGTAAACGTGTTTTGTCTTCACAAATTACCATTTCGAATTTTAAAGAAATCGGAACAGTTCTTCTTGTAGCCCCCGTACAAACCACCTTCCCGATTTTTACATAAATCTCTCAAATTTCATGAAAATAGAAAATATTTAATTAGACTATTGTTGGTGTATGCTAAACGCGTACTAAAATAACCTTATCAAATCTGATAATCATCGGACCAGTTTTGGACTTAGGCCCCTTGTGAAAATTTCGCCCGATATTACTGTCAACAAATAGAAGCCTATTTCACTAAAATTTGATTTGTGAGTGTTTTTTACACTTATTAAAGATTTGACAAAATAAAGATCTAATCGGTCCATCGGACCCATTTTCCGAGAAACTCTGGTGTAGGGTATTATATGGTCGGTATTGACCGACTATAATTTTCTTACTTGTTTTTTATTGAGAATACGTAAAAAGTTATTAAAAATTTTTTTTTTTTTTTAATAACTTCTGAGATTCGATTAGAGTATTATTCTAGTTAGAGGTTCAAAGATTCTATTTATTTATACTCTTAAAACTTGTGAAACATATGGAATTTTAAGTCCGGTTTCACGCTTGATTGACCAAAAATGATTCTCTAAAATCTGCTGGGGAAATCTAAGGGGGAACAGATCTGTACAGATTTTCTATGAAATGAGAAACTTTTTTTAAGCAATAAACAATTAATGTATTATGAGAATATCATGAATAGAATTTAAGGGCCTCGAACTAGAAAAAAAGAAATATATTCATAAAGGCCGAATAAAAACTTTTTTATTTCATTGTATCTACACCATTTACAGATGTAAGTCGTAAAAGATCAATTGTAACTCGAAGATTCCATTTGTAATTCGAAGATTCCATTTGTAATTCGAATACTCCAATTGTAATTCGAAGATTCCAATTGTAGTTCGAAGATTCCAATTGTAATTCATAAAAGATCAATTGTAATTCGTAAAAGATCAATTGCAATTCGTAAAAGATTAGTTGTAATTCGTAAAAGATCAGTTGTAATTCGTAAAAGATCAATTGCAATTCGAAAAAATCAATTGTAATTCGTAGAAGATCAATTGTAATTCGAAAAGATCAATGGTAATTCGTAAAAGATCAATTGTAATTCGAAAAAGATCAGTTGTAATTCGTAAAAGATCAATTTGTCGAAGATCGATCTGGTAACATCTCTGGCATGGATGACGACCTGATCGATTGATCTTGATGTTGCCAGATCGATCTTCGACATAATTATAATTCGTAAAAGATCAATTGTAATTCGTAAAAGATCAATTGTAATTCGTAAAAGATCAATTGTAATTCGTAAAAGATCAATTGTAATTCGTAAAAGATCAATTGTAATTCGTAAAAGATCAATTGTAATTCGAAGATTCCAATTGTAATTCGAAAACGAACGAGTAAATCAACAAAAAAAAAATGTTTTTAAAGACGTATGAAACAATTTTTTTTTGATTTACTCGTTCGTTTTCGAATTACAATTAGAATCTTCGAATTACAATTGATCTTTTATGAATTACATCTGTGAAGTACATCTGTAAATGTAAATTAAAAAAAAAAACATCATCTAAAATATTTGTGAAATATCTTGCTGTTCTGGGGTATAGTGACAAAAGGTTTTAATGTACTTCATACGCAGCTAGTTTTACTTCTGTGTATTATACATTTTTTTATGGTGTAATTATTAATATTTTTTCTTTTTTTACTAAAACCCACTTAACTATGACAATTGTTCTATAAATTACTCTAGAGAATGTGTTGAATAAAAAAAAATAAATAAACAGCTACAAAGAAATCAAAAGTACTTTGCCGCTGTTTGGCCTGCTATAAAATTGTGCAAAAAAAAAATCAAATCAAAAAATATAAAATGTGTAACACATGTTTATTTTATACAAAACACCCAGTACCCAATGAAGCAAACGATACCGTTATTATATCGAGGCAATATCACCTAAATATCACATATTTCCTCATGATATCGTTTTCCATAAAAATATGATACGGTTTTCACTATCGTTTATTCGTGTGATAATGATAATAAAAATTGCCATTTTCCAGAATTTATCGAAGAACTATCGTTATTCCAGGCGATAACGATATCGTTTCGATATGAATATGTGATATCGTTTTCGCTACCGAAATTTTCAGGAATGACGATAGAAAAATCGCCAAAAAATCGAAAATGGTTTTTTAATTTTAATTTAGGGCGATACCGTAATCGGTATCATACTGGTGATACTATTTTCGCTATCACTTATCGTTTTTTGGTTTATTGGGTAGAGAAAATCTGAAAAAATTAAAGAGTGTTTTTTCAATTAGAATCTTTTCCCATTGGAATAAATTTTTGTTTTAGTAATAATAATAATAATAGTTTGATCACATGATCAATTATTTTTATTTATTCTTTATATTTATTTACAACTCATTTTTAATAAATTCCACCTAACCGAGAACTGGTAACAGTGACCGTCGCCTCGTTGTAGCGAAAAAACCAAGGGTTCTGGTGGGAATCGAACCCACGACCCCCATGTTGAAAGGCTAGCATGCTACCAACTAGTCTACGGGGGTCCCCGTATTTTAGTATTTTGACTAATAACTTTTCACACAAAATTAAATTATAATTATTTTTTTAATTGCTTTAACAAATTTCGTGATTGTTTAATCATTTATACAATTTTTCGAATGTTATTTAAAATTATTCTAAATATTGCAAAAATTTTCCCTATTGGGATTTTTTTTACACACCCCACCGACTTTTAATTAACATTCAAGTGACGTATGTAATATCCTCTATTTAGTGGTAGAGGGTATATATAAGTTCGACAGGTCGTTTGTAACACTTTGAAATAGCAATTTTAAGTTCATATTTATAAGTCTGTCTGTTCGTATTTATATTTTAGCGAAATCAGTTCAGAGGTTCAAAAGTTATAAACGAAAATGTAACGACACCTTGAAAAATTTAGGAAATTTAACATAACCTTAAAATTCAAAATGCTTTAATTCAGGTAAAATATGGCAAAGAAATTTAATACAAAATGTTATTTAAATATTTTCAAAAAAAAGTTGATGAAAAAACAATTTGATGAAAAAAATTGATGAAAAAAAAAATTTATGAAAAAACAAAAATTTATGAAAAAAAAAAAATTATAAAAAAAAAATTATGAAAAAAAAAATTGATGAAAATAAAAATTTGATAAAAAAAAAAAAAAAATTATTTAGTGTTGTTTTAATTCGGCTAAAGGTCATATATTTTAATAAAAACTAAAGTTTTTTAATTTTTAATTTTATTATTTATTTTGTCGTCCAATATTTCGGCCAGAGTTTCTGGTCCTCATCAGGGTAAATTAACTTCTTTACTGGTTTACTTGTTTTTACATAGGGCGGATTAAAAAACTTAAAGAGCGTATCTCTTTTATTTTGGACTGCATCGTGTCTTATACAGACGGACGGACGGACGGACATTCTAGAAAAGTCTTAGAATCGATCATAGATAAACAATATATATACTTTATGGGGTCCCTGACCGATATTTCGATGCGTTACAAACGGAATGACAAAGTGAGTATACCCCCATACTGTAGTTGGAGGGTATAAAAACAAGTAAGAAAGTTATAGTCAGTCAAGACCGACCATATGATACCCAGTGTTTTCCGGAAAATGGGTCCCAAGTCCAAAAATGAACCGATTGTATCTGTCTTTTGTTAGATCTTTATTTAGTGTAGAAAACACACACTGATCAAATTTTAGTGGAATTGGTTTATTTTTTTGTCAGTAGACCAATTTCACTGAATATCGGGGGGGGGGGGGGGGGGGGGGGGGGAGGGGATTGCTAAGTCCTAAAATGGTCCATTTATATTCCGATTTGATTAGGTTACTAAAGTACACGTCGGGAAGGTGGTTTGTATGGGGACTTCCAGAAGGACCGATTCCTTTGAAATTTGGAATGGGGATTTGTGCATACAAAATTTGATTATCTGCTGAATTTCAAAGCGATATATATTATTATACGGTTATTAGAGTCACTTAAGCCGAATCCAAAGGGGGCGCTTGATTTTCTCCAATTTCAATAGGCTTCGTCCTTGGGCCAAAAGATGCTTAAGTTTCAAACTTCAAGTCAATTGATTGAAAATTGCGACCTGTATTGTGCTTAAACCGATAGATGGACAGACGGACGGATGGACAGACGGACGGACATCGCTAAATCGGCTCAAAAAGTAATTCTGAGTCGATCGGTATACTTGAAGGTAGGTCTAGGAACAATATTTCGGGTAGTTACAAACATCAGCTCAAACTCATTATACCCTGTACCACAGAGTGTTGTAGGGTACAAAAAATCGCAAAAATGTGGGCAAAACTTTAACCCCCTAAAGGCACGGGTTAATTTTGTCCGATTTGGCTAAAAATTTAAACATAGAGTTTTTAGATCAAAACGAACCATAATTTGCCCGGCCATTGACGAAATTCGAAAAAAGTCATTATCCGTGCCACTCTTATAAAGATGCGTTTCTTTCCCCTTGCAATAAATGTTGGGAAATTGATTTATTATGATTTTATGCACTCAAATAATAAAATTTAATCATAATTAAAACAATTTTTTATTTTCACGCCCACAAATAGGGGCGGGTCTTTGCTTTCTCCAGACAGAAAAATTTAGAAAACACAAAAAGTAAGAAAAAATCAGAAAAGTTAAAAAAATAAACTTTAATTAGAAAAAGTTAGAAAAATTCCTAAAAACCAAAAAATATCAAAGAATAACACCCTCCGACAAATATGAAAAAAAGTCGTTAAACACGAACTGGATAATATATGTTTGACACTAGAGACTAAATGTAGTAAAACTGCATTTACAGTTTTTATTTTCGTGATCCTGTTTCCTTTTAAAAGGATCCTGTTTCCTTTTAAAAGGACAAAATTTTTAGAGGGTTAAATTTTATAAAATATTTTTTTTAATAAATGTACTTGTCCTTAAGTACCACCAGTGACATAATCCCCACGGACATAACCCCCATTTCCGTTATGATGATTATGACTAAAACGAATTCGGTCATAATCCCCATAACGGTAGTGGGGATTATGACCGAAAAAAAATTGGACATAATCCCAATAAAAAATTGGCATAATTCCCAGTTTTATGGGGACAATTACCACGTAAAAAATGGACATAGTCCCTATTACAGGGATTATGTCTACTATACTAATAGGTCATAATCCCAATAATTATGTGAATTTTTTTTTGTCTTAAAAGTTTTTCTGCGGCCGGGCTTAGGGATTACAAACTCCATGCATTAAGCCCACCCTCTCCGCAAAATAAAGGGATTATGACCGAAATTGTTTTGGACTTAGTCCCCATAATATGAATGGGGGTTATCACCGAAAAACTTTCGGTCGTAATCTCAACAGGGAAGGGACATAATCCCCATTGGGATTATGACCGTTTTTGAAATGGTCATAGTCCCCACAACTAATATGGGGATTATGTCCGTAATGCATTTGGTCATAATCCCCATTTCCGTTATGGCGATAATGTCCTGTCAACAGTAACGTCCTTCCAAAAAATTTATCCTTCAATATCATTTAAAATTTTGAACAAAATATTTTGATAAAGTTTTCAAATGACTTTATTCACATTCTTTTATCCTGATATGGCAAAATAAAAAATGGAAAATTTAGGGGAGATCCCCCACTTTTATTTGCCATCACCAGCGTCAAAAAAACAAGTACAAATATTTCAAAAAATATTTTTACCAAATGTATCCTTTAAAACTTTGAAGTCCTTTTAAAAGAAAACAGGATCACGAAAAGAAAAACTGTAAATGCAGTTTTACTCCATTTGATCTCTACTTTCTGACGTATATCATCTGGTTCATGTTTGATATTGGCTGTCGGACGGTGTAATAATTGCAATAATTTTAAGAAATTAATTTATAGGGTATAAAATATTCATCACCACCGAATATAACACTTTCACTTGTACTTGCATGTGTTGGCCCACAGAGATTTCATATTCATTCATTTCTGTTAGTTCAGGCATTTTGAAATTGTAATGAATATTATTCTTTTACATATTGTTTACATTTTTGTTGAATAAACATTTAAAAAGTAAAATAAAAAACAAAAACAAAAACAAAATTATTAAATAAATATTTCAAAGCTAATTGTATTATTAACAATTTTAAATCATCTTGAAAATAGAACATGTAATATAAATTAGGCATGCATGAATCAAACAAAATATAATTTATTCTTTGACAATGCATTTTTTTTTTTTTAAGAGACAGATGTTTTCTAGTAAAATTGTTGCAATTTATATGTAAATTGAGTGAAATATATATATTTTTTTTTAGATTTGTTATAGAATTTCATTCAAACTATATTTGGTTCATTGTTAATAAGTCTTTGATGTTGTTTAAGAAATTTTATTAAGTTTTTTGAAAAATTTAAAATTTTATATTTGTTTTTTTTTTTTTCATTGCAGGTAATTATCACACATTATAACAGATTTATTCCTTGAAATACAAGTAAGTTTGTTTTTTAATGCAAAATTTAATTTCCAGTAAATGACAAAATTCCTTAGTTAAACAGTGCTAAGAACCCAATTCGGCTTACCAAAATATTTTCCCTTATCTGGTAACACTTAATAAAAACTAATTTAATCCCTCACATCTGGCACCTTTAATTGATACCATGTAAAATTACTTAATTTACTGATTAATAAATATTTATGAATAAGAAACGAAAGTATAACTAACAAACACGTAATACTTGGCGTATGATTTATTTCATTTATTTTCATTACAACATAAAAAAGTTAAAGGGGGTGATATGCTTAAAATACAAAAAGAGCAGCGATAATATAAAACAATAACAAAACAAGAAACTTATGAAACACTACAACAGTTTTAATCTACACTAAAAAAAAAAACTTGTAAGATTACAAAAAAAAACTTGTTAAATAATTTTCTGCTACCTCCTATTTTACGAGAATTTCTAGTAAAAATTACGAGCTTTTTTGTAATTTATCAAGAGCTTCACCAAACAAATTGTAAACATACAATTTCTGTAAGATTGCCTTGGAAATTTGTACAAATTGTAAAATTACAAAGAAAAGTTACTTGTTCACTACTCGTAACACCTTATATATTATGTTCTTGTATGCCACACTCAAAAAAAAAAAAAAAAAAAACCTAGTAAAAGACAAGAAAAGTTCGTAACTTTTTTTTGCTACCTCCTTTTTAACAAGAATTCCTTGTTTTTTTACGAGCTTTTCACCAATTACTTTGTAATTTTACAAGCTTTTCACCAATAAAATTGTAAATTTACAATTTTTTTGACGCGATAAAACTTACAAGGAGGTTTCGTGACTTGACAAGATTTTTTGCTACATCCTTTTTCACGAGAATTCCTAGTAAAAATTACGAACTTTTTTGTAATTTTACAAGATTTTTACCAATAAAATTGTAAATTTACACCTTTTTAGGCGAAATCAGGGATGGAAAAGTCAGTACTTTAGTACTTTTTTCAGTACTTTTTACTCTCAAAAATACCGTAGTACCAGGGTTGCCAGAATTGTTGGGTACAAAATCGTCAAAAATGTACGATTTTTATAAAAAAAATCGTCAAAATCGTCATCCCATTTGCAAAAATCGTCAAAAAATCGTCAAAATAAAAAAGGTATATTTATCCTCGATTAAAGAGTAATTCTAAGACATTCAAGCGATGTCCGCCCGTCTGTTGAAGGCATGATGCAGTCCAATTCCAAATGAGCTAAATCCATACAGTTTGGCAGAAATATATCTTACGGCCATTGGATGATTCAGTTCGTAAATTGGCAAAATCAGACCAAGAACAAAGTTCCCTCTATTAAAACTAAACCTGCGTCCGATTTTTTTTTTTTTTACTTTTTTTGTTATATTTTTAAGCATATGAAATAGTTTTATGAAAGAAAAGGTTATGCAGTTGGGTCAAGTTAATTGGAAAATGTTTTTTTTTTCTGTTTACCCTTTTTAGTGGCCACTTCTATAAAAAAATAATAATGATAAAATTGCATAAATATCATAATAAATCAAAGAAAGGTCCTCCACCAAAAAACTCCCTATAATTTTTTTACATTTTGGAGGGAAACAGAGAATGTAACACTCTCACTTGTTTCTTTTGTCCCTTTTTATACAAAAATATTGGTGGATAGTTTTTTTTAACTAACAATAAGCAAAAAATATTCATTGAATATTAAAGTTCTATTAAAAAAATTTTAAAAAGTAGACAAAATTGTCAGGTTTTTGTTATTTTTAAAAATCGTCATTTTTTGGGCAAAAATCGTCAAATCGTCATTTTGCTATTTTGGGGAGTAAAAATCGTCAAAATGCAGAGAAATCGTCAAATCTGGCAACAGTGCGTAGTACCCCCGCGACTGATTTAGTACCTTTCTATACCAGACGATTTCATACATATTTTTAACCAAATTTAAAAAAAAAATCCGAAAATCGACCGATTTTCATTGGAAAAATGTTTCAAAAGCTTCAAATAAATGAAATTTTTGATTTTAGCTAACCTTTATTGAAGTTTTCTCTAAAAAATAAATAAATGAATAAGGATGTTCTCAATCTAAGAACTTTTATATTGAATTATGCCTGGTTTCTTCTTATTCGTCACAGGCGAAAGGCGTTTGTCGTACCGAAACTGGACTTTATTTTTTATAGTACCGTCGAGGGCGAAAAAGTACTTTTTTGGTTGAGCTCCAGTACCATTTCAAAATTCCGATTTTCCATCCCTGGGCGAAATACAATTTACAAGGAATTCTCGTAAATTTGCTCGACTTTTAGTAGTATTTTTTCTGTAAGCACAGATCGAGCTTGGGCTCTAATTATATTTGTTATAAGGGTTCATGTTGAAAAAATGCAGAAGAAAAATTTAATTTCTAAAAATTATACACTCAAAAAAAAAAAGCTTGTAAAATTACAAGAAAAACTTGTAACTTTTTTTGTTTGCTACCTGCTATTTAAAAAAAATTCCTAGTAATTTTACAAGATTTTTACCAATAATTTTGTAATTTTACAAGCTTTTTACCAATAAAATTGTAAATTTTC
The DNA here is from genome assembly GCA_963921195.1 of Pegoplata infirma. Lineage (NCBI taxonomy): Eukaryota > Metazoa > Arthropoda > Insecta > Diptera > Anthomyiidae > Pegoplata > Pegoplata infirma. The sequence goes on from OY992540.1 coordinate 24,282,989, forward strand.
ATTTTTTTGGAATTCTCGTGAATTTTCTACAAGGAATTCTCGTGAATTTTCTAGGTTTTTTTTTTGTTAAATTATCTGGGAAATTTGTACAATTACAAAATAAATTGTAAAATTAAAAAAAAAAATGTAAATTTAGATTTGTTAAAAAACAAGGAAAACTGAGACTTTTCCTAGTAATTTGACGAAGTTTTTTTTTGTGTTTATACATTTCTAGAATTTCCATACCGGTTTCAAACACTCCAGTTAGTGTTATCATCAGTAGGATTTTAAATGTCGGTTTGTCTTGTTAATGGAAATTGTTTTTTATATATGTGAATATTCATAGGCCCTTGCCACAAGAAAACAAAAAGTCTATTTTAACAAAAGTTTTATTTTAAATTTCAAATTTTCTATACATTTTTTGAAAGTCGATTTTAAAAACAAAAACAATTTGTATGGAAATAAAATTAAAAGCTCATTTTAAATTTATTTTATTTTCTTGTGGTAAAGCTGATAGTTTCTACAAAATTTTTGTAAAAAATCTTGGAAATTTGTAAAATTACAAAAAAAACTGTAAAACTGCAAAAAAAAATGTAAATTTCGATCACACATTTTTTGTTAAAAAAAAGGAAACCTGTCAAATATTGGTAAAATGGGATTACGGAACTTTTTCTAGTAATTTGACAACTTTTTTTTTTTAAAAAATATACCACAAATATAGCAAAAACCCGAATTTTTTAAACTTCAGGTTATGATATCTCTGATATGGAACAAGATATTTCATAGGTTAAATATTAATTTTTAAGGTTATTTGTGGGACGTTCAGACGACATATCCGGATTTATATGTAAAGTTGGAGTCGCGCTGCTGTGTTTTTCAATAAGTGGATTTATTTTCGGATTATTTTTATTTAGTCTAAAATAAATATTTTAACATGCCAAAACAAATTTGACATATTTTTTTCCGCAATCTTAAATAAATTAGCAATTACACTATACATCATTTTGCAACCTAGAAGTTTTGATGCGCTTGAGACCAAACAAAACTGAATGGTACTGATAAGAGAAGAAACCCCCTAGCTGGGTTTGGTCTGATTGACTAAGGTTTTTTTTTATATTGGCGTTTGAAATTTTAGGCTTAGAGTTTAATTTTAGATAAGAGGACATTTTCTGTAATACCTATATCTCGAAAACTATTCACAAATTTGCTCAAGTATCTTTGGCAATATTGTAGCTCTTGAACTGCCCTACAAAAAATAATCAAACATTTATTTAAAAAAATTCCACCTTCATGTCTAAAAACTTCTAAATTTAAAAAAATACCATTTTATTTTTACATTTTAAAGTTTTTGATCATGAAGGTGGAATTTTTTGGAATAAACGATTAAAAGTTTTTTGTTGGGCAGTTTAAGAACTACAACTTTGCCGAAGACTCTCAAGAAAAATCTTGAACAGTTTTCGAGATGTAGGCATTACAAGAAGCGTTCTGTTATCAAAAATTCGTTTCTAAGCCTAAAACTTCAAACGTCAATTAAAAAAAACCTTAGTCAATCAAACCAAACCCATCTAGGGGTTTTCTTCTCTCATCAGTAGCTTTCAGATTTTTTTGATTTCAAGCGTATCAAATTTTGAGTGTTCCACTGTGTTATAATTCGAAAAAATAATAAAAAACTTCTGGAAAATGAAAAAAATTATAAATAAATCAAAATTAATCCAAATTAATTTAAGGATGTAATAAGTCCGTTTTGGATTAATTTTGATTTATTTATAACTTTTTTAATTTTTTTTAATTTTTTTTATTATTTCGGATTATAATTGCTAATTTATCGTAGATTACGAAATAAAATATTCCAAATTTGTTTTGGTATTCTGAAATATTTTTTTAAACAAAATAAGATTAATCAGAAAATAAATTCACTCATTGAAAAACACAGAAAATATCTCGAATATAGTACAAAACAAGTTTTTTTTGACTAAAAGCTAAATATCTTGAAAACCTGATGTGATGGGCAATTTCAGATCAGATTCGGATTTAGGGCAACTCAAACCCTTAGAAAAGTATACTCCGGTACATGGGTTAAAAATTTGTCGTCATGTGAAATTAAAATAATTCTAAGAAAAATCTGGAAATAAGGAACAAATTTTAAGTTAAGAAAAATATTGAGCAAATCAGACAAATTAAAAAAATTTCTAAAATATGAAAAATTTTTAAAAATCAGTAAAACTTTCTAAAAAAATTTGGGAAAAATAGGAAAAATTTTTAAAAAACAAAGAAAAAAAATTTAGTTTATTTTTTTTGAGTAAATATTGAAAACAATTCTAACAAAATAAAAAAAATTTGGAAAACTCTGGTTAATTTTGAAAAATATGGCAAAATTAAGAAGTAAGTTTGGAAAATTCAGACAAATTAAAAAAAAAAATCAACAGAATTTAAAAAAAAGTTAGATAAAAAATATTTTGAGTGAGTTTATTCTAGCTCGAGGTCATTATTTCATTTACTAATGCCATTTTTAGCGCTGAGGCGCGTACTTAATATGTATTATTATTTTTTTTTTCAAATAAAAAATTATTATTAAAAAAAAAAAACAAATTAAAACTATGATATTCTCATAGAGTATTTTTTTAGAAATAAATTTTTCTGTTTTAAATTTCTTTATGCTGGTATTTTTTGCAAGACTTACAATTAGTCGACACGTGTTTAGTAATTTGTCAGATTCAATTGTCAAGACTATTTAACATTTATAAAAACCCTTCAAGCAAAAAATGGAATTCAAATGACAAATAATGTTCAAACAAAAATAGTCATACTTATTCAACTTTACCCCCATTGAGAATTAGAAGAAGTAAGAACACTTACCGTCTTGCAAAAATGTAGTAGTATAGGGTTTTAATATTTGCTAAATAGTCTTGACAATGGAATCACGAGTTGAGTCTTGCAGAAGTCTTGCAGAAATGACCAACATAAATAAATTTAAAACAGAAAAATAATTTTCTTGAAAATCATTTTATGAGAATATCATAGTTTAAATTAGAAAAGGAAATAATGACTTCGAGCTACAATAAACCAACTCCCTATAGGGAAAATGTATTCAGAACATAAGACGGTTTCTATACAAAACAAGTAAAATAGTTAAATTCGGCCTTGCCGAATGTATTGATACCCTTCACAAATTTAAAAAGATTATTGCAAAAAACTTTATTTAAAATTTCCGCGAAAAAAAAAATGTTGTTAAAAAAAAAATCCGCGATTTTTTTGTCAAAAAATATGTCCGCACTTGTTTAAATACCATTCGGTGTTCAATTCTGTTCACATATGTCAACCCGCAGCCGAATTAAAGCATTTTGTATTTTTAGGTTATGTTGAATGCACCAACATTTTTGAGGTGTCCTTACATTTTCGTTTATAACTTTTGAACCGCTGAACCGATATTGCTGAAATGCAATACCAAACTTCTCGGGAGAACTTCCAATAAACATGTTACGTTTCAGTCATCTCGTGTAATATTTTGGCCGTGATCACCATTTCCACAGTGTTGTATATTAAGAAATACGGAACTAGGATATTTCCCAAGAATGAGAAATATCCTAGCTTACAAGAATTTTAGAGAAAAGGAAGGATATTTTTCCTGGAGGAAAAATAGCCTTTTAAAGAAGGGACAAAGGATATTTCTCCTGGAGGAAAAATATCCTTTTAAAGAATGGATAAAGGATATTTCTCCTGGAGGAAAAATATCATTTTAAAGAAAGTGTAGGGGATAAAGGATATTTCTCCTGGAGGAAAAATATCCTTTTAAAGAATGTGTAGTGTTTACCTATTGTTCTGTTCTGGTGCGGGTGTGTACCTATGGTTTGTCCGTTCTGCGCGGACGACGCCTGAACCGTCAGGCTTATAGAGCCTACTTTAAGAGAAAAAAAGAACCCGTCTTTTGGATGGTGGGGGGACTAACCTGAAAATAAAAAATAAAACAATTATGTTTTCTTTTATGCGGGGCGACAGCACTTCTGTCGCTCGCTCACTCATTAGTCCAACTTTATTTTCTTGTTTTTTCTCTATTTATACCTATAAGTAAAACTTAATACTAGCTTAAAACTAGGTCAATAAAATAAATGGCTAAGGTAGCATAAATAATTTAAAGCTAGTTGCATAAATAATTAAAAATTATTAATAAACAGAAATTGTAAGTAACCTAAATAAATATAAAATAACTAAAACCTAATTAAAAATTCTTTAACCCTTATGTGCTAATGTAAGAATAACTTAACTAATAATAAAACTCTAAATGCTACACAACAACAGACAGACAGAAGTACAGACGGAAATCGCTAGAATGTCTTAAAATTGATCACAGATCAATTATATATATACTGTATGGAGTCCCAGACCGATATTTCGATGAGTTACAACCGGAATGACAAACTCATATATACCTTCTACTAGCTTACAATCCCGGTACTTCGTTACCGGTTGTATTGAATACCGGATAATAGAAGGATCAGGATTACTCTATCGAATTTAAAAAAATTCCCCTATGTAGTCTTTGTTTTATTTACTTGTGGACGTTTAAGTCTTCCATAAAAAAATATTTCAATGAATAATATAAACAATAAAATTTTAATAACTTTGCTGCTACGTTGTCATGTTCGTTCCGGGGGAAAAATATAATGACAATTTTCGAGCCCTTATGTCGGGATTTTGGATTTTGAGTGAATAAATATTTCAGTGAAAAAAGAAATTGGAATAAAAAAAAATATGGAGTAAAAAAAAGCTAAACACCAAAAATTTTAGTTAAAAATATCATTCCATATTGTTCCCTGCTCTATTCCATATTGTTCCCCGTTCTACTCCATTTCATTTCCAATTCCGTCTCCATCTTCTAAGGTCATTATTATAGGCACAGAAAAAGTACCAAAACTACAATTTATTACCCCCATTAGAAACGGAATTTAAAAAAAGTACCTCTTTCAGAATGTTTTTTCTTCGCCGAAGGATCCTACAATCCATATTTCAATTATCTAGGATCATTGTGTCAGCAAATATTAAAAGTACTTTTTATCCCCGTTAAGAAACGGAATTTCCAAAAAAAAACTTTTCCCAATCTCTTTTTTCACCGAAGGATTTTACATTCCAAATTTTAAGTTTCTGGGGCCATTATATCAGGAAATAAATAAGTACACTTTTTTATTCCTTTAAACCCCATTATTTTCCGAGAGGCGAACCTTTCCAATTTCAAGTTTCTATGTTTATTATTTCAGGAAATAAAAAAGTACCAAAAAGTGTACTTTCGGCATATTTAACAAAACGTACTTTTTATGGAAGGTACTTTTTATAAAAGTTACTTTTTATAAAAGGTACTTTTTATAAAAGGTACTTTTTATAAAAGATACTTTTAATAAAAGGTACTTTTTATAAAAGGTACTTTTTATAAAAGGTACTTTTTATAAAAGGTACTTTTTATAAAAGGTACTTTTTATAAAAAGTTCTTTTTATAAAAGGTACTTTTTATAAAAGGTACTTTTTATAAAAGATACTTTTTATAAAAGGTACTTTTTATAAAAGGTACTTTTTATAAAAGGTATTTTTTATAAAAGGTACTTTTTATAAAAGATACTTTTTATAAAAGGTACTTTTTATAAAAGGTACTTTTCATAATAGGTACTTTTTATAAAAGGTACTTTTTATAAAAGGTACTTTTTATAAAAGGTACTTTTTATAAAAGGTACTTTTTATAAAAGGCACTTTTTATAAAAGGTACTTTTTATAAAAGGTACTTTTTATAAAAGGTACTTTTTATAAAAGGTACTTTTTATAAAAGGTACTTTTTATAAAAGGTACTTTTTATAAAAGGTACTTTTTTATAAAATGTACTTTTTATAAAAGGTACTTTTTATAAACGGTACTTTTTATAAAAGGTACTTTTTTTTAAAGGTACTTTTTATAAAAGGTACTTTTTTTTAAAGGTACTTTTTATAAAAGGTACTTTTTATAAAAGGTACTTTTTATAAAAGGTACTTTTTATAAAAGGTACTTTTTATAAAAGGTACTTTTTATAAAAGGTACTTTTTATAAAAGGTACTTTTTATAAAAGGTACTTTTTATAAAAGGTACTTTTTATAAAAGGTACTTTTTATAAAAGGTACTTTTTATAAAAGGTACTTTTTATAAAAGGTACTTTTTATAAAAGGTACTTTTTATAAAAGGTACTTTTTATAAAAGGTACTTTTTATAAAAGGTACTTTTTATAAAAGGTACTTTTTATAAAAGGTACTTTTTATAAAAGGTACTTTTTATAAAAGGTACTTTTTATAAAAGGTACTTTTTATAAATGGTACTTTTTATAAAAGGTACTTTTTATAAAAGGTACTTTTTATAAAAGGTACTTTTTATAAAAGGTACTTTTTATAAAAGGTACTTTTTATAAGAGGTACTTTTTATAAAAGGTACTTTTTATAAAAGGTACTTTTTATAAAAGGTACTTTTTATAAAAGGTACTTTTTATAAAAGGTACTTTTTATAAAAGGTACTTTTTATAAAAGGTACTTTTTATAAAAGGTACCATTATTTCAGTAAATTAAAAAAAGTACCAAAAGTACACTTTTTTCTATTTTACCACCGTGGCAAAAACCCAGCCTTGGTGAATATTTTTTCCGGGAGGTGAACCTACATTGGAAATTTTAAGTTTTTAGGACAATTATTTAAGAAAACATAAAAGGTACCAAAAGTACAGTTTTTTACCCTTTTTACCCCTAAGAATCAACATTGGCAAAATCCAGCCTTAGTAGATTTATATTCCGGGAGCTTAACCTACATTCAAAATTTCAAGTGTCTAGGACCATTTTTTAAGGGAATATAAAAGGTACCAAAGGTACATTTTTTTACCCTTTTTACCCCTTTAGAATCAACATTGGCAAAAATCCGGCCTTACTGGATCTATATTCCAGGAGTTGAACATACAGTCCAAATTTCAAGTTTCTGTGTTCATTATTTCAGGAGATATAAAAAGTACCAAAAGTACAGTTTTTTACCCTTTTTACCCCCTAAGAATCAACATTGGCAAAAATCCGGCCTTACTGGATCTATATTCCAGGAGTTGAACATACAGTCCAAATTTCAAGTCTCTGTGACCATTATTTCAGGAGATATGAAAAGTACCAATAGTACAGTTTTTTACCCTTTTTGTCCCCTTAGAATCAACATTGGCCGAAATCCGGCCTTACTGGATCTATATTCCGGGAGATGAACATACAGTCCAAATTTCAAGTCTCTATGACTATTATTTCAGGAAATATAAAAAGTACCAAAAGTACAGTTTTTTACCCTTTTTACCCCCTTAGAATCAACATTGGCAAAAATCCAGCCTTAGTGGATCTATATTCCGGGAGGTGGACCTACAGTCCAAATTTCAAGTCTCTAGCTTCAGCGGTTTGGGCTGGGCGATGATGAATGAGTATGTCAGTCAGTCAGTCAGTCAGTCAGTCAGTCAGTCAGTCAGTCAGTCAGTCAGTCAGTCAGTCAGTCAGTCAGTCAGTCAGTCACATTACTCTTTTATATATATAGATCACTACAGTGGAGGGTATAAAAATATTTCAAAATCAAAATATATTTCTATGAAAAATTGGCCCAGAATCTGAAATTTTTCAGAATCAAAAATCGAAACTCAGAATCTGCGACTTTTGTTATGGAGAAATGTTTACCAAACTGGGACTAATACTTTAAGTTTTCTTTTCCTTTTATACTTTCTTCTGATAATTTCCATTAATATTTTTGAATTAAAATTCTAAAAAACACTTTTTTCTTTTTTTTTTTAATTTATTTTAAGTACATACAACAATTAAGTTTATTATTTTAATATTGCAATTATTTTAATTGTTTTCAATTTGTAGTTTTCGTTTTTATTTCACTCATTTAAAAACTTACATAACAAAGCCGGTTACATATAAAAAACTGTGAAGTGTGACTGTAATTTGACACAATTTCGTTGAAGATTATTTTATAGTAGTATTTTTTTGTATTTATAAAATTATCAGCCACAGTAAAGCAATGTCAATGCCTCTGCGAGACACTTCTACAGATATAAGGGTAAGTGTTGATACCATCACACATACAAACTCTTAAATATTGCACTAACACAAATACAAATTACAAAAACCTACACACACTCATTTACTCTGGTCTAATGTTAACGGAAAGGGAAATGATTTTAAAGTCTAGTCTTATGTGTATATGGTTCAGTGAAAATAAAAAGGAAAGGTTTTGAAAAAATGATGTCTCTTTAAAATTGAAAATGTAAAAATTTTAAATACACAATTTTGAGTTTAAAGAGATTTTTAATAAAAAGCGCAGGTTTTGTAAATTTTTTTAAGAGATTTTTTTGAGTTAATTTAATTTTTATTAAAGAGAAATATATTTTGAGTTAAATTTAATTTTAAAGAGAGAATATTCCAGTAATGAGTAAAATTTATTTATATGGAGTATTTTATTTGAGTTAATTTTATTTAACTTGCCAGGAAAATCATCACATTTAGATGTTTTATATTTTTGTTTCTATATTATCAACAGTAAATGTATTGTAAAAGCCTTTAGGGAATTGTTGTGGGTAGAAAGAAGAATGTTGTTTCAGTTTTTTTTTTTGGCTACATTACTGTTGCATATACTTTTTGTTTATTTAAAGTTTTGCGAAAAGTAAATATAAATCGATTTTTTGGGGGGGGGATTTAATTTTTAATAATGGCGAAAAAAACTCTGGATTTAATTTTTTTTTTGGGGGTGAAAATGGCGGTAGAACTTTAACAAAATAGTTTTCAATGAAAAACATACATATCAGACATTTTCAATATAAAAATTATTCAGAAATAATTTCCTACAGAAAAATGTCTCAGAATCTGAGAATTTTTTCTATACAAAAAGTGTCTAAGAACCTGAAAATTTTTCTATAGGAAAAATGTATCAAAAAGTCTCAGATTCTGAGAGAGAATCTGAGACTTTTTCTATATAGAAAAGTATCAGATTCTGAGACATCTTTTCTATATGGAAAAAGTCTCAGAATCTGAAACATTTTTCCTATATAGAAAAGTCTAAGATTCTGAGACATTTTTTTTTTATGAAATCGTGATATTTTTTGAAGCGCATTTCATAGATTTTTTTTTTAAAAACTTCATTATATTTATGAAGGTTTCATAAAAATAATGAAATTTCATGACATAAATGTAGAAAAATCTGAGACTTTTTTTCTATATCAGATTCTGAGACATTTTTTCTATATGGAAAAAATCTCAGATTCTGAGACATTTTCTCTATATAGAAAAAGTCTCAGATTCTAAGACATTTTTTCTATATAGAAAAAGTCTCAGATTCTGAGACATTTTTTCTATATAGAAAAAGTCTCAGATTCTGAGACATTTTTTCTATATAGAAAAAGTCTCAGATTCTGAGACAGATTCTGAGACATTTTTTCTATATAGAAAAAGTCTCAGATTCTGAGACATTTTTTCTATATAGAAAAAGTCTCAGATTCTGAGACATTTTTTCTATATAGAAAAAGTCTTAGATTCTGAGACATTTTTTCTATATAGAAAAAATGTCTCAGAATCTGAGACATTTTTTCTATATAGAAAAAGTCTCAGATTCTGAGACATTTTTTCTATATAGAAAAAGTCTCAGATTCTGAGACATTTTTTCTATATAGAAAAAGTCTCAGATTCTGAGACATTTTTTCTATATAGAAAAAGTCTCAGATTCTGAGACATTTTTTCTATATAGAAAAAGTCTCAGATTCTGAGACATTTTTTCTATATAGAAAAAGTCTCAGATTCTGAGACATTTTTTCTATATAGAAAACATCTCAGATTCTGAGACATTTTTTCTATATGGAAAAAGTCTCAGATTCTGAGACATTTTTTCTATATAGAAAACATCTCAGATTCTGAGACATTTTTTCTATATGGAAAAAGTCTCAGATTTTGAGACATTTTTTCTATATAGAAAAAGTCTCAGATTCTGAGACATTTTTTCTATATAGAAAAAGTCTCAGATTCTGAGACATTTTTTCTATATAGAAAAAGTCTCAGATTCTGAGACATTTTTCTATACAGAAAAAGTCTCAGACTTTGAGACATTTTTTCTATATAGAAAAAATCTCAGATTCTGAGACATTTTTTCAATTATATTTAAAAAAGTCTCAGATCCTGAGAAATTTTTTCTATATAGAAGAAGTCTCAGATTCTAAAACATTTTTTCTATATTGAGATTTTGAGATTCTGAGACATTTTTTCTATATAGAAAAAGTCTCAGATTCTGTTCGTTCTATATAGAAAAAGTCTCAGATTCTGAGACATTTTTTCTCTATAGAAAAAGTCTCAGATTTTGAGATATTTTTTCTGTATATAAAAAATATCAGATTCTGAGACATTTTTTCTATACAGAAAAAGTCTTACATTCTAAGACATTTTTTCTATATAGAAAAAGTCTCACATTCTAAGACATTTTTTCTATATAGAAAAAGTCTCAGCTTCTGAGACATTTTTTCTATATAGAAAAAATCTCAAATTCTGAGACATTTTTTCTATCTAGAAAAAGTCTCAGATTCTGAAACATTTTTTCTATACCCGAGTAAATATAAACATATATAACAATATATAACCAGATGCAAACATAATAAATCATATATGATTATACATCGCATAAGATATTTTAAAAATTTTTTAAATGCAGTCATATGTAGTTATATATAATTGAATCATGATTCGGATTAAAAGGTGTACGGTTGATATAATTATATAAAATTATATGAGGGTCAATACAAAATTTGTTTTTCTGTATAATTTAATATAAAATTATATATATCCTATTCTGTTCCATATATAACACTATATGTTTCCATTTAACCAACAATTTTCTAAGTTTTTAAGGCAAATTATGAGAAACTTTTTAAAATGTTCCTAAACATTTCCTTGTTAGGGTTATGTATCACCTATCTGGTTCGAAGCGTACCCGAACATTTTTTTTTTAAGAAAATTATATGTTTGGTGAATGTATCGTTGACCGGTGGTGTAACTCAACCCAAACCAAAAAACACCAGGATTTTACATCCCGAGTAAAAAAGATCTGATATAATCATATATGCTATTATATAATTATTTATATTTATATATGGTTATGCATGAACATTGATATGGACATATAAGTTTATATATAGCATTGTATTTTTCCTTATTTTTTAAAATGATAACATACATATTCATATCTATTTACATACCGATCTATATGAAATTAGATATGACATATAATGTCGGGAATTTTTAGATATGGCAGATAAAAAGATATATGATTTTATTTATAATTATATCCCGAAAAAATTTTTCTAAATTTTCTAAGTCCCGGACAATTAAATAAAAATTAAAAAATTTTCAAGTCCTAAAAAATTTTATGAAAATTTTCCAAAGTCCCGGAGTAAAAAAGTTATTTGGAGTAAAAAAATCATTGAAAATGTTTTTAGGAGAAATTTTATTTTTTTTGAAAAATTTTTAAGTTCCGAAAAAATGTTTTTAAATTTTCTAATACTCAAAAATTTTTTGGAATTTTTAAATCCCTTAAAAATGATTTTAGAAAAAAAACAAGTGAGAGTGTTAAATTCGGCTGTGCCGAATCTATAATACCCTCCAACATATAAAAAGAATTAAAAAAAATTGCAGGGGCGTTTTTTATGGGGGGGGGGTCAGAAGGGCTCATTAGGGGACACATAACCCATGCGGTAAATTTTTACAAATTTATTTATTATGCTTTTTCAGATTAAGTAATACAATTTTATCATTATTTAAAAACATTTTTAATACCCACGCCCACAAAAGGGGGGCGGGCAAAAAAAACGATTTTGTTTATTTCCTTAGTCCAATTGCAGGACCTTGAACTTTTTCTGACATCAAATTGTTTCATTTGCTTAACAAAAATACAAAAAACCTGTGAAAATATGGCGTTTTTCAGAGGTCAGTTAAGTTCTATAAGGGGGAACTTTTTCCCCCCTGGTCCGATTTTGCCCATTTACGAACTTAAACTGCCTAGGACCAAAAGACATATTCCTGCCAAACTTAACGAGTCTATCTCTTTTATGTTGGACTGCATCGTGTCTTATACAGACGGACGGACGGACGGACGGACGGACATACGGACATTCTAGAAAAGTCTTAGAATCGATCATAGATCAATAATATATATACTTTCCGGGGTCCGCGACCGATATTTCGATGCGTTACAAACGGAATGACAAAGTGAGTATACCCCCATACTGTAGTTGGAGGGTATAATTACAAATTTTTAATAATTTGCTAAGTCCCGAAAAAATTCCGAAGAATGCAATAAAAACTCTTCTAATTGATAATGTATCCAATCTGATAAAATAATTTCTAATTTCACGTTTAAAATTCCAAAAAAATTCACCACATTTCATCTAATTATATAAAAATTTATCTAATTTTAACAGATAAGATATGATTTAATACAATTAGATAGACCCATTTTTGGGATCAAACTTAATCAAATTTGATATTATTTTATCAAAAATAATAGAATTTGATACACTCGTATAATATTCGATCCGCCAATTTTCGGATCAAAATTAATATGGATTTACATAAAAGCATATCTGTTCATATATAATTAAATATTGCGTCATATAACTTTTTTTATTCGGGATGTTTTTATGCAATTAGATCTAATTAGATCCACTAATATATGGCAATGTCTGGTCAAAACTCGGATGAAATCAAATCATATTTTATACAAATTGATCTTTTTTAATGCAAAAACATCCACCATTTTTCGGATCAAATTGCGTTTAATTATATATTGTATTACATATCAATATATATTGCATCATATAAAAATTTTTACTCGGGTATAGAAAAAGTCTCAGATTCTGAGACATTTTTTCTATATAGAAAAAGTCTCAGATTCTGAGACATTTTTTCTATATAGTAAAAGTCTCAGATTCTGAGAAATTTTTTCTATATAGAGATTTTGAGATTTTTATTAATCTATATATATAAAAGAGTGTGGTGACTGACTGACTGACTGACTGACTGACTGACTGACTGACTGACTGACTGATTGGCAATAATCATCGCCCAGCCCAAACCGCTGAAGCTAGAGACTTGAAATTTGGAATGTAGGTTCGGCTCCCGACAAAACCACCCACTAAGAAGGGATTTTTGGAAATTCCGATTCTAAGGGGGGCAAAAGGGGGAAAATAGGGCCCTTTGGGGGATTTTGTATCTTTTGAACTAATAGTCCTAGAAACTTCAAATTTGAACTCTAAGATCCTCTCGCGGAAATAAAATTTCGGAAATTTTTTTTTTTTGGAAAATTCCGCCCCCAAGGGGGGAAAAAGGGGAAAATAGGGCAAATTGGTACATTTTTTATATTCTAAACAAATGGTCCCAGAAACTTGAAATTTGAAGTCTAGGACCCTCTCGCGGAAATAATATTTTGGAAAAAGTAATATTTTGAAAATTCCGTTTCTAAGGTGGGGGGAGGGGGAAAATAGGGCAAGTTGGTACATTTTGTATCTTCTGAACTAATGGTCCTACAATCTTGAAATTTTGAATATAGGATACTCTCGCGGAAATAAAATTTTGGAAAAAGTACTTTTTTGAAAATTCCGTTTTTAAGGGGGACAAAAAGGGGGAAAATAGGGCAATTTGGTGAATTTTGAACTAATGGTCCTAGAAACTAGATATTTGAACTATAGTATCTTCTCGGCGAAAAAACATTTTTTTACTAAAATTTTTTCACTCAAAATTTTTTTTCACTCAAAATTTTTTTTTCACTCAAAATTTTTTTTTTTATACAAATTTTTTTTTTTTTTACAAATTTTTTTTTTTACAAATTTTTTTTTACTCAAAACTTTTTTTCACTCAAAATTTTTTTTTTTACTCAAAATTTTTTTCACTCAAAAATTTTTTTTTTTACAATTTTTTTTTTCACTCAAATTTTTTTTTTTCACAAAAAATTTTTTTTTCACTCAAAATTTTTTTTCACTCAAAAATTTTTTTTTTACAATTTTTTTTTTACTCAATTTCTTTTTTTACTCAAAATTTTTTTTACTCAATTTTTTTTAATAAAAATTTTTTTCACTCAATTGTATTTTATTCTTCAGTTTTTTTACTCATTTTTTTCACTTAAATTTTTTACTTAGAAGGTGTTTTCATCCAAATTTTTTTAACTCAATGTTTTTTAATCAAAATATTTTTCGCTTAATTTTTTGACTCAAATTTTTTACTCAATTTTTTTTCTCATTTATTTTTTAATTTTTGGGAATTTATTGATTTAATCACTTAAATTATAATACTCTAAAGAAAGTATTTTTTAAAAAAATAAGAAGGGGAAATGGGGGAAAAAGGGCAATTTGGTACATGTTCTATTTTCTGACCTAATGGTCCTAGAAACTTAAAGTTTGGACTATAAGATCCTCTAACGGAAAAAACATTCTGAAACAAAGTTTTTTTTTAATTCTGATTCTAGGGGGTTGAAAGGGGGAAAGTGGGATTTGGTACATTTTGTATCTTCTGAACTAATGGTCCTAGAAACTTAAAAATTTGGACTATATGATCCTCTCGCGGAAATTATGTTCTGAAGAAAGTATTTTTTGAAAATTTTTCATTCAAATTTGGGGTGGAAATAGGACGATTTTGAACATTTTCTATATTGTGAACTAATGGTCCCAGAAACCTGAAATTTGGACTATAGGATCCTCTCGCGGAAATAATATTCTGAAGAAAGTACTTTTTTAAAAAGGCTTTTCTAAGAAGGGGAAAAGGGGGAAAATTGGGTAGTTTGGTACATTTTCTTTTCTCTGACCTAATGGTCCTAGAAACTTAAAGTTTGGACTATAAGATCCTCTCGCGGAAAAAACATTCCGAAACAAAGTTTTTTTCAATTCCGCTTCTAGGGTGGTAAAAAGGGGGATAATAGGACAAATTGGTACACTTTGTATGTTCTGAACTAATTTTCCCAGAAACTTAAAAATTTTGACTATGGGATCATTTGCGGAAATAACATTGTGAAGAAAGTTCTATTTTGAAAATTTCGCTTCTAAGGGGGAAAAAGGGAAAGTAGGGTAATTTTGTGTCTGCTGAGCTAATGGTCATAGATCCTTGAAATTTGGGCTGTACGATCCTCTCGCGGAAATAACTTTCTGAAAGAAGTACTTTTTGAAAATTCCGGTTTGTATCTGCTAAACAAATAGGACTGCACGATCCTCTCGCGTGGACTGCACGATCCTCTCGCGGAAATAACATTCTGAAAAAAGTACTTTATTGAAAATTCCGCTTTAAAGGGGGAAAAAGGGGAAGGTAGGGCAATTTTGTATCTGCTGAAAATATAGTTCTAGATACTTGAAATTTTGGAGTGAACGATCCTCTCGCGGAAATAACATTCTAAAGGAAGTACTTTTTCAAAATTCTAGGGGAAAATGGGGAAAGTAGGGCAATTTTGAATCTGCTGAACTAATGGTCCTTTATACTTGAAATTTGAACTGTACGATCCTTTCGCGAAAATAACATTCTTAAAGAAGAACTTTTTCAAAAATTCCGCTTCTACGGGGAAAAAGGGGGAAAGTAGGGCAATTTTGTATCTGCTGAACTAATGGTCCTAGATACTTGAAATTTGAACTGTACAATCCTCTCGCGGAAATAATATTCTAAAGGAAGTACTTTTTGAAAATTCCGGGGGAAAAAGGGAGTGAGTGGGGTAATTTTGAATCTGCTGAACATATGAAGGGGTTTAATAGGGCAATTTTGTATCTTCTGAACAAACTTGAAATTTTGAATCTGGATGCTCTCGCGGAAATTATTTTTTGAAAAATATATTTTTTTGAGAATTTTGGTTTTAAGGAGGCCCAAAAGAGAGAAAATAGGGCAATTTGCTAAACTTTAAATTAATGGTCTTAGAAACATGACATTTGGAATATGGGATCATATCGCGGCACTAACATTCTAATAGAAGTACTTTTTTGAAAATGTCGTTTTTAAGGGGGAGAAAGGGGGAAAGTAGCGCAATTTTGTATATGCTAAAGTAATGGTCCTAGATACTTGAAAATTGGACTGTACGATCCTCCCGCGGAAATAACATTCGGAAAGGAATACTTTTTTAAAAATGCCTCTTTTAAGCTAAGTACTCTGTTCGGTTTCACGGGAAAAAATCTGTCAAACTCCATATAAAAAAAAAAAAAATTGGCAACGCGAGGAATTAAGGGGAAATTGTTAAAAAAGTTTTCACTCATTTTTATTATACAAGACAATTTAAATTGCCGTGAAAAAGTGACATTTCAGTTTTGTTATGATCGTTTCTTTCTTATCATTGTCAAAAGTTCTTGATTTTTAAATGTTTTATTGCAATTTGAGGCGTTTAAAGTTTAAGTGAAATTTTCACCGTAAGAAACAGAGTACTTAGCTTTAAGGGGAAAAAGAGGGGGAAAATAGAGCAATTTTGAATCTGCTGAACTAATGGTCCTAGATACTTGAAAATTGGACTGTACGATCCTCCCGCGGAAATAACATTCGGAAAGAAATACTTTTTTAAAAATTCTTCTTTAAGGGGGAAAAAGGGAGAAAGTAGGCCAATTTTGCATCTGCTGAACAAATAGTCCTAGATACTTGAAAATTGGACTGCACAATCCTCTCGCGGAAATAAAATTCGAATGGAGGACTTTTTGGAAAATTCCGCCTCTAAGAGGGAAAAGGGGGAAAGTAGGCAATTTTGTATCTGCTGAACTAATGGTCCGGGAGACTTAAAATTTGGACTGTACGATCTATTCGCGAAAATAACATTCTGAAAGAAGTACTTTTTTAAATATTCCGATTTTGAGTGGGAAAAAGGGGAAAAGTAAGGCAATTTTGTATTTGCTGAAATAATGGTCCTATATACTTGAAATTTGGACTGTACGATCCTCTCGCGGAAATAAAATTCTCAAGGAAGTACTTTTTTGAAAACTCTACTTTTAAGGGGGGAAATAGGGGAAGGTTGGGCAATTTTGTATCTGCTGAGCTAATGGTCCTCGATACTTAAAATTTAACTGTACCATCCTCTCGGGGATATAACATTCTAAAAGAAGTACTTTTTTTAAAATTCTGCTTCTACGGGGGGGAAAGGGAGAAAGTAGGGCAATTTTGAATCTGCTTAACTAATAGTCCTACATACTTGAAGTTTGGACTGTACGATCCTCTCGCGGAAAGAACATTCTAGAAGAAGTATTTTTTTAAAAGTTCTCCTTCTAAACGGGGAAAAGGTGGAAAGTAGGGCAATTCTGTATCTGCTGAACTAATGATCCTAGATACTTCAAATTTAAATCTTGCGAAAAAAAGTACTTATTGTGGAAAGTTCCGCTTCTAAGGGGGAAAAGGCGGAAAGTAGGGCAATTTTGTATCTGCTGAACTAATGGTCCTAGATACTTGAAATTTAGACTGCACGATCCTCTCTCTTGGAATTAACATTCTGAAAGAAGTACTTTTTTGAAAATTCCGATTTCAAGGGGGAAAACGGGGAAGGTAGGGCAATTTTGTATCTGCTGAACTAATGGTTCTAGATACTTGAAATTTAACTGAACGATCCTCTCGCGGAAATAACATTCTTAAGAAAGTACTTTTCAAAATTCTGGGGGAAAAGGGAGAAAGAAGGGCAATTTTGAATCTACTGAACTAATGGTCCTAGATTCTTGAAATTTGAACTGAACGATCCTTTCGCAAAAATAACATACTTAAAGAACTTTTTTAAAAATTCCACTTCTAAGGGGGAAAAAGGGGAAAGTAGGGCCCTTTGGGGGATTTTGTATCTTTTGAACTAATAGTTTTAGAAACTTGAAATTTGGACTCTATAATCCTCTCGCGAAAAAAAAAAACTAAAAAAATATTTTTTTGAAAATTCCGCCTCCAAGGTGGGGAAAATATCTTCTGGACAAATGATCCCAGAAACTTGAAATTTGGACTCTAGGATCCTCTCGCAGAATTAACATGCGGAAAACAAAATTTTTTGAAAATTCCGCCTCCAAGGGTGGGAAAATAGGGAAAATCGGTGAATTTTTTATCTTCTGAACAAAAGGTCCCAGAAACGTGAAGTTTGGTCTTTAGGATCCTCTCGCGGAAACAACATTCCGAAAAAAATATTGTTTGAAAAATTGCTCCTCCACGGTGGGAAAGGGGGCGAAAAAGGGAAAATCTGTGCATTATTTATATTTTAAACAAATGGTTCCAGAAACTTGAAATTTGAACTCTAGGATCATCTCGCAAAAAAAAAAAAATCTTGAAAAAAGTAGAAGGGGGAAAATAGGGCAATTTTGTATCTTCTGAACTAAAACTTTAAGTTTTGATCCTCTCGCGGAAATAATTTTTTGAAAAATACACTTTTTAAAAATTTTGGTTTTAAGGAGGGCCAAGAGGGGCAAAATAGGGCAATTTGGTAAATTTTAAACTAATGGTCTTAAAAACATGACATTTGCAATATAGGATCATCTCGCGGAATAACATATTGAAAGAAGTACTTTTTTGAAAATTACTTTTTAAAGGGGGAAAGAAGGGCAATTTTGTATCTGCTGAACTAATGGTCCTAGATATAGAAGTTTGGACTGTACGATCCTCTCGCGGAAATAACATTCTGGAAGAAGTACTTTTTTGGAAAAATCTGCTTCTATAGGGGGAAAAAGAGGGAAAGTAGGGCAAATTTGAAATTTGAATCCTCTTGCGGAAACAACATTCTAATGGAAGTACTTTTTTGAAAATTTCGCTTCTACGGGGAAAAAGGGGGAAATTAGGGCAATTTTGTATCTGCTGAACTAACGGTCCTAGATACTTGAAATTTGGAGTGTACGATCCTCTCGCGGAAAAAACATTCTGAAAGAAGTACTTTTTTGAAAATTTTGTTTTATAGGTGAAAATGGGGAAAAGTAGGGCAATTTTGTATCTGCTGAACTAATGGTCCTAGATACTTGAATTTTGAACTGTTTTGTATCTGCTGAACTAATGGTTCTAGATACTTGAAGTTTGGACTGTACGATCCTCTAGCGGAAATAACATTCTGGAAGAAGCACTTTTTTAGTAAATTCTGCTTCTAAGGGGGAAAATGGGGAAAGTAGGGCAATTTTGTATCTGCTGAATTAATGGTCCTAAATACTTGAAATTTCGACTGTACGATCCTTTCGCGGAAATAACATTCCAAAATAAGTACTTTTATGAAAATTCTGCTTCTAATGGGGAAAAAGGGAGAATGTAGAGATACTTAAAATTGATACTTTACGATCCACTCGTGGAAATTACATTCTGGGAAAATAAATTTTTGAATTTTCGCTTCAATTTGCTACATTTTGTTCCTTATGCACTAATGTTCCTTGAAACTTTAAGTTTGAACTATGGGATCGTATCGCCAAAATAAAATTTTTTGCAACTTTAAATCTACTCAAAATATAATATTTTAGAGGTCGAAACTAAAAATTTTTATGTTTAATTGTTATAGTGTTTTTTTTATGTGTTATTAGTTGTTTTTTTTTACAGCTAACCGGTAACGAAGTACCGGGCGAGTTAGCTAGTCATAAATATTATGAAGCATTTTTCGCTTAATATATTTAAAATATTTTGAGCAATGTGGAGGATACTCATGGAATCGGCAAAATTATTTTTTTTCTTGTTGATGTATTTTTTCCTTTAAAAAAAATAACGACTCATAATTCTTAATTAATTTCGTTTTTCCTTTTTATTTTTTTTTTTTTTTGTTTAAAATTCCATTTAATATGTTTCAGTTTTGGCAAAGTTTTTTTTTTTTTTTCATTTCCTTCATTTGTTTAATGTCTTTATTTTTGTATCTTTCATTTTCACTTAATAATAATTTTATTATTATTTTTTTTACGATTTTTGAAGTCCCCCATGTGTTGAACATCTGCGTTTGTATATTTTGTATGTGTTTGTAAATAAGTAGTTTAATTTGTTTGTTTTTTATTAACATTTTATATTTAAATTTATTTTTTATTTTGTCAAAATTTTACAAACAGATTTATTAATTTTTATTAAACGAGAAAGTCTTGTTAAATTAGGTAATAAACTTATTAAAATTTTACTTTGATATAAGAATTTTATTTTACGTGTTAATGGGCTGTCATTAAATAAACTTATGGGTATTAAAGTGGCACGTAATTTCCAAAGTTTAGATCTTCACGGTTTATTTAAATAGTAAATATTTTATGAATAAAATTGTTGTCTTCCATATACCGTTGTGCCACCCTTATATTAATATTTAGGTGTTACTAATTACATGAGCCCAATTATATGACTTTTATAAACATTTACATATTTTATAATAAAAACAGTTTTTAGAAATTTTTATATTCTCAAATAAATATTTTGTTTATTGTATTTTAACACGAAAAGTAACTTACAGTGTAAATTGAAATTTTTTTTATTAAGAGTATTACACAAAAAAAAAAAACCTTGTCAAATTACTAGAGAATGTCTTGTAGTCCGATTTTACCAATATTTGTCAGTTTTCCTTGTTTTTTTAACAAAAAATTTTCGATCGAAATTTACCTTTTTTTTTTTGTGATTTTACAATTTTTTTTGCATCTAGTTAATTCACGAGATTTCCTTGTAAGTTTTTTGATTCCAAAAAAGCTGTAAATTAACAACTTTATTGGTAAAAAGCTTGCAAAATTACAAAAAACTTCGTAATTTTTACAAGAAATTCCTTGTAACTTTTATCGCGTCAAAAAAATTGTAAATTTACAATTTTATTGGTAAAAAGCTTGTTAAATAACATAATTATTGTTAAAAATCTTGTAAAATTACAAGAAATTCTAGTCAAATAGGAGGTAGCAAAAAAAAGTTACAAGTTTTTCTTGTCATTTGACAAGGTTTTTTTTAAAGTTTATATTCGATTGACAAGGAAAGCCTCCCCAGCGTCACCTACCAATCTTTATTAAATTAGGATATGTTGCTCAGAGCACAAATTCTTTAGAAACGTATTTTTTAGCGGTCCAAACTTATTTTTGGGGTCAGTCGCCTCGTATGGGGGGAAAAGGACCTTGTTTAGTTTTTTACGTTTTCCTCCAACTTACCAACCTTGGAAGTTGGTAAGGTCAATATTATCACAAAAAATATATTCTGAATTAACTGAATGGAGATTTATTATTTTTTATAATATAAAATATTTGTATGTATTTCGTGGTCGTGAATTATTGCTATCGTGAGCGTGCATAAGTGTGAGCAAAATAAAACTTCATGCGTGATCGTAAATAAGTAAAATTGAGCGTGCGTGATCGTAAATGAAACCCACTCCAATCTCTAGTATTGAATTTCAGTAATTAAGAAGTTTTAAGAAAAAAAAAAACCGTAAATTTTATCCCGAATTCACGTGTTGACAAAAATGCTTAACATGCTTTAAAGTAGAAATGGGCGCGTGAGTGATTTTTGACTCACACTCACTAACGCTCACAACAGGAATTTTTGAATCACGCACACTCAATCTTGAACATATTTTTTCTACTCACACTCACTCACAATCACGTGAGTAAATTTAATACAACTCGCACTTACGTGCACTCATGCAAGCTTAACTCACACTCATGTTGACTCACACTCACGAAACACTTATTTATACAAAAAAAAAATTCAAAAAATTTTCAGCACAATTTAAAGTTCAGCGAAATTTAAAAAATTTTTTTTTGCTTCTTTCGGGACGAAATCTTAAGTTAAACCAAATTTTACAATTTTTTGTTGCTTTTTTTGGATGAAAGGAAATATGGAGAGAAAATAAATCACGCAAACTCATGCAAAAAAATCCACTCACCCACACTCACTCATGCAAAAATCTTATTCACGCACACTCACTCATGCAATTTTTTTCCACTCCCACTCCCACTCCCACTCACTCACAATCGGCTCTATGAAATAAGGCCCCAATGAAATAAGACCCCAAACCAGAAATGAAATAACGCCCCATTTTTTGGGGCTTTATTTCATTACGAAACAACACCCCAACAAATAAATGAAATAAGCCCCCAATGAAATGAAACAAAACCCCAAAGATAAAATGAAATAACGCCCCATTTTTGGGGCCTTATTTCATAATGAAATTAATAATTCATCAGTAATTAAATAGAATCCTAGAAATGCCCAAGGATATAACCGGTTTTAATTCCTTTTCGAGGTTTGTAAATATATTAAAGACAAAATTTATTATTGATTAAGTTCTGAGAGGAAAATTTTTAATTAATATAGAGATCTAAATTCATATTCGTAAGATGTTTCTCATCCGATCTTACAGCGAAATTTATAAAATACTTATTGCAGATTCTGTAGGCGCGTTAGCAATTGCACTAATCTTTTTAAGTTCATTTTTTGTAGCTTCTGTAGTAATTTCATTTCATTTTGGACTTATTTCTGTGAAAATTATTTCATTAGCAGTCTTTTTCATTGCGTCGTTGGCTTCCGCAGATTTCAGAGAAAATGAAATAACACCCCAAAATATTATTTGGGGCCTTATTTCATTCCTAAAATTTGGGGACTTATTTCATAATGAAATAAAGCCCCAAAACAAAAAATGAAATAAAGCCCCAAATTATGAAATAACACCCCAATTTTTTTTAGTAAAAATGTGTGGGGCCTTATTTCATTTTTGATTTGGGGCCTTATTTCATTGGGGCCTTATTTCATAGAGCCCTCACAATCACATGAGTTGAATTGAATTCAGTCACACTCACGCGTGATCACGCGTGAATCACGCTCTAATCTGCTCATGTGCCCATCTCTACTTTAAAGGCCATTATTTAGCTACCAAAATATTTTATACAGAATTTTTGTCACTCCAAAAAAAAATTTACAATTACAGAAAAAAAAAACACAAGTAGAAAAGTTCAATTCGACTTGTCCGAATCTATGAACACCCACCACAATGCCCATTTTAATAGTAAGTTTTCTTACGTGGAAAAAATAAACAATTTTGATTAGAAATATTTTATTTTGAGTAAAAAACTTTTTTTTTGTCATTTTTGTAAAAAAAAGAAAAATTACAAATTTTTTTTGAGAGTAAAATTTTTTTTCGAGTGAAAAATTTTTTTTAGTGTAAAAATATTTTTGAGTGACAAAAATACATTGAAAAGTAATTTTGTGGCTTATCAATGATTTTAAAGCTTATTTTTTTTAAAGCTAGGTTTTTCCTACACATGAATTTAAGGTGAAACCAATCTGAAATTAACGGTTTTGTTAATAACTTTTGAACCGCTAAACCGATTTGGCTGAAATTTAATACGATCCAGATTAGGAGAACGGCAAATATATATGCCAAGCTTCAGCATCCTCAGAATTGTCTTTCGAAAGTTAGCGTGCTTTTAATATCGTAAATTCGCGAAAAACCCCTGCTGAAATCCACTCTTTTGCTTATAAATTTTCAACCATTAGACCGATTTCTCTAATTTGCAATACCAACCTGAACAGGTAAACGACCAACATATATGCCAAACTTCAGGAGCCTCCGCAAAGACTTTTAAAAGTTAGCGTGTTTTCAACAGACAGACGGACATCGCTAGATCGTCTTAAAGTCGATCGAGGATCATGAATTTATATACTTTATAGGGTCTTAGACCAATATTTCGAGGTGTTACAAATGGAATGACAAACTTTTATATACCCTCTATCACTAGAGTGGAGGGTTAAAAAAAATTAACAACCCGGGTAAAAATGAAATATATGTGATCATATATGAAGATATATGGATCATATATGGATTTATATAACCATATATTATCACATATGCCTCCATATATGTTCATATATGATCTGATCCGAAAATTGGCCCGATATGACCTCATATCGGGCCAATCATATATGAAGATATATGGATCATATATGGATTTATATAACCATATATTATCACATATGCCTCCATATATGATAATATATGGTTATATAAATCCATATATGATCCATATATCTTCATATATGATCATATATATTTCATTTTTACCCGGGAAGTAGAAAAGCTAAATCGACTAGGCCAAATCTATGAATACCCTCCACAATGATCTTTTTAAGGGATAAAAAAATTTTCTAAAGTGAAAAAAATGAATAATTTTGATTAGAAGCATTTTAGTTTGAGTAAAAAACTTTTTTTAGTAAATTTTTTTTAAAAAGTGTAAAATTTTTTTTGACTGTAATTGTTTTTAGTGTAAAAATATTTATGAGTGACAAAAATACGTTGATAAATATTTTTGTGACTTACCAACGTTTTTAAAACGTGTTTAACGGTTTTTCAACACGTTGTGAAACCAATCTGAATTTTACGGTTTTGCTAATAACTTTTGAACCACTGCACCGATTTTACTGAAAATCAATACCAGCCAGACCAGGGGAACTATAAATATATATGACAAACTTCAGTATCCTCATAATTGTCTTTCGAAAGTTAGCATGTTTTTTATCTCTTAAATTCGCGAAAAACGCTTGCCGAAATTCAAACTTTTGCTTATAAGTTTTGAACTACTGGATCGATTTCGCTGAATTGCAATACCAACCTGCCCAAGTAAACGACCAACATTTGTGGCAAACTTCAGCAGCGTCAGTAAACGCTTTCAAAAGAAAGCGTATTTTCAACTTTGGTAACATAGAAATGTGACCTCGAGCTTGAGTAATCTTTTTCAAAATAGAGTTTAATAATTTTTATAAATTTAAAAACTAAAACAGAATTTAAACAAAAGGATAGCACGATTCACCCTTTATTCATATCATAATAAAAAGCAATATAACAAAAGCAATGAGCATCTTACTCGCGTCAGAGAACTTTTCGTTGACTGGTATGTTTTGTCGCCAACTATTACCCGTTTGCTAAATACTCTTGACAAGATCCCGCCACTCAATTCAAAACAAACAACTTTAAAAATAGTTTCTTTAAAATTGTGACTTTGACAATATTAGAGTAATGAATGCTAAAATAAATAAATGTGACCTCGAGTTAAAGTAATCTTTCCCAAAAACTATATTACACCACTCAACACTCCTTTTCCGGTTTGAATTCTGATGATCAATTTTAGTAGTCGTTGATCTTCTGATTCCAAATCTGTTCTTAAAATTGTCCCATCACGGGTAGTGGCTGCTGTGCAGGCTTTCAAAAAAGACAAAAATCGTTTTTTTCGCGTTTTCAACCGCGAATAATTAAAATCCTAGATGTAATGGAAAAATTTAAAGCGCAGATTTCAAATCAGCGAGTCAAAATCTTAAAAAATTTTCTATGAAACTTCCAACCGGAGCCAAAAACCTTTGAATTGTTGAGCAATTTAATAGGAAAATTTCAATTTCAAATTTCAATTTAAATAGGAAAATTTTTTGGAATAGTTTGCTATTACAACAGATTCTAGAAGACATTCTACGGTAATCACAAAAAATTTTCGATGTAAAATAATTTTTCAAAAACCTACTTGCTCTAACACATGATTGCATTCGCAACAATTTCAAACAAAAATTATCGATTGTGGAATCGATTATTTGGAACGGAAAATTTTGCTGGGTTAAAGTTTTAAAGGAATAATTTAAAAAAAAAATATTTTATTGTGAAAAACAAAAAAATAAATAAATTTAAACAAAATTTAAAGTTTTACTTCTTTTTCATAATTTGTTTCTTGTAATTTATTTCCTACCCCAACAATTACAACATGTAAATAAAAATTTTCCACCTGAGTTAATGTAAAAATAAATATGTATTATACAAAATAACCGTAAGGCTTATAATATATAGTCCTGACAATCATAGACAGACATCTTTTTGATAAGAAAATACATATTTTGTAAACATAAAAACTTATTTTGTCTGACATCTGCACCAGCAAGCTGTTCTCAAAAACAGGGTAGGCCTTTTCTAGGTTCCCGGTGAATAAAAATTCTTGTAAAAATATTGTAAATTGTCTTTTCAACAAACAGATGTTACTTACAATTAGTAATTTGTCAAAAAACTAAAGTTTTGTTGGTAATTTGACAAATTTTAGTTGTTGTATTACACAAATTTTTAGGTTATTTAACAAAAAAAGAAACTATAAATTTACAAAAGTTATAAATTAACAAAAGTTATAAATTTATAAAAGTTATAGATTTACAATTTTTACAACTTTTTTTTTTTGGATTTTAAGCTTTTTTTTAAATTTTTGAGACTCAAAAACACTTTTAAACACAAATAATATTGTAAATTTACACTTTTATGTGTGTAATTTTCGAAATTTTGTTTTTAACTCAAAATCTAAAGACAATAAATCTCTTAACTCCTTTTATATTAATATCAGACTTCTTAAATAAATCTAAAATTTTCAAAAAATTTTTAAAGAACTCCTGAAAATTCCTTCCTTGTAGTTGATAGGAAGTAGTTTTTCTAATATTTTCTGATCTGCTCATTGTAAAAGTTTTGCTACCCGAGTAAAAAAATTAATCTGGTCCTTTATGTAATTATATCTTAATTAATCTGGTAGCAGCTCTTAATTGATATAATCTGATCTCAAAATTGGCTGTATCGGAAATTATCTAAAATTGTCTAATAATATCATATATGATATTGTTAGATTTAATTAGATCCGAATTTTGGTCTAATGTGGATTTGTAAAATTTTATCAAATTATATTAAAAATTATATAAATTTAATATTTCATATTAATTTTTTCAAAAAAAAATTTGGACCATAAATTTTAAAAAATAAAACAAATTTTTTTATGTAGTAATTGAATTCATTTAGTTTTTTTTTTTTTTCTTTTATATTTTTTTTATATTAAAATTAGAATTAGCAACAATCTTCAAAGTTTTGTTTTTTTTAATCATTTTAATTTGGTAAAAATCTAAATTAATTTTTGTTATAATTTTTATTATTTGTTTTTTTCTTCAACAATTTTGATTTTTTTATATAAAATTACATAAAATAATATCAAAATTAACTTAGAAAATTTTTGCTGTTTTTGCTGTAATATAATATATTATTTTACATGGTACCATATATATGTATATGTGACCACATATAATAATATATAACATTATCTGATACTATATTGGAAATTATTGAAATATTTTTTCCAATACATAATTTCATCTCGAAACATATAGTGTCAGATATAAACACATACAAATCTATATTCCTATACAACATTATATATGACTATATCATTTCTTTTTTACTCGGGTACACAACTTTTTACACCTTGTGTTCTATTTATGTAAGGGAGTTGTTTTTTTTGTTTGTATTTTTTTGTTTAATATTAATTTACTTAATTAACTGTCAATTTCACTAAAACTTCCGACCGATGAAAGGAAGACACTACATATACTATATTTTTAGTGTGTTTATTATTAAGAAGAAAAAATATATAAATAAATATTTTTCTTTCCACTCAGTTAAGCAAGAAATGTTCTTTTTACTTATTCTTTCGTTTAATGGTTTAGTTTTCCAAAAAAAAAAGAAAATAATTAAAGTTTTGCCGGTAGATTATACATAGTGGGAGGTATTAAAAGGATTGAAATGATACTTAATTGAATTCTGTATCCATATTCTGTTACAATTAAGTCTTATGGGCTTAGAAAATTTTGTATGATATAATAAAAAAAAAAACGAGAATTCGGACTTTACAACGGAGTGAGCAAATTTTCGTGGACTCAGGGACCTGTGGGGCAATGTCGTTGGTTTCCTTTTCGGAATGCGTTTTTTGTATCAATATTTTAAAATTTCTCCACAATACATACATACATTTATTTTTTTATTTTTTAAATTTAGATTTCGGAAGTCGATTTTGTAATGTCCGTCTGACTGTGGTTAATAAAGTATTGCGGCCGATTTAACTCCAGAATTTTTGTCTTTTATTTTCAATTAATATGTTGTTGTTGTGTTAACAAACAATTTAATTGTATTAACAAAGAAATTAATTGATTTTTTATTCTGCAACACAATTTGTCAACATAATTAAAGTGTTTGTTGACGATGTTATTAATAATGAACCAATACAATAATACAAACATTTTTTTATGTGCAAATCCGAAAAATTCAGGGAATATTTAGAAAATAACAGAAAGTTCAATGAACTAACAAGGGAAATCTCTCTAGTGTCACCCGCGGATCTTTATGGAATTGGTTTTATTTTGTAGAGCAGAAAAAATAAAGGGACACGTATTATTTCTTAGCGGCCCAAATTCATATTTAGGGGGTAAAAAGAAGGGTGGAAAACAAGACCATTTTTCAGTTTTTTTTCGTTTATATCCTATATTATGCAAAGAAACCTATTCATGTTACATACCAAGTGAAAGGTATTTGGAAAACCTATCTACGTGTGCTAAGAACGTGTCCAAACATGCACAACTTTTCGTCATATTGAGTAAAATACCAAAATTTTAAAACATTTTTGT
Organism: Pegoplata infirma; assembly: GCA_963921195.1. NCBI lineage: Eukaryota > Metazoa > Arthropoda > Insecta > Diptera > Anthomyiidae > Pegoplata > Pegoplata infirma. The sequence continues at coordinate 24,311,353 of OY992540.1, forward strand.
TAATAAGTCGAAAAATATAAACTTCTTTGGCCCGTTGTTAGCAGCACGAGATAGGTATTTTTAATACCTTTAATCTGATACCACACATGCCTATATTATTTTGTTTAAATAGGAGTAAATCGTAAAAAACTGAACAAATGAGAGTGTTACATTCGGCTGTGCCGAATCTTTTATACCCTCCAAACTGTAAAAAAACTATATAAAAAAATCTAGGGTCGTCTTTTTTTTTGGGGGGGGGGGGGGGGGGGGGGAGACGTTAGGATGCACCTTCCCCTACGATTTTTAACTTCTTCTGAGATAAGAATGTTGCATTTGCTTAGCAAAAGTACAAAAAACCCTGCAAAAAAATGCGGTTTTTCTTGGGTTGGTTTAGTTCTCCAAGGGGGAACTTTTTTCCCCTTGGTCCGATTTTGCCCATTTCCGAACTTAACCTGCCTAGGAATATAAGACATATTCGTGCCAAACTTCGGAAGTCTAGCTCGTTTAGTTTGGACTGTATCGTGTCTTCTACAGATGGACAGACGGACGGACGGACGGACGGACATCGCTAGAATATCTTAGAATCGATCACTGATCAATAATATATATACTTTATGGGGTCCTAGACCGATATTTCGATGCGTTACACACGGAATGACAAAGTGAGTATACCCCCATTCTGTGGTTGGAGGCTATAAAAAGGTCAATTTCCACCCATACAAATCGACCACCCCTAAAAATGAGTTTGGGCCGCTAAAAAAAATACGTGTCGAATTAATTTGCGTTCTTAACAACATATCCAAATTTCATGAAGATCGGAGGGTGACACCAGGGAGACTTCCCTTGTAAGTTTTCTGCAAGAAATTTCAGACAAATTC